>OX393550.1:72824977-73147477 GCA_947650365.1 Chamaelirium japonicum
CAATTTCCATTTATTAGCTAACATTCGGTTCCATTACTTCCCCTCAAATAGCATGCCGTTCTCCCACCGCCTTCTCGGTATGCGACACATCCCTTCCCAATCTTCAGTTTTTCTTTTCAGCCCTAAAATTGTGTTTTGGTGAGCCGTTTTCCCCATTGCATCTCTTCAATTTCCAATTATTACCTAACGTTCGGTTCCATTACTTCCCCTCAAATTTACCTCATATCATTTCTTCTTCTTCCAAATTTCTGATGTCAATGATTGGGTTTTAATTGCAGCAGCCCTTAAGGACGTTGTAACTGATATTTTAAATTAATTTTACCTCCTTGTCTCTATCCTATATAACAGAATGATGCTTCTGAATTACGTCTCCATCCCATCCAAAAACAGTATTTCCAGAGGTTTACTATTCTCTTTTATTCGAAATTTTTTTTCCATTCTTACCTATCAGCTGTTGCTAACTTTTCTATGAATTTTCGAACTTTGCAGGATAACGTATTTGGGTCCGATTAAAGAGGATATTCCGCTTCTTGATTTATCTTAAAAGTTCTGTTTAACCTGTAAGGTAACACATTTACCTATATTTTATAGATGACGATTATGCATCTAAATGAGTTCTTCATCTTATCCAAAATAAAAAATTAATATTTCTATCTTATATGGATTTTTGAAAATTAATAAGGTCCACAGCAATTCTATTATTCCATTTTGTTAGTCATGGTGACCAACATATGCCAACATATGTTGGTCACATAGCCGTTAATTGGGACCATAGATGTGTTTTTAATCTAACGCATTATAGCCGTATTGTGACACGTGGACGTCTTTTAAAGAGCTAGAATTCTTCTTCCGTGTGTGAACGCAGTTCTCTTTTAAATTCATTTAATCCACCATAAAGATGATAAATTTTTATTCAATGGCATTTAATGGTCATTTGATGTTAATCTCTCTCTAACAAGTGAATCACACTCACTTCAGATTTCATACTTCTTTGAACAGTTGTGATGTTGTCTTTGCCAAATGGCGTGCATCAAGCACTTTCGGGCATTGCCCGGGTTTCTTACTAGTATCTATACTAAAATGGAAGCCTCTCTCCCGTGTTGTGACACATGGATGTCTTTTAAAGAGCTAGACTTCTTCTTCCGTGTGTGAACGCAGCTCTCTTTTAAATCCATTTAAAAACCTACCATAAAGATGATAAATTTTCATTCAATGACATTTAATGGTCATTTGATGTTAATCTCTCTCTCTCTAACAAGTGAATCACTTTCACATCAGATTTCACACTTTTTTGAGCAGTTACGATGTCGTCTTTGCCAAATGGCATGCATCAAGCACATTCGGGCATTTGCCCCGGTTTCTTACTAGTATAATACTAAAATGGAGTCTTCTCTCCCGTGTTGTGACACATGGATCACTTTTAAATAGTCAGAATTCTTCTTCCGTGTGTTAACACGGGTCTCTCATAAGTCATGTTAAAAACCTATTATAAAGATGATAAACACCAATTCAATGGTATTTAATGATCATTTGATGTTAACTGATTATCTCTCTTTCTCTCTAACAAAGTGAATCATATTCTTCACTGAAGAGTGAATCACAATCATTTCAGATTGCATAATTTTTTTCGGATGACTATGATGTTGTCTGTGGTAAGTCGCGTACATCAAGTTTATCCGGGCATTGTTCGGGTGTCTTACTTGTTAACGAAAATATCCTCCCCTAGATAGAGGAGGATTTAGTACACCATGAGTCTCCCATCAAATTAGCCATATTGGAAGGTAGAGTGTGAGCAGCTCACTCGTTCAACGTGACCTATGATAGTTACACAATTTCACTACCAAACACGTTACGTGTCGGCATCCTACTGATTAGGTACACTCTTGGAGGTGGGTCCTCACCGGAATCGGATAAGACCTCTCTTTCTGACCTCTCCTCTCCCCCTCGTCGTCGCCCCCCGCAATGCGATTTCTGCGGGATTTCTCGTCACCGAAGAATCCATCGGAAACCCTACCCGCTCCCTCTTTCAAAACCCTAGCGGCACTCTCGTAGTCCGCGAGAGAACCCTAACCCTAATGGCGGCCATCTCCTCCATGTCCTTCGCCTCGTTGGGGCAGGCCTCTGACCGGAAGGCCCCGGTCTCCGCGGCTCGGTCCTCCGCCCACCCCGGCCCCGGAGGGTTTCGATTCAGAGCCCCGAGTCTGAGTTACCGGTTGGTTGCTCGATGTTCGGCGGCCACAAACGGTGGGTTTTCCTTTCTTGTGCTTTTCTTGCGCATTTTCTTTTTTGTACTTCAGTTAATTTGCATTTATGGTATAAAACATGTGGTATTTTTTCTACTTCAATTAATTTGCGTAATTCTTTCAAGGGTAGATTACACTTTGCCCCCCCTGAAGTTTAGCTCAAAAACACTTTACCCGCCTATAGTTTAAAAACTACATTTTGTCCCCTTCAATTCAGTTTTGATTAGATAAAAAATTACCAAATGAGGAAATTAAGTAGTTTACAAAAGGGGGTATTGTGCTAACATTTCAAAGTTTAGGGAGCGATTTGGATCAAAATAAACTACTGGGGGGTTAACTGTTTTTGAGCTAAACTTCAGGGGGGTAAAGTGTAATTTACTCTTCTTTGAATTAATTTGCCTCTGGATTTTTCTTGAAGTTAAATTTTTCCTTCAAAGTTCTTGTCTTTGATGAGTTTAATCAAGTGAGTTCTTCTAATAAATCTTTATTTCTTTTTTATCTTTCTAGATTTTACTCAAGTGAAATATTATGTTATTAAGGGCTTTTTGAAGTGAATATTCCTCTACTAACTAAATTGATCATGCCCAAAACTTAGCTGGAATTACTTTGAAATATCATTTAATTGATTCAATATAACAGACAAAGTTATTCATTTTCTTACCCTGAGTTCATGGGACTCGACTCCGCTGCATAACGAAATCGGCCAGTAACAGGCTAGTAGCGCCCAGGCACGTCAGCACGTGCGATGCGGAAGCAGTATCCACGATGTGCAAGGGCACTTTGGTCACAAGCGGGCAGTGCGCGCATTGTGGTTGTTGATTCTGCACCGCACGGTCTGGGCTCTACTGGCCGTTTTTACGGGAGCAAAGTCGAGCCCGAGCTCAAGTGGGTGGTTATTTTCCTTATTGATTTTTTCTTTGTGGTTATGTTAACTAGCTTTCAGTATCTATAATTGCAGAAAACTTTACCTTTTCATATTTCCTTTTTACCAGATGTGCCCCCTACTGTGGCTGAAACAAAAATAAAATTTCTCAAGTCATACAAGCGGCCCATTCCAAGCATATACAACACCGTATTGCAAGAGCTCCTCGTGCAACAACATCTGATGAGGTACAAAAGAACCTATCAGTATGATGCCGTCTTTGCTCTCGGCTTCGTCACTGTCTTTGAACAGCTAATGGAAGGGTACCCTAGCAATGAAGATCGAGATGCCATCTTCAAATCTTATATCCTGGCTTTAAAGGAGGATCCTGAACAGTACAGGTTTTTGAACATAGGATTCTCTCACCTCGTCTCTTTTGTTCTTATGCACTCATAGATCTGGTCCTTTGAAACCAAGAACTGTTACATATTATAATGTGATCACCATAACGTAGTTCAGTGAACTCATGACATTCACCTCGCAACCATCCTGGGATAAGAACGATGTTCGACTGGTGAACGAGAATCCATCAATTTTTGAATGAACCTTATTCCAAATTTCTTCGAGGTTAGACAAGGCTTGATGTTTGATCCATCATTCATATACTGATATACTTCCAAAATTATAGGGTGATGCTCATTAAGAAGTTCAAGGTCAGATTGCTAATCCAATCTCTATTTTGCTCATAACTCATAAGTGACTTGTTGACCAATGTGTCCGGTTGACATTGTTATCTTCTATGTTGCTAGGATCAAGAACATTTCAAAAATGTCTACTCATTCAGTATAATAACCTACCACCATATAAGTTCTTAGGAGACCAATAAAAGTATGTAGATATTGTCCCTTAGATACAGTTCAAAGCATCATACATGTTGATGACAATATCAATCTATGATTTGATACAAATCACATTCTTCCTTTGCTTCCTATGGAAAAGAAACAAGATTTTCTTCCTCTTTACTAGTTGAATCTTATATGGCATCCGAAGTTTGAGTGTCGTCAATTTTATTAATTAAAGATTAATTTTGTTGTATGCCCAACAAAGCAGGATCACCTCTTGAAATACGTCAATCCAATTCTTTTACGAGAAGCTCAAAATAATGAGGATTTTGTTTATTTTGTGTGGAGGAGTCTTAAACTTATGGACATATCATGACATTTCTTTGAAAGGCTCCCTTTTTTCTTTGTATTGAAGCCTTCGTACTTGTCTATCAATTATAAGCCCCTTCCCATAAATCACCTCTTATAAGCCCAACTCATTACACACTTTAATCCCTCAAAACTAAGGTATTCATGGTGAGCCGTCCAAATCCTTTAACCGCTACACATTAGTTCTAGATGGAGTTAGATTTAGAGTCAACTGAGGCTTTCCCGCATTGACTCTACACTAGTCGTGATTCAAGGGCGATTGGAGAATCCCATCTATCGCTGTGATATTCCTATATCTCAATCGGTGTCTTCTTATGCTTCAGAACCCGCTGATTCTGACCTGACCAAGTTGGATTCATACTCGATCAATGATTCTCGATAAGGATTGCTTATTGTTTCACGATGAAATAGTGGTTTGTGATCACCAGTCTCTCTATGCTTGGCCCTAGAAGATGCCCACCTTGTGGTTAATCGTTGGAATATACGGATCACGAATCACTTTACCTACCCATCTCTTTCCCGCTCTCACAGCTCTCATAAGTCATAATCCACACTCCATTAGGCACCATTTAGAGGGCCACAAAGCAATGGATTCTCATGAGCATCACTCCTGAGACTGATAAGAACTCCCTTCCCTTCCTCCCCCATGTCCTTTTTTGCTCTGAGATCGACCATAACGTTTGAGGCCTTAATAATGACTTTTGCTACAATGTAGATATAGGATGCATGCTTCTGGTTGAACATGTGGGAGTCATAACATACCCCTTGTGAGTAGCAGAAGTATCCACCCCCCCCCCCCCCCCCCCCCCTCCTCTCATATTCTCAAACACCGGGTTCATGGTCGTCAACAAAAATCGACTAGTGTGAATACAATAGCTGAAGAAAAACTTCGAGTTGGCTAACCCCAAAGCATCATAATCAAGTTGGGTTTCATATCTCAAATGGACTTTTTTGTATGCACTTGGCATGCGGTGTTATATACGATACATGTCTTATGTTTGCAGAATTTACAAAGAAATGTGTTATTGGGAACTGAGTTGGCCATTGGCTCAGACCATATTTTGAATTGATGCTCGTAAGAAAACATGATCCGATGGACAACATGATCTAAGATTGGCTCAAACCAATGGTTCAAATGACCAATCAAATTCTTTTCAAAGATGCACTTAAGACCATATAAGGTTGCTTGTTGTGCTGCCCTTGGCTTGTGTGTATTTGGGTGCTTTGTATTTGGGGGAATCCATAACAATGACTTCATATAACACTTGCATCCAAACTCTTGAAATTGTTTAATTGGGAGAGCAAATTTTAGATCAGTTGCATTTAGGCATATTGGTCTAATTGTTCAAGGTCTGTTAATATTGACCATGAATTTATGGTTTCAAACCAAACTCAAAATCAAGCATTTTGTGCATAGTTGATCTTCCTATTCATGTCGGTTATCTAAAAATGCTTGCGAGACTCGTGGTTTCAAATTGCGAGTGAAATTACAAAATTTCGGTGCAATATTTCAGTTTCGGCCAGGACCAAAATGAAATGAGGGTTGAAACCCAATTTTGGTAATGTCGGACAATTTTGCCTTTCGGAACCAGAACTGAAATTATAAAATTATGGTCCATTTCGGTCGAAATTTCAGGCAATTTTGATTTCAAAACTGGAATTATAAAATTTAAAATTCGGCCAATTTCGGATAAATTTCTGAAATTTTGGTTGAATTTTCGGTTTAGGCTTGGACCGAGACCCGACACGAAACCAAAATTTAAAACATTGGTGATACTTAGGGCTAGATATGTTGCTTTTGGAGACGAAGCCAAGGTTGGTATAATTTATCAATTTTTTGTAATATATTTATGTTTCTATTTATTTGCTTTATTAATTGGCTGTAACTTTTTAGTTTTTATTTTCTTTGTTGTCAACATTCAAACCTATTGTATGAAACATTACCCCCAACCAGGGCCAACAACCGAGTATTCTCAAAAAAAGCATGTATGTATCAATTGTCTCACCGGAAACTGCACATCGGCAAAAACAAAACTTATCAGAGTTCGATCGATTAGGTTTCTTAATCTGATTGATATGTTTATTAGACAGAGAGCTTCATTAGGTTTTATCATTCTCGATCGATTGGGGCCCGAGTCTAATGGATTGAGCCTGCACGGGTTTAATCATTCTCTTATATAATCATAGTCACCAAGTTCAGATTCGACAATTAGTCAATGAGGGTAAAACTTGGTAAAGTTTGGCAAAAATTGAAAAGTTTGGAAAAAAATTGGGGAAATCGGGAAAAAAAAAACCGGGTTCCGCATTTAATCGCCGAGGTTGAAATTTAAAAAAATCGGCAAGTTCGGGACCTTTTAGTCAACTTTTTAGCAAGTAACTAAAACATTCCGAACGTGACATTTATAAGACAAGTCAATATATAATGAATAAGAATGATTAAAACTTAATAATGAAATCTATGATAATCGAGATGAACAAAGCCGAGGGTAGAGGATTGTCTCTAAACATTGAAACCCAATGACAGGGACTTGAGCACAAGGATTTATCATTATATTAAAATGGGGTCTACATATTTTTATTGTTGGAAAAACTCATGCAAATAAGCACCTAAGTCACATGACTCATATACATATAGCATTACGTATAAACAAGTCAATATATATATATATATATATATATATATATATATATATATATATATATATATATATATCCCTAACATGGATTTTGTGCAAGGAGTTGTGCGTGCCCCACAGAAGGGTACAATCAATGGAATAGAGAAAAAAAATGAGGTGCCACCAAATTCGTTGTTTTAAACGCGATTTTTTTAAAAAAGGGTAAAAAACGCCAAACTTGGTGATATATTAGGTTCGAGATATTAGACGACTACTAATCAGCTGATAAATAGCCCACTTTTTAAACACGTTTTAAAAAATAACCGAAAAACTTGGTGACTGTATATAATCATTATTTCATCTCTATTTTCTAGGTTATGAAATTCGGCTTTGGAAAACCTATTTAAAGGCATCATATAGCTTGAATTATGTAATATGCTCTTCATTATTGTTATTAATGCAGTATGAAAAAGTAGTTATTTATATTTTTCTTTTGGATTCAAGGGCCCTTGGTGAATTCAAGGATTTTTCTTATTTTCCTTGAGGATTCTAAGGGCCCTCTGGTGGATTCTAGGGTTTTCTTTGAAGGAGGCAATGCACTACTTTTCTTACGCTTCTAGTTACATCAAATGGTATCAGTGCGAAGACTCCTCATGATTTAATGGTTTCTCATGATACAGGTTTCGGCTGGTATCTGCCGATACTGAGTTGTATCGCCGCTACTATCGGTCTAGAGCCAACCGATACTATCACCGATACCCGTTTTTTAAACCTTGGGCACTGATATCTGCAAGAGCAGTAAAGTTCTTGGAAACTTGAATTTCAGATATTCCATTGCATGTTTAAACACAACCGGGATTAACAAAACACTGGTATCAAAGCACAATTTCTGCATTTTGCAGATCCATGCCATTCTATATAGATCCATTTTTCCCAAAACTTTTGTAAAACATTCTCCATAAATTTGTTGCTTTAGTATTTAATTATTTAATGAAGATGTGTTGGTTAGCTTCTGACAAGTTCATCACAAATTTTAGCAAACATCCATCTATACAAGATCTAGATATTTTACTGTACTGATTTTGTCCAGTGCAGAAGCGATGCACAAAAGCTGGAAGATTGGGCTCGTGCTCAAAACCCTAATTCATTAGTAGAGTTCTCATCAAGATCAGGGGAAGTTGAGGACGTTCTGAAAAGTATCTCTGAGCGGGCCCAGGGTAAGGGAAATTTCAGCTATAGTCGATTCTTTGCAGTTGGACTCTTCCGATTGCTTGAGCTGGCGAATGCAACAGAACCAACAATCTTAGAAAAGGTTACCCTTTTTACCAACTTTTGTGGTGTCTTGTTTGTCTTTCATTTTTCTTGAAGTTTCTGAATTCTATTTATATTCATGATTCTTTTTTTATTTCCTTTCTTATTCTGAACGATTATCATAGATTTAGCTGTCGTTTCTGATTTGGACTGAGTAAAAGTATCATCTAACATTCAACCTATTTGTTCTTTCTGTATAGTACTGCTTCTACCATAAATTCAATCGAATTTCAAATTCTGGCATCTTCTGTTTTGATCAAGAGATTTTGGCAAACCCTAACCGCTTTTGCTGAAACAATTTAGTTTTGGGTTTGGTCGAACCTAATCACACCCCTGAAACCGAATTTCAACTCTGATTCAACTGTTCTGGCTCCATTTTAGGCCGCATTAACGATATTTTACTCGTACCTATGGGCACAACCGTCATTTTTATTGACCCATACATCATACAGGCTTAAAATCTAGTACTATCTTAGTATCTTTAGGGCAACATTCCTGGAATATAGTTGTACATTAAGTATATGACCCAGGGGTGCGAATATGATACAAAAATATTAACTAATTGAACAATACATGTAGAAGCTATGAATAGATACAAAGATATATATACTCTTAGTTTTTTGTAATACCAAATAAACTTCATTGCAAACCCCTAGTGATTTTGAATAACCTTAATTATTTTTGTTTTGCTGAGTATGATCATACTATTCCTAGGTACATGTTATTCACATAGTGACCTCTAAGTGTGCAGTTGTTGCTTCCTAATCATACCTAGACCGATTCATACAAGTATGTCAGCTGATAGAAATTTAGGCACACATTTCAAACATAGTCTCATTTCATTGTTTGAGTTGGTTTTACACGACTGACTTTCAACTTAACATCAACCCTCAACCTTTCTCATCCGGGCTTAGGATCCGCAATGACGTTTTTTTTTCAAACATAGTTTGATTTAATATATAATTTTTTCCATTTTCCATCGTTTTGCTGCATTTTCTGCATTTCATCTGTATAACAATTTTTGGATAAATTATGTTCTGCAAATCATTTCAAAATATTTGCACACTGTTGACATCAGTTTTGAACAGCTATGCAAGTTCTCATTTTAAAGTTTGGTAATCCAATGTCGTTGAGTTTCTATTAGGTCTTTGTTTGAAATTGACTCATTTCCTGTTTGACAGCTTTGTGCTGCCTTGAACATAAATAAACGAAGCGTGGATAGGGACCTTGACGTATACCGCAACATTCTCTCAAAACTGGTTCAAGCCAAAGAGCTCCTCAAGGAGTATGTCGATAGGTGAGAACTCGTTGCTAATGAACTATTCAACACCTCACAAGTTACGCAACATTGTATATGTCTGATATTAACTTCTTAAAATCTTTGCAGTATTAGGCTTCATGTTTTACTTGTTCATTTTCTGACAAATCAATAAATTGTGTTGGCCGAGTGAAGTGGGAATTACCGAGTGGGTCGGGCTTCACTTCCGGAGGGATTAGTTCGAGCCTGAAGTGGGCCATTGCCCGAAAGGTTTCGGGACACCCGCTGATCTAAATAATAATAAAATAATAATAATAAAAAAGTGTTGGCCTCTTAAGTTTGTGTTTGAAATCAAGCTCATGATGGAGAAATGCTGTAACTAGGCATGTATTCCTCTGCTAATCAATACATTCTAATTAATCATACATATTTTGACTGTTAATTCAAACTAAACACATGTTGCTGATGACTGCAGCCTAAAATATGAATCGCCCTATTCAAAAAAGTTGATATTCTACCTAACATACATTAACATCATATTGGAATAATAACAAGGAACTAAAAAAAAAAATTTCGCATACTAGTTTTTCTGTTTAATTCGTTATTTTTTTTTTCTGTAGCCGAACACAAGCTTAGTGTATTAGAGTACCCATCCATCAGGCATTATACCTTTATCGTGCCACTGCCGGTGACCTGGCAACACGGTACAACATGCAGTCAGCTAACCCATTGTTTTAAAACTCAGCCGAGTCAGACCGGAAGGACTCGAATCGGCTAGATTTCTAGTCCAGTTATTTGGGCGAGTTGTACAGAGTTAGTATAAAACTCTGCCGAGTCAGATCAAGTTTACTCGACTTGATGGCTTCGAGTCGAGTCCGAGTTTCTAAGTTATTGAACAATGAGTTAAACCCTTGCTCACACCTCTCAATACAAGTGGTAAAGGTTTCCAAGAATGCATATGACTAGATTGTAGACACCCCTGATTTGTCTATCTCCAAACAGATAATAACCAGGGAACCTTGAAGCCTATTGTAGCATCAAGAGTAGCCTTGATAACTTTTGTGTATTTGTTTTGCAGAGAGAAGAAGAAGAGAGAGGAGAGGGTTGGATCGCAAGTGGCTAATGAGGCCGTAACAAAATGCATTGGAGAATCTTTGTATGCGAGGCACTAACTCGGGCAAGCCGACAGTTTGTCTTTCCCGAAATGTTTTCTTGGTGAATCATCGCCCGGCTTTTCTTCATCTATACCTCTCTTCTGAACAAGGGCAAGTTTGAACATCCCGAGTTGCGGTCTATATATGTTGTGTTACGTAATTTTCCGTGTATTAGTGTGCTGTTTCGTTCGTATTCCCTCCTTGTTTTTGTATTTCTAAATTTATAGTTGCCGTATTTGTGTTGAGGGAAAGATCTAAAATAACTGTCACGAAGGTTGTTAGGCTGCCTTCGTTTGCTTGGAAATTGGAATTCCCAGGAAATGGGCCCATTCCAGGTTGTTTTCATTGCAGGGCTTACATTTTTCGCTTGTTCCCTTGGAAATGAAAGCCCACCTTTTATGGATTTCATTTGGTGGTTTTATAGACAGAATATGGGAATGAGCTCATTTCCTGAGAATTTCAATTTCACAAAAAGTGCATTAGAGAATTTATGGAAAAAAAAGTGATTTCAGTATTTGGATGTATGTACATCCTGACATGGCATCTGATCGCAGCCATACGATGCATGTGGTTTGGGAGTGCGACAACTGTGACAGGGTGCCATTATCATTTATCTTAGAAGAAACTTCCAATAGCAACTAAGATTGCCCTCAACAAAATATGACCGGTGAAAAAGGATTCACAAAGCCAACCCTAAATAGATGAGGTTATGGTTGGAACCTGTGTTGTCTCACATTCCTGTTTTACTATAGAAAGCCCACAGTACATCAGAGCCGTCTGATCGCAGGCAACCCAATAGATGCATCAGTCCCGACACCTTATGGGATCACTATTTTTTTCTCCTCCCTACTTGCATTGTTCAAGTTAATACAATACTGCATTGCATATTGATGACTTTTTGGCCTTGAATTGAATTTGATCGATAAAGGTACTATTTGAGAAAGAATGTTCATGTTATCGATTCACTTGGATAATCATTAGGGTTCCGCGTGAGCCCGAGTTTACTAGCGTTTTAACCCTATCTTGGCTAATAGCCTGTTTGGTTCCGTGCAGTTGGCAGTACACGGTGCAGTGGAGACGCAACCAGTGCAGTTGGAACACGTAGCTTTTTGCTACGTGCTCCAACTACATGTTTTTGTATAGGTAGGAGTTGGAACTACTGCGGTTTTTAAAAACTACAGCGAACCAAATAGACCTCGGTGTGCAGTGTTGATGCACGGGTTCCAACTGCGCGTAACCAAACAGGCTGTAATGTGAGCATGCACCAAATTTCCTCCTCTCCTCTGAGTTATTGCTGCAATCGTCTGTGCTTCACTCTTCGCCATCGCGTCGATAATGAAGGTGTTGATGGGTTAGGTCTACATGAAGATATGATATTATGGATTGCAAGCATATTGATTTGGCCGTGATGAGAGATCACCATGAGAGTGTCGTCATCCATCGGCCGACAAAATTTTATATGAGTCCCTCAAGTTTATTTTGAGCGATAAGACCCTCTGAACTATACGCGGTTTGAATGTTAACCCCCTCCATCAACTTACAAACATAATTTTTATACCAAAAAGATCCCCATCCTCGTCATCATAATCGGTCTTTATAAATCCTTTTTAGTCTCATTGGGAAGAGTATTTTTGGGAGAAAAGTTAAGTTTGATCCCTGAAAGTTGACAGAGGTGGTTAACCAGGCAAGGATCCAGGGGGAGGCGTGCGGGGGCGATCGCCCCCCCTAGATTCGAAAGAGAACCCCTTATTATAGTAGCATTAGTGAGGATTATTTTAAAATTACATAAGTTCGCCCCTTTTGAATTTTTAACAAAATTTAAGACCCTGCCCCCCTAAAGATTTTTCTAACATTCGCCCCCCCAAGGTTCGATTCCTAGATCCGTCCATGTGGTTAACATAAAGAAGGAGCATAGTTCAGGGGATCAAGTTGTTCAAAAGAATATTTGAGGGACCAATAGAAAATTAGGTGTATAGTTCAGGAAATGTTTTTGTAATTTGTCTTTTATATTATAGTAAATTTAAAAGTTTTAGAAATTATGAGTGCCATTTCCAACAAACCACATGTTTTCCATCTACAAATGGTGCAGTCAAGTCCCTCCGTAGAATATTAAGATGTAAAATTTGAGGTAAGCCTTACAGTGAAGAAGAATCTTTTTTTTTTTGGTTCATAAAACTGGGGTTCACAATCGGACCCCCAGGAGACGCCACATGCCGGCGTGAACACAACGGAAACCCACCACCCGGTGGGAGCTACACCGGCCGCCTCACAGCCGGAACAAACAGAGATCGTCACTAGGAGAGCCAAAAACCCATCGCCACACCAACGACAACTTCCCGTACCCCGAAGGAACGCTCAGCACACCGGCGACACCACTGCCACAGGTAAAGATAAGAAGTGAGAGAAAAACCCTAACAACAACAAAACAAACAAAAAATAAGATCATCTCAAATAGACCGGCCAACATAGGAGGAGCCGCAGTCGCAGACCAAACCTCCGACGAAACGCCATCGCCACCACAGATCTGAGACCCGTGCCACCGGCCAACGGACTCGACCCGGAAAACCACCGACACCAACAGTGGGGGGCGAGGCCAGATCGGATAGTACAGCTGCCTCTGGTGAGAAACCACATCCCCGTCTCTGAGTAGGGGTTGTCGATCTGAGCCAAGGTATGCCACTGCAATGCCTGCGTGACAAGGATAAAAACACCGGTTGCCTGGAGGAGCCCCTATGTACAGGGTTGTAGGGGGCCCAGATTCCACCCCAGATCCACCAGGAGCTGAGGTCCTAGCCTCCCTGGAGCCATCGCCGACATCCAAGGAGACCAAGAGGGGGGAGCTGAAACCCTATGTCAAGGTGGAAAAGGGGGAAGCAGGCGACGACGCTCCTGATTTATCGATGAACTGTTTGGCGTACACTTCAATGAAGAAGAATCCACTCTTATAATCTACATGTAAAATATACGTTGGAGTAGACAAGGAGAACCAGAATATTCTGACGCTTGAAACACATGTGATATGCTTTCTTTATAGCATTACTTGTCCCTCTCACTAAGTGAGACTGTTGTAGGGTTATTGACACATTTCTTTGAGGACACAATAAGTGTATGTGGTTCTGTACTTCGCAAAAGTGAAAGGACGACGCTGGAACTGGACAGACCTGGGTTGGAAACCGTTCACACTAGAGTCGACATGGCCCATTGGACCTTTGAGTCAACTTGGTTCTGACTAGCACCCAAGTCAACCCACTTGACAGAGCTAGCAAAAAAAAATGGCGCCTCAAGCGTCTCACAACATACTAATTGCAAAGTGCACTACACTTGAGTGCCCCATTGGAAGCATGTAACATAATGAAACATGGACTTGTGAGAGAGTGATACATGGTAGCTCTTCTAATAGGTTGGGCTCGGGTTAGCCCAAGTTGGTAAGACGGGTCGTGTGACGACCAAGATCCAATAGGCCAATAGCCAAGAGCCAAGACTCCTGAGGCTGTGATGCCAAGATGGATGAGGTGAGGTGAGGTGTACAAGGCCATGAGTTAGCATCACATCGCCTGGAGAGAAGGAGATTCTGAGCTACTTATATAATTTTCCCTCCCAAATATAGAAGAGGGGTTTTAAAACCGTGCGCCACTACGGATTTCGTAAGAACTCCGTAGTTAAGCATGCTCTGATACCATTTTGTAACATCTGCCCTAAACACACAAGATTTTGTCCGCTTTGCCCGTGCCCGCACGAGAACTTCCCAGGGTGGTCACCCATCCTAGTACTGCTCTCGCCCGAGCACGCTTAACTACAGAGTTCTTACGAAATCCATAGCGGCGCACAATTTTAAAATGCGTCTTCTATGTTTGGGAGAGGAAATTATATAAGTAGCTCAGGATCGCTTTCTCTCCAGGCTATGTGGGGCTAACTCGTGGCCTTGTACACCTCACCTCACCTCACCTCATCTCGGCATCCCAGCCTCATGAGTCTTGGCTCTTGGCCTATTGGATCTTGGTCGTCACAATTCACCCCCCTTAGGGCTACACGTCCTCGTGTAGGGTTAGACCCCCTTATCCCGAGGAGAACCAGCTCTGATACCATTTTGTAACATCCGCCCCAAACACACAAGATTTTGTCCGCTTTGCCTGTGCCCGTACGAGAACTTCCCAGGGGGGGTCACCCATCCTGGTACTACTCTCGCCCGAGCATGCTTAACTTCAGAGTTCTTATAAAATCCGTAGCGACGCACGGCTTTAAAACGCGTCTTCTATGTTTTGGAGGGGAAATTATCTAAGTAGCTCAGGATCTCCTTCTCTCCAGGCGATGTGGGACTAACTCGTGGCCTTGTACACCTCACCTCACATCACCTCATCCATCTTAGCATCCTAGCCTCAGGAGTCTTGGCTCTTGGCTATTGGCCTATTGGATCTTGGTCACCACAATCCACCCCCCTTAGGGCTACACGCCCTCATGTAGGGTTAGACCCCCCCCATCCCGAGGAGAACCGGCTCTGATATCATTTTGTAACATCCGCCCCAAACACACAAGATATTGTCCGCTTTGCCCATGCCCGTACAAGACCTTCCCAGGGAAGTTCTCGTATGGGCACGGGCAAAACGGACAATATATTGTGTGTTTAGGGCGGATGTTACAGGTCAGGTTGTGCGTGTTCGGGTAATACTTATTTTAAATCATTGTTTAAAATTTTGACCTTTGAAGATCAAAAACTGAAAAGAATTTATACTTGCTAATACTACCATACAACTTTGGTTGCATTTCTATTCAAGCAATTTACTAGGTCATCAGATAATGTCTTTATTTGATAAGCAAGAAGCAAATAAAAAATATAGCACTGGGTGAAACGGATGCCTGTGATTGCGATCCCTCAACATGATTATTCAGGATGGCTGAGATTGTTTCCTATATCTCATAGACTCATAGATATACATGAGTACTCGGGTTTGGGTTGGGTCGGGTTGCTCGACCCCTCAACCCTAGCCCGACCCAAATTCGACTTGGTTTGTATTTTTTCAACCCTAACCCCAGCCAATCTTCAAATATATCAATCCAACCCTGCCCAAGACTTTGGGTTGGGTCGGGTCCAACCGACCCAAGTTGCACTCCTGTTTTTTTTTGCTCGGAATTCTAGGGATCCATTCATCTTGCCCATAGGCAAACATTAGCATTACAATCGATAGAGGGGGAACCCACAGAGGTAGCAGCTTTAGAGAGAATAAGAGAAGAAATGCATTCTAAAAGACTCTCTAGAAGTAAAAGATGACTCATTGAGCAATGAGTATTTCACAATCAAGTGGGCACACTCATTTCTGCTTTTTCGGGTGTGCCTGAAGATGCATGAAGAAAACCTCGAAGCCAAACTCGTGCAATCCATAATATTATTACGGATATGCCATGGAGAGGACATGTCCCCATCCAACAGGAGAGATACGATGATCAAGTTGTCACCTTCGACATGTACATTAGTCGTTCCAACCAATTGGAGTCGAGATAAACATTCCTTCATAGCGAGTGCTTCCGCCCTAAAGGGGTGCACAGCCCAAAAAATGAACCACCACAACGTATGAGATGGCACTCTTCATTCCGCAAGATAAAGTCACATACAATATTGGATGCACCAACCGCGACATCTAAGTTTCCTTTGAGGTAGCCTGCCGGGGGGGGGGGGGGGGGGGGGCATAGATTCGACAATCCCTTGTCCCTTGGATGGGCGACCAGAGGGGCATCCATGACAAACTGGATCTGATGGGTGGCCGCAACTATCAAATTGAAAGGATTTGGTGACTTTCCTTCAAAGACAGGTGCATTCCGTTCCTTCCACAAATGCCAGATAATGATAATGCCCACTCGAAACAGTCTCTAGTCATCCAAACTGTTCTCCAGAAGAAAACGAGTTCCACCCGCTAAAACTTTTCCTAACTCTTCTCACGTCAAAGGGATATGGGAGAGCCAAATCAAACGACATTCATCAGACTACAGGAGAAGAAAAGATGAACAACCATCTCGGGTTCCGTGTGACAAATGGGGCACCAAGGATCCAGATGAGGAATATGCCGAGCAATAACTGATTTAGTTAGGATGCAACTCGTAAGCGCCCACCACATGAATAAGAGGATCCAAGGAACCACATCCTTGAACTTCCAAAACTTGCTCCATTGGGTAAAGCTACGTAAAAACTTTGACGAGAAGGAAAACAGATTTTGGCTTTCAATAGTCATCAGATAGTGGCAAGCCGACTTTGTACAGAAGATACCTGTAGGATGCAACGTCCAACACATATTGTCCTCCAGAGCATCCGATGGTGTTGGTAAAGACTTGATCTCCTGGATGGTGGATCCCCACGGTTCTAGCATAGTAACCCCACATCAAACAGTTCACGAGTTATGATGACACAATTCTCCATGTTTGCACTGATAGGCATAAAATTTGGGATCACGGGGATCCACAGATCCAAAAATGTAGAAATGGTCTCACCATTCCCCGGGACGAATGTCACTCTATAGGATATCTCGCACTACTAATAAACTCCTCCAAGCAGACGAGTGCCCTGATTTGGTATAGATGAGCACGTGCATATTGGATTCCATGTATGATCTCTCAACACCGGGAGAGGTGCATAAGCACTGAGTTGTGACTGCAGTCGCCAGAGATAGTTCTTTCTTTTATCAAAATCCGAGAATCTGCATAAAAATTTGGGATACGATATATGTGTTAGGCCCTATAGGAGATGGTATATTAACTAAAGAACGAACATCATTTGTGTTTAGTGTAAAGTACCTCCCCAAAACACATTTGTATAACATATCCCCAACCAAAAATGTTGACTTTTCAACCTTGTAAATGACAAATCTACCCCTCCAGTAAGAGTGTCAATTTGTCTCTAGCAAGAATATCAATTCATCTCCAGCAAGAGTTTCAATTCGGTGTGGTAAGAGTATCAATTAGCCGAATTAAATATTGTTGCTATAGTGATTTCATTGTAGCTGCTACAATGAAATCATTGTAGCAACAATATCAATTCTATTTGGTAAGAGTTCCAATTAGCCGGAATGATACTGATGCTACAATGATTTTATTGTAGCAACAATATCAATTCAGCTTGATAAGAGTACCAATTAGCCGAATTGATACTCTTGTTACAGTGATTTCACTCCAGTAGCTATAGTGAAATCACTATAGCAATCGTTATATGCATAGTGTCAATCGACAAATTGATATTCTTGCTAAAAACAAATTGATACTGTTGCTAGAGGTGAATATATATTCTTGTTGGAAATAAATTGGAGAAGTAGTTTTGTCATTTAAAGAGGGTAAAAAGGATCTTGGTGCAATATTGAAACATTTCAGTGGCCCTTTAGCTAATATTATAGCATTTGCGTTCGTACCATCCGTACCTCTCCATTGCCCACTTCCAGGATCCATACGAAAGTCTTTGGCTCCCCTCTCTCTCCTTCTCTCCCGCCATGACGCTGCTCCATCCGTCGACGTCTCGGTTCCCCATCGGTCGATTCGCCGTCCCCCTCCGCCCCTCCTCTCCCCTCCTCTCTACAGTCAGGTCCCTCAACGCCATTTCTCTCCCCTTTAAATCAAACATCCTTTAGGGTTTCCAGATCTCTTTAACACGGCTCCTCCTCAAAAATCTAATCTCCAGGTCGAGCCTACCATTCCCCGCGGAGAAGGCGAGGTTCCACCGGGAACTTGAAGTCGCCGTCGACGTAGTCGAGAAAGCCTGCTTCCTCTGCACCGATGTAAGTGTCTTTCCAGTTTCCGCAGCCATTTCAATCCAATGATACATCGAACGAAGAAAAAAAAAATGATTTTTTTTTTTGGGCCAAAATTGTGTGTTATTGGGTTTCTTTTGCGATCGACCAAGTGAAGAAGTCACTGCTCTCGACCCAGGGCCGGTTCCTGGAAAAGAACGATTGGACACCCGTCACAGTTGCTGATTTCGGCTTGCAGGCTCTGATCAGCCTCGGTAATTCACTTAAGCTATGTAGAACTTCTCTAATCTTCTTTGATTGATGTTCGGTTGTGAATTTTCGATGTACATTCGTGATTTGTTACTTTGCATTGGAAGAGCTGAGTAGAGTGTTCCCTTCGATAGAGGGGCGTAGCCAGGAATTTATTTTGGGCTGAGCTGAACCTAAACTAATTTTTTTATAATAAAAATTTTATTATAGATAGTAAAGAAAAACTGAGTATGTTTTGTTAAACGAATATTGACAGTACGAGAAAACTTTATTAATATAAAAAAGATACATAAACAGAACATAAATTAGGAAAAAAACGGTAACACAATAAATAAACATGTAATGCAAATATAAATACATTACTGAAGTTGTGTCCTGCGATGCTTCAGAGAGTAGAATTCATCAATTATCGAATCTGAATCAATATTTTCAGCAAGTTCTCTTTCAATGCAGACTATCATGCAATCCGCAAGAAACTCATCCTCCATCTTGTTGTGAAGCATTGTTTTAACAAGTTTCATAGCTGCAAAAGCTCGTTCTGTCGTTGCCGTAGATACAGGTAAAGTCAACACAAAACGAACCAATCTATCAATCAAGAAGTAAATTTCTGACTTTCTTGTTTCAACCAATCTTCGACATAATTCAGAAAGAGAAGACATATTCTGAAACTTTGGATGGCAAGGTACATCAAACTCGTAATGCTCCAATTGATTTCTCAAAGTATGTATCTCAACTTGATTGAAATCTTGAGGATAGAATTTCTTGGCAAGACTGCAAATACTTTCAATATTAAATGATTTGAATCCATCACTAGGATCCAAAGCTGAGCTAAGAATAAGAAGTTCCATTGATCGATCCGTGAATCTATTATCTAACTCCGTCAACTGAAAATCAATCGCAGCGTTAAATATATCAATGCGGAAATGATGCTCAACTGTAATATAATCATGTTGCTGACAAGAACGACGTCTGCCCTCCATATAACGAGCACTCATATCAGGCATATCAATAACATTCATTTCACAAAATGATGTCACGTTTCCAATGAAAGCATCCCAATCATCTTGTCTTAATTTCTGAATAAGTTTTTTTTGTAGTTGAGACTAAATTCAAAGCATTTAAGATGTCTTGAGATTTGTGTTGCAATGTTTGGCAAAGCACATCAGTAATTCTCATAACTTTATTCAACAAATGTAATATAAACACAAACTCGAAGGATCTCATCGCTTTATAAGCGCCCATAGCTTCTCCACGTATATTGTTATTGAGTCTATTCTTAGTCATATTTTCAAGAACTGTACAAGTTGCACCAAACATATTAATCAACCTGCTAACAGAACCAAAATGTGAGCTCCAACGAGTAGCTCCGGCTCGTTACAAAGTACGAATTTGATTAGCCCCTGTACCGGTCTCATATTCTCCAGAAGATATCAGATCTGCAATTTCAGTTTCACGAGCAGATTTTAACTCAGAATGACGCTTGGGAGAAGCACTGACAAGATTAACAATTGAACCCAACTTTGAAAAAAATAGCCAAATATCATGCACATCTTTGGATGCCGCAACTAATGCTAATTATAGTTGATGAGCAAAACAATGTACATAATATGCATATGGACAATCTTTGAGAAATAATGTCTGTAATCCATTCCATGCACCGCGCATGTTGCTAGCACCATCATACCCTTGACCTCGTATATTTTCAACTTGGAGATTGTAACGAGTAAGAACATTGCATATCTCTATTTTAAGAGTCAATGAAGTAGTGTTATCAACACCCACAACTACGAAAAAACGCTCTCGAACAAAACCATCGCAATCAACAAATCTTAGAACAATAGCCATTTGTTCCCTATTAGATTGGTCAAATGCTTCATCAACAAGAATACAAAATTTCGCATCCCCAACTTCCTCACGAACCTTATTTCTCACTTTATTTGCAAGAATATTCAAGATCTCCTTTTGAATCGTTGGTGAAGTATACTTGGCATTTCCTGGAGCATTTTCTAAAACAACTTCTGCAATTTCTTTATTCAACATTGCCGAATACTTTATCAATTCAATAAAATTGCTATGGTTAGAGGACTCCAAAAATTCATCATGACCTCTAAAAGCACATGCTTGCATTGCAAGCCACTTAATGCTCCCTATTGTAGTCTTGATCCGCAACCGATTCTGCAAAACTTGTTGTGAAGATTGTGCATTCATCACTTTATCAATATGCTTAGATGGGTTTCTTAAGTTATCCCAATTGCGCATAGCTGTATTATGTGGTGAACAAAGAACCCCTACGTGATGCATAAAAGCACATTTATCTCCATTATTAATCCTCTTCCAACTTTTAAATCCTTCAACAGTAAATACCGAAAACTTTGGCGGATCACTATCAAAAAGAAAGCAAGGAAAGCAAAATGCTCTGTTTTTTTGCTTCAGAATACGCAAGCCAAGGAAACTGTATGAACCAAGAATATTGAAATCGACGATATTGCTTGCCATCTTGGGAGCGTGGATACTCTGCTAATTTTGGTTGACATGGTTCTATGTTGATATTTGCTCTTCGAACATCATCACGTTGATTAATAGGATATGTTGATATTGGACGACGTAATCCTAGATCACGTTAAAAAGAATTGCCTTCTTTAACTTCGACTCTGAAAGACTTAGAAGGGCGCTCATCGAGATTATCAATAGTAGAAGGAGAAGGTGTCTCACTTGTCCGACCCAATTCGACTCGACCCGACCTGACTCGAAAAACCCGTTGGTGTTATATATTATAGTATCAGATTGCGGGTAGACCCGACCTGACCCGACACGACCCGTTCAATACTAAACGGGTCTTCCCGGGTCTACCGTGTCCAGACCCTAAACCCGGACCCGACCCGTTTATTAAACGGGTCTATCGTGTCGACCCGTTTATGACTCGAACCCGTTTAGCCCTGACCTAGACCCGCTAACTTCGTGTTGGGTCTGCCGTGTCGGGTCCGAAATTGCCAGCTCTAAATACCGGCACGATTTAAGGCTAAGATTAAGAAAAAAAATAGAAATTCTCGGGTTGTTTCGGGTTTTGATTCAAAAAGAAGAATAATAAGAGGCTATTTTGAGTTTTGATCCATGCAAGTTGGAACGGAAATTCTGATTCCGTCCGAAACCGATTCAAAATATTCTGATTCTGGCACCGTATAATTAAATCCGAATTCCGAAAGTTCCGAAAAAAATCGGATCGAAATCGGAAGGGTCAGGTATTCCAAAAATTCCGAATTTCGATCCAAAAAGTTCGAAAGCATCGGATGATTCCGATCCAAAAAAATCAGAAAAATTTTGATGTTCTTTTCCCATTCGAATCATCCGAGGAGGAGGAGGAGGAGGAGGAGAAGAAGAAGAAGAAGAAGAAGGGAAAAGTGAAAACTCACCTGCTGGTGCTGGTTGAAGACTTGAAGCCAGTGCCACGGTCCCCGACTCCGGCGACTCCCCACGCACGCCTGACCGGCGCTCGAACTAGAAATCGAACCCTCGAGGCCTCGACTAACTCTCGGGCTCTCGGCGTCGTCGTTGTTGCCGTGCCGCGTGCGGTGCAGGTCCGGAGTCCGAACTCCGGGAGAAACGGGGAGATGAGCAGCGCCGCTCCCCAAAGAACTGCTTTAGCCTTTAGAGGAGATCGGGTATTCGGGTGGGTTTTAACTTTTAAGGCAGGCTGGGCTAGTGGGCCGGGCTATATGTGGGCAGGGCTGGGCTGGGCCTAAAAAACAAAGTTTTTTGCTAAATCTCGGCCGGGCTGTAGCCCGGCCGAGCCCACTCTTAGATCCGCCCCTGCTTCGATACCACTGGTGGCCGAAGAGGACTCGGCAATCTTGAGGTCAAGTTCTGTGGATTCACGCCCGGGTGAGGTTCTCATTGACTCTGTGCTAAGTGCGGTGGCTGATAAGGTGAACAGACGCGACGAGCCTTTGACTTGTGATGATGTATTGGGAGCTATTGACCGAGGGGGGAATGGCGCTGTGTCGTTTGATGCGAAACCCGCGACTTATTGGGTAAATACATGCTGGCAATGAGTAGTGAAGCAATTTAGAGTTGCAGTTGAAGGTATTTTTGTTAGATTTTTAACCCAAAAGATGTGATTTAACATCCAATACTATAAATTAGATGCTTGTGAAATATCAATGGATATTTTAGGTATGATATCTAAAATAACTTTTTCTTTCATTGATTGAATTGATATGCAAATGTGCAGGTGCTTGATCCAATTGATGGCACTCGTGGGTTTTTGAAGGGCAGGGACGCCCTTTATGTGGTATGCTTTACTCCTTTTTTTATTTATTTATTTCTGTTTTGTGCTCCAATCCCTTTATTTGGTTTGGAATTAAATAATGATACATCATACATGTTCTTACAAATTCATCAATATATTTGTCTAACTCTAGACTGGACTACTTATTGTATTTTCGAATTTTTCTGAATGGTCGGAAAGTTAGTGTTCTAAAAGGAAGCAGTGGGGGGGTGATGGATGTAGGAATTTTACTCAATAGAAAAGTGGATAACAAAGTCCAGCCAAACCCCAGTCTAGGGATGGTATAGAGCAATGAAGACCGACAATAAAGAAGGATTGGATGTGATGTAGTAGCGGATTAGATATTTTGCTATCCAGTGTCAATGCATATGGTAAAAGCTCATAAAAGAAAAAATCACAATCCAGAAACTGTATACAATGTTCTTTTAATCAACTCTTCCTTTTACCAATCATAAATTCATGGCATCTCTATTCAATAATTTAAAATTGAGAAGGTGTAACTTTGAAGACACCAAACTGAGCTCTCACTTTGATGTAGACTAGAGTTTAAAACTGGATGAGCTTATAATATTATATAAGGATAATTTCTGCATGATCTCGTGACTCGTGAGTAGTTTTCTGCCTAAGTGTGTGCTGTGTCTGTAGTAGTTATCATATGCTCTCTATATAAAAGATGTACCCCCATGGTTTCCGGTGCACCAAAGTTTCCTCTCTACTTCAATCCCTCTCTCTCCCATTTTCTCTCTCTCAATTTCTTTCTACAAGGTATCAAAGCTCGTTGGGAAAGAGTGATGGGAGGCCGATTGATGGTGAAGGATGTTGAAGAGATTCACAGGACCACTGCTTCATTCTCTTGTAGAAATTTAATGAGAAATATGTTTGGATCTTTCTATCAGCTTGGAAGATCTAGGAAGGAAGATTTGTCTACAACTCCTCTGGCAGTCGGATGTTTCTTGGCTCCGATGAAGGACTGCAGATCTACTACTGCAATCAGGTTGCCGTCCACTATAATGCCTGGCTTAGGATCAATTGCTGGACGGGAGTGTACGGGGTCTTGTCTTTATTGTGCTGGGATTAAAGCCCTAATCATTGATATAATTCTTCCAAGCAATGAAGGGGTAACTTGCATTGAGTTCCTCGCGGGGTCTGCCAAAAGTGCTTCCCTGTATAAGGGGGAATAGGTCCAATGGACAGGAGTTGGAGGAGTAGCTCCATGATGCTTGACTGTAATTAGAACAAATTTTTATTATGTTTATAGAAAAACTGATGAGATCTTGTGAACAGAGATCCAGCAGATTGAAACTGGAGGAGCTCTGCAGGCTCTCCATCTTTTTACTCAATTCAAATGTCCTCTACCACAGGGACATCGGACTGGTGTGTGGTATCTTATTCGGAAACTGTCGTGCCAATGTCTAGTGCAGGAGATTGTGTAGGACTTCAGGATGATGCTTCGTTCTAGCGCTCCGATGTAGAAGCGCTGTAGGAGGTTGTTAAAGGCATATCTTGTTGGGTGTTGGAAAGCCGATTCGTCTCGTCAATATCCACAGCCAAATTTAGGAAGGAGCAAAGCATTTTTGATATGATTGTATCGAGTTTGATCTTGAAGGAACTTTGTCAAGGATTTTTGAATCGACAATGCATCGTTAGTCTAGGAAGGAGTTATATGGGGAATGTCGGATTGACTACTTTTCAACAAATCCAGCCACCTTCCAGTGCATATTAGGTGTTTGACAATGATACCGACCCAACGCTAATGCTTGATGTTATTATGGAGAACTTGCAATTTCTTTTTTCGATCATAGTTAAATCTTCACTGGACCAGGTCTCGTGGTTTTTCCCCTTCCTGTTCTTAGGACGGTATTCCACGTTAAGAAAATCTTTGATCTTTATATGTTTGTATTTCTTACTCCCTCTGTTCTACTCCTACTTCCACACACATTGTAGTTGTGAGGGGACCCCAAAAAATCTCCCACTGTTACAAATGTTGTTGATCTATCACCATTGTTTGCTGCTTCTGTTACTGGTGTTGTTACTACAGATTGGTAACATTAATATCAGCGACCTTGTTTGCTGCAAATGCTTTCTTCAACTACTACAACTATATCGTTAGTTGTCGGTGTTGCATGATGTTGTTCCCAGGTTGTACTTGATAGTTGATATTGCGATCACTTCGGTGTGTGGAAATTGCTCATGAGGAGTAATGTCATAATGTGCACGAAAGAAATATGCCGTAAGGTAAAAAAAACAATCTACTAAAGGCTTAGGGGACATTGTTTAGTTTTTGACCCTCGCGGACTGGAAAGTTGTTGGTGCAGCCCATGTGAGCCGGTCTTGTTTGGTTTTCCTCTATGATATGGGGGACACCTCTAATTGAGCCCTCGGAGCCGTGTCAACCCATGTCGACACGGATTCCCGTGTCCACCTGTGTCGACACTGCATGATACCATCGCTCCATGTTATTAAACCGAATGTTGCAAGTCCCTTCCTTCTCCACGTGGGTGAACAGAGGAAAATGGTAGACTGTGTAGGACTCGAATTCCTAAGGGGTAGTAATTTTTAATTTATATCAATTTCATAATTTTCTTGGTATATATATATATATATATATATATATATATATATATATATATATATATATATATATATATATATACCCACGTGTCTCCGTATCCATCTTTTATGATGGAGCCGTGTCCGACTCCCGTGTTCGTGCCGACACTCGACACCTGTGTCTGTGTCTACAAATCATAGGTTTTCCTCAATAAGGTCTTGAAGGGGAGATCATTGGTCCTAACAATGAGAGCAGTCCGTGTGCTCAGGAGTGGATTCTCAAAGGAGGCTTCATTATTGATGTTGAAGGTGCAACATGCCATGATTTGCACATCAATAGTGCAGTGGGCCCATAACCCACATATGTTTGATTCTGGAGGTGCAGTCCATTGGTTCAAATTTTCTTCTTGGACATGTTTGCTATGTTAGAGGACTCGATGATCAAAATTCTACTCCTCGACTTGCAGCGTAAGCTGCGTAAGTAAAATTTTTGTGCCTAGTCTCTCCGAAACTCTCCTAGTTGGGGCACATGTCCATTATCTTTAGGACGCTCGATTTCCTTCTAAGTTTTAGTATATTTCAGTTAATTACAAATTTTTCTCTGTTTCTTTTCTCAATATTTTCGATCATGATTCATGAGTAGTCTACTAGTCCCAGGGGCAGGGGGGGGCAGTTCGTATTTGTTAATTGGCGATGCTTGTGTTTATGTTCGGTTTGAGACGGAGTGTAGGAGAATAACATTCTCCAAGGGTATTTTGCTTATTTCATTCTGGGTGTGTAAGTAGTGTTCTGCCTTTGTGAGTGAGTAGTATTTATTTTGTGTGTATGGGTATTATTGTAGTAGTTTACACATGCTTTCTCTATAGAGAGGTAGTATTGTAGTGGTTTACACATTCTTTCTCTCTTTCCTATGGTTTGGGGTGTACTGAAGTTTCCACTCTACTTCTCTCTCCCTTTCGTTCTTTCCTGTTCTGTCTCATTTTCTTTCTACAAAAACCAAAGACTACGATTAAATTGTGACTAGACGATGATTGGACCTGAACCAAACAATCAATAAGTTTCTGAAAAAAACCTATAAAAATTGCAAATTGTAACAAGATAATTCTAGGATGTTTTAACTGCTCAAGGATTAAACTCTAACAAGAAACAAGATGAAATAGATAGGAGATGATAAATACATAAATACCACATGGTTTCATGGATTTCTGCTATGCAAAGTTCAAATGCAGACCATATGAAACTCTCTAACAGAACTCTCTTTCAACCTCTATTCTAATGCTAAACACAATAGGAAAAAAAGAGAAGATCAAAGAGAAAAAAGCCACCTAAATTGCCCTCATGTCAAGCCTGGAAGAGAAGGAAAAGATAGAAAATTACATGATAAATAATGAAGTGTTCTCAAGGGTCTAGTAATTGAGTATGTAATATTAGGTGCATCGAACGTAATCCATAGTTAGTAATGATTAATGAAATTATCGTTTAGTTTATCATCCATCTTCTCTGATCATGGGGTGAAGCCTTTCTCTGTCTTTTCTCGTCTCATTGTGGGTTTCAAGCTAGATCGTGGATTAAATTATCCTTTCCTTCTCTACTTTTAGATCTGAATTTTATTTTAGATCCGTAGACCGTACCCTCTTCAACTAATCTACATTAAATATTATCTGAGCATGTGTGTCCAAGGTTATTTTGCAACTCAGGGATCCCATGAAAAAATGACTGTGAGCATAGGAAAAAATCAAGAATGTCAGTCTACCACATTAAGAGATTACAAAGGAAATAAGTCAAATATTTGAGAGATTTAGCAAAAGCTATGGTGGCTTCACACCAATTTCAGAAGAAACCTTCCAACACCTTGATGCCAAAGCTAAAGTATGTGCTACTCCTAACATTCATGAAGACAACTCTTTTCCCTTCAAAGAACCCCATGACTGGATTTCTAAATGACTGTTGAAGATGTTAATCTTAATATTCAAACTAAGGGAGAACTCTTGAGATCTTCCCTGCATCGATTCCCAACAAAAGATAACCATTCGAGGGATTAGAAGACTTGTTAGTTGTCAATATCCTCACCATACATTGATTCTTTTACCTCTAGTAAGTAAACATATTTGGTGTAAAGGATGATATGCCCAACTAGCAGGTCCCGGTTTTATCTATTTCGTATTTATAAAGGAATATTTAGAGTTATTATAATATTAAAATTCAACCTACATGTTTTGGCTCTTTATTCTGTTTTTAGTCCCATATTACACATGGTAACTTATGTGGTCACATAAGGGGTTATTTCAAGGTCCCCATGCCTTCTTTTAGTCTCATGTTATGATTAAATACAAATTTGCTTTTTGTAATTGTGTTTCTGCGAGAGGATGAAACTCTTTGGTTGGTGGTGAAGGCTTACAACCCCTGGTCTAGGGTTGTCTTCTCCCCCCCTCATCTCTATCTCTTCATCTTGTTTCTCGTGTGAAAGCAAGCTACCGACCAAGAGGAACTTGACCTGTAGCTCCCGGCCAAGATCCCCCAACCAGCAGCCGCTGGCCAGGCTTCCAACTAGTAAGCTGCCTATAGGGCTGGACCCGACCAGGAGCTGTTGGCTAGGCCCAAGCCCAATAACTAGGCACCAGCCAAGCCGGGCCCAACTAACAAACTGTTGATTAGACCCAGCCCAACCAATGCTTCCTAGCTACCCCTTTTCACAATGATGACACCATTTCCTTATTATTGCCTTGGTCATTGATGCATTGTATAACCATCGACCGCTCCATCAAAGATTAGTTTAATTTCTTCATTGTTAAGCACTGCCCATTTGACATTTTCTTTGCTTGTCCTTTGAGGTTGGTCTTACACAGCATAAAAATAAACCTATTTGATCTAGGGAATTCCATAGTGTCAACAATAGCTTTTCTAGCTACTTCTTGAGTTTTCTCTGACTTCTTCTAGACATAACATATTGCTTGCTTTCTATATTGTCCATGTTCCATTTATAGCCATAGCTCTAGCTATCTTCAATGCATCCACCATATCTCTACCCTTAAAAATGCTACAAAGTTCATTAATAGGCACATCCAAATTTATGTTATAATTCAAGATATCTCTCCAAGTTGTAACTGCTTGAGGGCATTTAAATGAGGAGCGATTTCACATGGCCAAATATTCCTCCACATGCCAGCCTCCATGCCACAATAATTTATATCCACGTTTGTTAATAGTTTATACTCTATCATAAAAGAATATTATTTCTAATGATTAGCCCTCCCCCAACGCCACATAATCAGTGGCATTATCACCACGCCATAATAGGAGTTTGCATCATGTCACCAAAAAAATGCTCATAAAATATGCTCATCCGACTTGCTATCTTTCTTCTAAATGTCTGAAAAGTGGCTAAAGCAGCATGTGCCTAAATATTAGAGCACGAGGACTTTCCATCCAAAGGAATAAAATCTATCCACAAAATTTGCCACTAATTATCGTTAGAACCCTGACCAGTCCTGCCACTAATTATCGTTAGAACCCTGATCAGTTCTACAAAATGGTCTAACACGAGACCATGAACATTTGTAGACTTGTGCCATTGCCAAAGATCCACAATAGCTCCACATTTACTTTGGCAAAACTTCCCTCATAAACAATCTGATGCGGGATGTAAATGGGGTCCCGCGGAATCAATGAAAACCTAAGAAGCACTGACACTGGTACGGGGACACGATTATGACACGACACGGGTACGTTGACACGGCAAATCCTAAAAAAAGAGGACACGGGTACGGTAGGGACACGATAAAATAAATTAATATTTTTTATTTATATTTTATGTGTGTTCATAATTCATGTATATTTCAATAACCGAAAAAATCTCATAGAAAATAACTAAAATGAAAATTTAATGCATACTGAATCGCAACCATTAGTTACACCGAGCCCGATTGGTGAATCACATATAGCCCTAAATGGCATGGAAAAGAACGACCGTGTTTCAGTTTTGGATTGAACCTATCTGAAAACTCAGAGGATCAGATAGGTTAAAGCCAAAACTGAATCGTAACCATCCGTTACAACCAGCCTGACAAGTGAATTATACTCAGGTCCAAATGACATGCTAAAGAACGGTTGCGATTCAGTTCTGGCTTCAACCTATCTAATCCTCTAAGGCGGCTTGTGACTCGACCTTATATCGAATAACCCGTCCACCCGTCATATCCGGTGCATGTCCAGCGAGTGTCCGACGAGTGTCCGGCAAGTGTCCGACAAGTCTCCGACTCCTGGAAGCACGTGGGACACGGCACATGCGTGTCCGACGAGTGTCCGGCAAGTGTCAGTGTCCGACAAGTGTCCGACACGGGTACAGGAGGCCTGGGGAAGTGTCCGTGCTTCCTAGACGAAAACACTCTCGAATCATGCTTAGGAGAATATTAAACATGGAAGAATATCACTTTGATGAATTCTTAATGGGAACACACGAGCCACGAATAATATTTGCCAAGCGAGAAGGGCGCGAAATCACAAGAGGTCTGTCGGAGGTCTGGGGGTGCCCTCAGTTAATCTGGGGGTGCCAATTCTGGACAACCAGTGGGGTTCCCTGTAGGACCTGGGTGCCTGCAGGGTGCCCTCGGAAAACAGCAGCACGCAGAGGGTGCCGTCATCAAGCAGTGACACGAGGTTTTTTGAACACAGAGAGAAAAAGTATGAAAAATATTTTCAATTGGTGCATGGAAAAGTGCAGGAGGGTCAGCACCTGGAACCCATGCGCACACCCAAAAAGAAGAAGAAAAAAAACCATAGTATGTTAGAAAAGAAACCTGATAAACTGGAACTATTTAAAGAGCCAATAGTAATTCTCAGGTTTGATTTCGTTTCATGCATTCACAAATCTTTGAAGAGAACAATCTGGAATACCATATTAAAGCAATTAATTTGTCCTCGAGTTAACTGATTCTTTGTTAGCCTTTTGTTGAATAACAACTCTGATGCGTAGTTTGTCATAAATGCTAATTTGTGTATTAATTTCAAACCTTGCTTTCCCATATTAAGTTCTCCTTACTTGTAATACTTGGGGTTTCCTTTAACTTGCATTTTCAATAGGTCTATGGTGAAAACCACCCGGATGAGAGTGAAGGGGTTTGGTATTCCATCTTTTTGTATCTATCTAAAAACCACCTTTCAGCATAAAGGAGTAGCAATTACTTATACATTAGCATTTTCATCGTGCTTTGCAAAGCGTTCTCTATAGATACGCTCCAACGTAACTACAATAGAATGTAGGTTTTAGATCATTTGTCATGAAATTGTTTTCCAATCTCTTCCATCACTATCTAAGAACAGACTTTAAGAAAAAAGCACACATGACAAAACAGTCACCTGTTTTACTTCTAAGAATCCCCTCCCCTTTTTTATATTGTTTGTGGCTATACCTCGAATCTTAAATGAGGCAGATCTAACTTGTGTATTGTCTTATATTGTTATACTTATTATTTTTGGTATGAATTTCAGGTGGGTTTAGCTCTAGTATTAGACGGGGAAATCACATTAGGTGTAATGGGCTGTCCAAACTGGAAGGAAGACTTCATTCATACTGAAGACTCTGATAATAAAATTGGTGTTTCTGGACCAGGTATCATTATGGTTGCCCATGTAGGCTGTGGAACATGGACAAGGAAGTTTCCAGACGTGATGGGTAATTCTATGAGAAATCAAGATAGTTGGAAGAGATGCTTTGTCGACAGCTGCTGCTTGGTGAACGAGGCACGTTTTTGTATACCTGATAGTCAATCCTGGGAGTCACTGCCATTATCTGTTCTATTCAGCTGTACAGTTGACCTTGGAAGTGTTAGAGATGCCCGAAAAATACTTATTTTGCCAACATGCTGTGGCAGGTTTTGTTCCATTCTATACAAATCTTTTTCCCATGAAAATGTTCTTTAAGCTCAATTGGATTGTGATTTGTTTGTTGCGCACCATTCCTCTCTCATATAACATTCAGTTAACTTGTTTCATAATTTCATCTTGTGGAAGCATCGTGTATCCTATGAAATTAGATGAGTTGGATGATAAGAAGATTATATTCACACCTGATTATTTATCACAACTTTCCATGCTAGCAACAAATTGCCCTTACTTCGATACCCATGCATGCAGTTCAGTTCAGTTGTTTACAAGTAAGAGCATAAGACTTGAATAATACATTTTCCATGTGATGATAGAGATGGGGTTGCAAAGCTTATGATATTGTTGAAAATGAAGGTACGGTATCAGCCAATTTATTACTTGCATGCATGGTTCAAAATTTTCTGAAATTTCTTGATATTTTGTGAAATTTTTCTATTTTTGCAACCCTCAAAACGAATGTTGGGGACAGAAATATTGTAAAATTTTCCAAATTCCGCTAAATTTTGAACTCTAACCCCTAAACCCTTAAAACCAAAACCCTAAACACTAAACCCTTTGAGTAGATTGTCCGATATCTCCGGTATGATTTTTATCCGAAAACCAACACCAACCTAGGAAGATCAATTCAACAAAAAACGCATCCAAATATTCATTCGATGAGTTTGAAGCGTACTTATCCAAAAGTATCGAATATGGTAAATCTTAGATTCCTAAATAGAGTAGAAAAATGATTTAAATATTCCAAAGTATCTACACTTAATTTATGATTGTTGAGAGTTTTGTCAAAATATTCAATCAACGAAGTAATATTTCTAGCATTTCCACACTGTCAAAATTTTTCCATGCAATATTTCCATATTCTGTAGCATGAAAATATTGGTCGAAATCAAAAATTTTGAACCTTGCTTGGACGGTTGCACCTTGTACCTTGTAGTTCAGTTCAATAGTTTGAGCAACCCTTGGTTATAAATTGATGCTTCTGGATGTTTGTACTGCAAGCCAAAGGATTAGCTTGTCTTCATGGTTTTGAAAGTTGCACACTTTTTTGAAGGTTTCACTTTCAGGAGCTTGACTTATGTATGCACATGTTTTTCTTATTATCAGTGGGTGCATGCTGAAGGCATACCTAGGATCATAGTTACCAAGTCGGAAAATGGAAAAAAAAACGGCAAAGGAAAAAATCGGAAAGATACGATGAAAAAAACAACAAAAAACATGTATACCAAGTATATATATGTCATTTTCCAAGTATATATATGTCATTTTCCAACATTAAGAAATCAAAAGTTCAAAACATGTAGCATATGCGTTTATTAAGCACAAACAAAATAAAACCCGAACCCAATTTAAACCCGGACTAAACCCGACGGGTTTTATACATGTTTTTTCCGTTTTAAACGCGTATAAAACGCGTACGGACATTTTTTTTCAAAAAAACGAATTTTTTTCCTGTTTGCTACGACTTCATATTGATACGTGTTTTATACGCGTTTTTTTAAAAAAAACACCCGATTTGGTAACTATGCCTAGGATATATACTTATAAAGTTATAATGATAAATGCATGTGACATGTTTCTAAGAAAGAAATAAGAAAGGACAAGCGAATGAGTTTTTATTCAGTAACCCTTACACCAGAATCAGATTACGTATCCTTTTGTTCATGATTAACAATATGATCATGTCCTCATAAGTAGTGTAGGTTTTGATTCATACTTGGGGTTTTTCTCCCCGTGATGAATCCATCTGATGATAAAATCCAATGTTTCGAAATCCTGTACGGTGAAATCTCAAACATGTGGCTTACACTTGATCTGTCTATCTGTTTATGAAAGCTATGAATTCCAGCCATAATCTGTTATTCAGTTGTAGAGTGTTTTAAGTCCAAGTTCCAGATTTGATTGGTCTAATGTGGTGGTGATAAGGACTTCTTGCTCTAGAATGTTGCGACTCCTTAGCTGTAACAAATTCAAAACAAAGCTTTATACCTAAATTTGTAGACACTTCTATAGAATCCTTGAACTTTCTTGACATGAAAGAATATCCATGTAGGCTCACACTTTATCGATTGGCATGTTTATGGTTTGACTTGCTTAATATTAGGTTCCTGATTTGAAAGGATGGATTTGAATAGGATGTTGAGTTGCTGATTTTGTTTCAGCTTTGAACCGATTTCTCTTTATTCTTCAAGGAGTTGGAATACAATACTATGTTGTGGATTCATTTTGACTCGTGATCTCCGGGACTTGTAGTACCCCTTTTTCAAGAAACTGATTCTTCGGCATCCTTTGCCTTGGAGAAGCCATGCTTCTTGATCAATCTGTGATAGATCAAGTTTTGTTGTTTTTGCTTTATAACTGTAATCATATGGTTTTTTGTTTTTCTTTCTTGAAGAACTAATGAGCTTATAGTTCAAGTTTTCTACATAGCCTATCATATTACATAATAACTTGGATAGCTAAATGTTCCTTATGCTAAGAGTAGAGAGTACCTTACAAAATCGCAAGATTTATGAGACATTTTCCTTTCCTTTTCTCTTCTTCTTTGGAAAATGCCTCAGGTCATGATGGGAGACCAGGTACCCGGAGGTGAAGACTGAACAAAGATGTGATTCTTTTCATTCATATGTAAAATATTCTAATGTTATTTGGATCGTAGAACTATGAGTTGATGTATATATGCAATGGATGTTATGGAAGATGTGAGATGAAGAATATAAGTTTGTAATTTCTCATTTACAATATAAAACGTTTGTTATTAATTAGTTTTTTTTTTAAAAAAATTCCGCTCAAGAGTATGCCATTGTGGAGGCTATTGAATTGCCCTTGCAGTGGATAGGCATTTGTATCGGCTATTATGATGGATTGAGGGGCGTAGTTGACGTCGTTAGGTGTGGTGGATTCGTAGAAGACCCGACGACTAACTCAAAAACTCTTTTTCAATCAAGCTCACTTGTGGAACAAGTTCGATAGAGGCCGAGTCATACATGCTTCTACTTTTGGCCCAACTTGGTTAAGATGAAGGCTATATGTCCTTCCGCTTACTTAGAGATGACTTAAACTCCATTCAAGCCGTGAGGGGAGTCCGAACCCTCACTCCCATATCAAATACCGGCCAATTAGTTGACTCCCTCTACCACACAGATGAGGTATCGACCATATTGGACCAAATGCCGGGAGACTATTTTGATATTGGTGTAAGATATTTAAACAAAGAGAAGAGAATAACAAAGATGGCATTTAATGGTCCATACTAAGATATTGGTGTTATAGTATTGGTGTAAGATATTAGTGTAAGGTTATTCTTGTATCTGCATTGCTTGGGAAGCATGCCAGCCAGCCTCTCGGTTTTGGTCGCTAGGAATCCACGTTGCCAAATAGCCTTCCGACATTTGGTCCAAGATGGCCAATGCCTCATTAATGTGGTAGCAGAAGTCAACTAATTGACCGATATTCGATATGGGAGTGAGAGTTCAGACTCCCCTCATGGCTTGAATGGAGTTTAAGTCATCTCCGAATATGCGAAGCGACCTGCATTCTTCATCATCAACGAGCTGGGCTAGAAGTAGAAGTCCGTACGATTTGGCCTTTGTTGAACTTGTTCTAGCAGCGAGCTTGACGGAGAAGTAGTTTATGAATTGGTCGTCGGGTCTTTAAAGGACCACACCACACCCAACGTCAACAATGCGCCTCGATCCGTCATAATATCCGATACAAGCGTCTATCCAATGCAACTGCAATTCAATAGCCTCCTCAATGACATACTGTTGAGTGGAACTAAAAAAATAACTAATTAATAACAAACGTTTTATACTTGTCTCCACCGAGAGGGGCCCTCGTTGGGAGGAGGCAGGAATTGTCAGTAGTCCCTATGACGGTCCGCCTAAATCACCACCCGGACATGGATACCTGACGAACTACCAGGGTTATATGATGTGTAGCTTGTGCCTCCATAGCCTCCACCCAGACAAGCAGTCCACTTCTCTCCGTAGCCTTGGGGCGACCAGGGTCCACGCTGGCCGTTAGTCCTGAACTTTCCAGTAGCATTGATTAGATCCAGTTCTTTGAAAAGTCTATCATAGATCGAAAATCAATCCATAAAACATAAACATAGATTAGTAATGATATACAAGTAGAGATATACAAGAAATATCATATTCCTTGCTACACAAAAGCAATGCTTTCAATTAATATTAAGAAAACAGTTAGATATTCAAACAAACACCTATAATGCTAAAAAAATTAAAAGTATCAAAATATGTCAAATTGATTAAGACATTGTTAAGCCTATCTAGGAGTAATTGTTCTTACAGTGGTTGTATGAATTCCAAAAAGACCGGTATTATTGTAGATATCGTTGAAAGCAGAGAATGGTTGGATTTGCTGGAGCTCGTTTAACACACGTATATCTGCATATGATAAACCAGTTATAAGTTGTAGGTGTGAGAATGCTAAGTCAAAGGGCAATCAAGTGCTTTCTACTTTCTATTGCGTGTAAAACCGTTGGTGAAAATATTTTAAGGAATTAACAAACTTGACCTTCGAAAGATGTAATGCATTCCAAGAACTTAGTTATATATTAAGTGGTAATACAAGAAGTCAAACATGAAATAGTGGAAAATTGTGAGACTGCAAACAGAGACAAGCAGAGCATCGTAACAACTTCCAAGTTAAGTTATAGTAGTTGTAAATGTAGTACCAAATATATGCCGTGGAGATGGAAAGTGATTAAGAGGGTCTTTCAAAAGTCCAGTTGTTTTGAGAAAGTTTGAAGTTTTTGGACGTAGTTTGCTTTTGTTTCCTCGAAGGTTATAGTTATCGGCGTGAAGTTTAAGGAAAGATATTAATGGTACCAAGACAGTTGGCTAGTTTATACTAGTATAAACCTTGTAATCAAAATTAAATTCATCTTCCAGTATCAATAGCTTTGGCTTTTTTTTTTTCATTGTTCAACTTGCCTTTATTTGATTGTTCCCATAATTGATCTGTTTTCCTTCTAATTTCTTTTATAGCCATTACGTTTTTTCTCTGATACAGATATTTTCTTCTTAAAAAAATAATGCCCACTTCTCTTTCTGTTTGCAGCTTATGTAAATACATGATGGTTGCTTCAGGTCGAGTTTCTGTTTTCATTCTTGGAGCTGGGAATCAAACTGTGATCAAGGTATCTACACTTAAAATTGTAGTAATCTAGAGTTATATATTTGCATCAACATTCTTGATCACCATCTCTTCATCTTGATGTAGGTTTGGGATCATGCAGTTGGTCTTGTATGTGTGCACGAAGCAGGAGGACAGGTATTCTTTCTTTTAGTTGTATGATCATCTTAGTTTCTGGTTCTCTGACAAAATGCTATGTGGTTTTCGTACTAAACATTTAGGTAAGTTAATGTTTTGAATCTTTATTCTTTGAAAATTATAGTGGTGTTTCTTCTTACTTGTCCTCTTAATCCAAGCTTCATCCCATTAAGGTGGGGTTGTCTGTGATGCATTGGACTGTAGGACTTGGACGGTTTAGGGGTTTTGCAAGATTTGGGTCTATTTCGGTTCTGGAAAGAGATAAGATCCGAGTGTGATCTGATTATTTATAGTCATGGTGCGAGGAAGTGGGATTAAAGTAAATTAGGTGATGTCTAGTATTAGTGGCAGTTGGTCTACAAGGGTTTTGCAGCTGGATTAATATCTAGAGGCCAACCTAGAGGATTTAAGACTTGCTGTTCAGAAAATTTTCTGGCAGGGTTTCTTGCTATTGGAGAGGTAATGATGGCTTTTCTAATGGAATCTAGGAGTGGAACAAAAATCAATGAAAAAAAGAACTAGATGCAAGTGGAAATTGAAGAATAAACAACAAAAAAATTATATGGATAACAATAGAAGCTTGTTACCTCTAAAGGGTATTAAGGCCTCTTACCAAGATTCCCATGCCATCACATCATTGGATGAAGGCATCTCACTAGCAATCATAGCAACCACAACAATCTATAAAATACAAATAAAATGGAGGGCTCCACTGCCATGTGGCAGCCTCCCCCTCCCACTGGAAAGAGATTAAAAAAAATAATGGGAATATCCTTTTGGTGACGGAAGACTAGCCTACGAAATGAGAGTGAAAAAAATTTAACCACTGGGATGTGTGGTGCGACGCTTGCTCACAATGATGCAAGTTGGCCCCTGGGTTAATAAAAACACTGTTCAATTACAAAGTTGTGTATTTTTCTAGCATGGCAATCTTTTACAACATCTTTTGACAACACCCAAATTTAGGAGTAAATTGTTGTTCATCTCCTTTCCCCTTTTGATTTCTTTGAACAACAGCAGAAGGGATGAGGACGAAGCATCACAAGCTGACCGCGACGTCTCTTGTCACTTCCTAATCGACATTGGATTAAACCCCTTTTAGTTTCCTCTACGACATCGCCAACGGATCGTCCATATAATTTATTTTTTTGACTGTTCATCTCCTTCCCCCTTTAGGTTACTCAAAACAACACCAGAAGAGGAGGGGTGACGCATCATCAGCCAACGTCTCCTTTCAAATCCCTATCGTCTCACTCGATGCTTGTTCTCTCAGGGTTTAGGTACATTATCCTTGCTACTCACCTTTCCCCTCAGATCTTCCCACCATTCAGTACAATCTCTCTCTCTCTCTCTCTCTCTCTCTCTCTCTCTCTCTCTCTCTCTCTCTCTCTCTCTCTCTCTCTTGTGCGCGCTATACACTAAGTTTTCTTACGTCTGCAAGGATCACAAGGTAAACATGATGGAGTGAACAAAATGTCGATTGTATTTCATGTTCTTCAAAACCAGCTTCGAGAAACTCTCTCCACAGAAGGTATTTGGTGCTATTTTGCTCACTTATCTTCTACTCCTGCTCTTATCTTTCCTTCCATCTTCTGGTAAAGCTCAGCTTAACTACTTCGCCTATTATCTCTCTGTTAATCTTTTCTCTTATTTAACATCATGTGATGCTTTTTGTTGTAGTTTGAATGTGGACGTTAAATTAAGAATGACAAATAACTGTTACAGTGCAAGGTTGTTTTCTATTGGATTATCCTTTTACTTGGTTTGGCTTGATCCGTGTGTGCCATGTGGAGCTCCCTCCGAAACGAAACGAGAGAGAGAGAGAGAGAGAGAGAGAGAGAGAGAGAGAGAGAGAGAGAGAGAGAGAGAGAGAGAGAGAGAGAGAGAGAGAGAGAGAGAGAGAGAGAGAGAGAGAGAGAGAGAGAGAGAGAGAGAGAGAGAGAGAGAGAGAGAGAGAGAGAGAGACCTCCCCCTTGCAAATCTGCTTCCCAAGAGCTGAGCGACATTGTACGCATTGATGCATTGCACGAGGTTTGTACCTAATATTAGAGAAAACTTGAAGCAATTGATTGATTAAACTATAGAAGACTTGAACCTTGTATACAGATACAAAATTTCCCAAACATTTATTAGTATAATCCTTCGACTATTCCTCTATAATACTCATAGTATTGTTCTCAATAGGGGTGTCAACGAGCTATAATAGGCAAGAGTGGAGGCCTCCATTGATGAGCTGTTCTTTATTTTGTAATGTTCAAATATGTGTTTGGTGGTGTTTGTGTGGGTGGGGGTTAGGGGGGTTGATAACGTGCCCTTTTGCTCTTATGTAGCACCAAATGTAAATAATATCCTTTCTCCACTAGGGCTTGGCCAACATGAATAGGGAATAAAGAACATATTTGGATGACAGGGGTGTGTATGCCGACTTTTTGTAGTACACCTTGCCAACCATATTTAATAATTCTGTGAAGGTTTGGGACTTTAAAACAAGTCTAACTAGCTTTTGAGTTGTTGGGAGGCACCTGACTTTTAAGATCAGCTGTTAGCATGAGACAGGGGAGTTTTGGAATGGACCCTGCGAGTAGTGCTCCAAGAACTTTCCAAACGCACAACTGAAGTGCCAAATGACATCAGAACCAATCTTTCTCTGATCATCTACGTCAATCACACCACATAGAGAGCGTGGGTGGGTGGGGGGGATTGGTTTAGTAAAATTCTCTTGGAGGCCCAAGTGCCCTGTTCTATTCCCATGGGTGTTGCATACTATCTTAGTAGAGTTGTCTCTCCCTTCTTCATTCTAGTAGGTAGTTACTACGACATTAACCCTAGATGAATTCCTTTCCAATACTACCTATAGGTAAGAGAGGTGCCTTCCAAGACATAGAAAGCCTTAGCGGTAGGGAGACTTACCTTATTGGTTACATACTTTACGCTCGTTCAGCTGCTCTCCATGGTTCTCCTAGATGAGGAAAGTGTAGAATGAAACATTTGATTTGGGGAATTACAATCATGTTCGAGTTATGAATTATAGAACGATAATTTAAATTGAATCAAATTCTTGTCGAGTAGAAAATGGTTAAGATGATGTGTGGGTGTTTTTTTTTGGGGGGGAGGGGGAGAGGGAGATCGCATGCTCCTTTGGTTTGTCATTATTGTTTTTATTTCAGGTCTAGGTGTTTCTTTAACATCTCATCCTTTTATTTATTTCTTTTTATAGTGCTTTTTCCAATCAATGTGATTATCTGATCATAGGTCACTGACTGGAGAGGAAGCCGGCTTGATCTCGTGGGAGATCAAGTAGCTCGGAGAATCATTTTTCCTTTGGGTGGCGTGCTTGTGACAAATGGTAACCTGCACTGTCAAATTTTGGAAATGATTTCTTCGAATTCAGCATTCGTTTGAGATGCAAATTGATTCATATGTAATGAGTTACGTCAAAGAAAATATTTAATCATGGTTTGAACAAGATTCCTATTTGTTTTTACAAACGAGTGTACAATATGTTGAAATAAGTTAGCTGAATGATTTATGCTTTTCTTTTTTCCCTCCCTTTTTTATTCTGATTTATGCGAGGAAATGAGTGCCTCTATGAATATTGGTGTTGTCGTCGAATGTATTTTTTTGTCGAAGACATTTAGGTGTGTTACCGCCGAAGGCGGCCCACTGCAGTGCCGACAGGCACGGGCATGTACTAGTATATATATAGGGGAGGGATACTCTTACTCATGGCCTCTTACTCATATAGTTACCTATGATCCGGGTCGTCCATTAGATCCCGACGTACGGTTCGGATTAGATGGGGAGTTAAAGCAATGGTGTCCGCATTAAATGCCCGTATTAAAAGCCCACATTTAATGCGGACACCATTGCTTTAACTCCCCATCTAATCCGAACCGTACGTTGTGATCTAATGGACGGCCCGGATCATAGGCAACTATATGAGTAAAAGGCCATGAGTAAGAGTATCCCTCCCCATATATATATATATATATATATAGAGAGAGAGAGAGAGAGAGAGAGAGAGAGAGAGAGAGAGAGAGAGAGAGAGAGAGAGAGAGAGAGAGAGAGAGAGAGATTATGTTATAATATATCTTAAAATTGGAAAACATAAGTACTCTAAAGAATCGAAGTTGCCTTTTCTCCTAATTTTTCATAATCACTCAAATCCCACACCCACCTTATTAAACGAGTATTATCCCGGCGGAAGCCAATTTACATCCATAGAAAGTTTCGATCTCCTCATACCCGCGAAAAAGGAATGAATCAGGCATGAGTACAATCACTAAACCATTCGGGAAGTTATTCTTCTAGAATTACTCTGGCACCTCATTCTTTGCTGTTAAGTTCCGCAAATGATCGTTAGCCTTAGTTCCCTCCCTGTCCACATTTTCTCCAATTTTTTTTTTTTTTAATTTTTTGAAAACTATGTACAATTAGGGGTGGCAATGGGTCGGGTTCGGGTCGGGTTGAGACATATGTATAAGGGCAAAACACCCAACCCGAACCCGACCCGTTTAATAAACGGGTCAAAAACTTAAACCCAAACCCGACCCGCCTAATAAACGGGTTGACCCGACCCGACCCGTTTATTAACCGGGTCGGGTCGTGTCGGGTCGGGTTGGCTCGGGTTGGGTAAACAGAACCCATGTAAACCTGTCGGGTTGGGTCAAGACTAGTCGGATTGGGCTGGGTTTGATCGGGTCGGGTCGGGTCGGGTTGACACGGCCCATTTGTTAAACGGGTCAATCGGGTTATAAGTATAAACCCGAACCCGACCCATTAAATAAACGGGTCAATCGGGTAGACCCGTTTATGACCCGAACCCGTTTAGGCCAAACCCAAACCCGCTAACTTCGGGTCGGGTTGGCGGGTCGGGTCAAGAATTGCCACCCCTATGTACAATCCTTGTGAGAGATGTATACGTTCCTGTTTTAGAGCATTTCTCTGCTAAGAATTCAATAGCCATATGGCCGAATCACCTCCAATCAAAAGGTTCCCTGATAAATCCCTCGATCCCAATGGAATCCACTAATGGAATCCCAAAGCCTAAGGCTAAAATTCCTATTTATACTTCATTATTTATCATTACATGAATAGGGCCTTCTATAGATTATGACATTGGGAAATCAAAGCCCCTAAATGGAGAAAACCAAGAGCCGTAGAAACCCATCCCATCATCACTTCTCAATAGACCTCACATTACTCGTAGAGATCTTTTATATTCCTTAATGCAATGGAAAACTGAAAGACCACATGACAAGAAGTCCATTAAACATGCAACCAGTGTTTAAAAGCTTGAAATCCAGCCGAGTCAAGTAAACTCGGTCCGACCCAGCCGAGTTTTTTTCCCAACTCTGTCCGACTCGGCCCAATAACTCGACTCAAAATCTCGGTGAGTCGAGTCAACTCGGTCCAACTCAGCCGAGTTGTACCGAGTTTGAAAACAGTTCATGCAACTATTCGCCCATTATTGTCACTTTATACATAATTTGGACTCTAAAATGATCCCTAAATAGATTTCTTTCATGACACAAAGTGACATGACTTGCGATTATGCTTCTCTCTCTCTCTCTCCCCGACATTGAATGTTTCCTTTGTAATTTGTTTCCGAATTCTAATTGTTGCAGGTTGTTAATGTAAATGTAATGGGTCGGGTTTACTGTATAGTCGGGTCGGGTTTACTGTACATATATTGGGCTTGAGTCCCTCAATGGAATCATTCTGTTCCTCTCCAAACCCTAGCCGTCGTCTCCTAACATGGTATCAGAGCTCTAGGGTTTCCCGCGCGACGGCAGCACCTCCGGCAACCCCCTCCGGCCCCCTTCCTCTGCTCCGGCACCTCCGGCAACCCCCTCCGGCCCCCCTTCCTCTGCTCCGCACCACCCGCAGCCCCTCCGCATCTCCGGCAGCCCCCTCCGGCCCCCCTTCCTCTGCTCCGCACCACCCGCAGCCCCTCCGCACCTCCGGCAGCCCCCTTCCTTTGCTCCGCCCACCCGCAGCCCCCCTCCGACCCCAACCGCACCACCAGCAGCCCTCTCCGCCTCCCTCCGCACCATCCGCCGCCTCCTCCGACCCCACCCGCACCACCAGTAGCCCCCCTCCGCCCCCTCCGACCCCACCCGCACCATCAGCAGCCCCCTCCGCCCCCTCCGCACCACCCGCGGCCCTCTCCGACCCCCTCTGCACCACCCGCAGCCTCTTCGCACCACCCGCAGCCTCTCCCGACCCCCTCCAGCACCTCCGGCAGCCCCCTCTGACCCCACCCGCACCATCAGCAGCCCCCTCCGCCCACTCGCAGCCCTCTCCGACCTCCTCTGCACCACCCGCAGCCCCTCTGCACCACCCGCAGCCCCTCCCGGCCCCCTCTGCCACACCAGACATCTCCCCACACCCCTCCCTTCCATACCTCCAGCCCGCTGTTGAGCCTTCTCCATGGCTTCTCCAGCCGTACCGTCCGTCGTTGCGATATCTCCGCCGCTGAAGGCGGTCTCTTTTCAGTTGTCATCGGCCAGCGACTGGCCTGACTGGTCTCTCACCGTCGAGGCCGATCTCTCCAGTCGGGATCTGTGGGGTCATCTCACCGGCGAGGATACTCCTCCCCCTGACTACTCCGGTTCCTCATCTGTCTCCAGCAGTGCAGCGTCTTCTGCTGCGACTGCTACCACGGCCACCACCGTTGCTGCTCTTACGTGGCGCCGCCACGATCAGGCCATCCGGGCGTACCTTCTGGCCTCTGTTGCTCGTCCACTCCTTGCTCCCATCGGCCGCCTTCCGACAGCGCGTGCGATGTGGGAGTATCTCCGGGACCGTTTTCTCCCGCGCGGAGGCGCCCGCAGGCATCAGCTCATCTGTGACTCACAGTCGGCCCGTCAGGGGGAGCGCACCATTCAGGATTTCTTTAGTCAGATGAGTGCCTATTGGCATAAGCTGGACTCACTGATCCCGGAGCGGTGTGCCTGTCCTCGCTCCCGGGATTTCCAGCGCTTCCTTGACGAGGGCCACCTGCACTAGTTCCTGGCCGCGCTTCGGCCGGAATTTGCTCTCATAGCTGCCCAGCTCCTGCACCGTGAGCCACTCCCTCGGCTAGAGGATGCTCTACTCGCTTTGGTCGACGAGGAGACCCGCCTTCAGACTCAGGGCGCTCGTCCTCCTCCACTTGCTCCCAGCTCCGACACTGTCCTGGCAGCCGGGTTCTCTGATGAGGCTGTTTTTTGTCACTACTGCAAGGAGCCCGGCCACATGAAGCGCGAGTGCCCTACACGTCCTCCACGCAACCCCCGCTGGGGTCCGGATGAGAGATCCCCCCGCTGGTCTTCGACCTCTCGCGACGATCGACGTGGCGGCCGAGGTGGACGAGGCCGAGGACGTGGTTCGTCTTCCTTCCGCCACTTTGGTGGTGCAGCGGCTACTGTAGAGGCCTCGACGCTCCCCACTGCTACCACAGCACCTTCTCCGTCTGAGCCGGACCGCCTTCAACGCCTCGAGGAGCTCCTTCTTCGCCACCTAGACTCCACCGGCTCCACGACTGCGCACGGCTTGTCTGCCACATCTGGTACTACTGCTCCATGGATCTTCGATTCGGGTGCCTCCTGTCACCTCACTTTTGACTCTACTGTTCTCACGGACTGCTCTCCCACTACCACCCACCAGGAGGTTCGCACTGCGGATGGGACTCTCGTCCCTATTCCGCAATGTGGCTCCATCACCACCACCTCTGACCCTTCTTATCGCCTGACCCTATCTCATGTCCATCATGCCCCTCGTCTTAATATTAATTTGATTTCTATCAGTTCTCTTTGCGACTCTGGCCTGACTGTCACCTTCACCCCTTCTGTTTGTGTTGTGCAGGATTCGCGGACGGGTCAGAGGATTGGGCTGGGCCGTAGGGCAGGAGGACTCTACCAGTTGGACCATCTCCATGTGTCTTCAGTTGCGTCTGTCATGTCTGTCACCTCTGATGCCGACCTGTGGCACAGAAGGTTAGGTCATATATCGAGTGATCGACTCAAAAGCGTATTCCGGTCGGGCGCTTTGGGTCGAGCGTCTTTCTCCCCTCTCTCCGTTTGTACGGGTTGTCGACTGGCAAAGCATCTAGCTCTTCCTTTTTCTGCTAGTACTTCCCAGTCTGTTGCTTTATTTGATTTAGTTCATTCGGATATTTGGGGTCCTGCTCCTGTTGCATCTCTATCGGGTTATATGTATTATGTGTGTTTTATTGATGACTATTCTAGGTGCACCTGGGTCTATCTTATGCGTCATCGATCTGAAATTCCTGACATCTATAGGAGATTTACTGCTATGATCCACACTCAGTTTGGTCGGCGCATCAAGACCTTTCGGTCTGATTGTGCCAAGGAGTATCTCTCCTCTGAGATGCGTGAGATCCTTCAGTCTCACGGCACTCTTCACCAGCAGTCTTGTCCTCACACCCATGAGCAGAACGGCATTGCCGAACGCAAGCATCGTCATGTCCTTGAGACTGCACGAGCCCTGCTTCTCTCTGCGTCTGTTCCTCACTCCTACTGGGCTGAAGCTGTCATGACGGCTGTCCACCTTATCAATATCACTCCGTCGTCTGCTCTGTCCGGTGCCACCCCTTACGAGCGCCTTCACTCCAGTCCACCTGACTACTCTCTTCTTCGCACGTTTGGCTGCACGTGTTTCGTTCTTCTTCCTCCCCATGAGCGCACCAAACTCTCTTCGAGGTCTGTTCGGTGTGTTCACTTGGGACTCAGTCGGGAGCACAAGGGGTATCGCTGCTATGATCCCTTAGCTCGTCGGATCCGTGTCTCCCGTCACGTCTCCTTTGTTGAGGATGTCCCGTACTTTTCCCCTGAGTCTCGGGATCTTTCCTTGTCTCCTGCGTCATCCTCCTCGCCCTCCTCACATCTCCACATCCCTGTTCTACCCCGATTTCTGTTGCCCCATCCACGCCTACTCCACCTCCACCACCACCACCACCACCACCTCCTCCGTCTCCCTCGCCACCTCCACCACCACCTGTTACTCGTGTCTATGTTCGTCGGTCTACAGCTCCTCCTCCAGCGTCGGTTCACACTGGTACTCCCTCGCCTGATGCTGCTGCCCCCCTCCTCCCCGGTCGTGGATCCTGCTCCTGTTCGGCGCTACCCAGCGCTGCGAACATCACCCTCCTGCCAGATACGACTACTCTCCTGACAGGTTTGGCTACTCTGTTTCTCCCTCTGACTCTCATGACTCTTCTGGCTACTCTGCTAGTGTCTCCTATTCACCATCCTTTCAGGCCTTTTTTACTGCTATACACACCCATCGGGAGCCCCGATCATACCGTGAGGCAGCGTTACATCCAGAGTGGCGGCAGGCCATGTCAGTTGAGCTTGAGGCTTTTCAGCGGACCCAGACCTGGGAGTTGGTGCCTTGTCCCTCCGGGGTGGTGCCTGTTAGCTGCAAGTGGATATTCAAGGTCAAGACTCGGCCTTATGGATCCATTGAGCGGCACAAGGCTCACCTCGTTGCTCGTGGTTTCTTCCAGGAGTATGGGATTGACTACGAGGAGACGTTTGCTCCGGTTGCTCGGATGACTACTGTGCGCACCCTCTTAGCTGTGGCAGCTGCTCGAGGGTGGCCTCTCCATCAGATGGATGTCACCAATGCGTTTCTCCACGGTGATCTCTCCGAGGAAGTCTACATGGCTCCTCCTCCGGGCACTTCAGTTCCTCCAGGGCACGTGTGTCGGTTGCGCCGCGCCATCTATGGGCTCAAGCAGGCCCCTCGTGCCTGGTTTGAGCGATTTCGCAGTGCAGTTCTGGCCGCCGGGTTTGTTGAGCGTCACTCCGACTATGCCTTGTTCACTCGCTCCTCCAGTCAGGGCATTGCAGTTCTTCTCCTCTATGTGGATGATATGATCATCACTGGGGATGACAGTGCCACCATCGCCTCTCTCCAGCGGCACCTCCAGAGTCAGTTTGAGATGAAAGATCTGGGCTCTCTTCGCTACTTTCTGGGCCTTGAGATTGCCAGGTCATCCCGTGGTCTGTTGGTCTCACAGCAGAAGTATATCTCCGACATCCTTGCTGATGCTGCGCTTACTGACACACGTACTGCTGACACACCCATGGAGCTCAATTTGAAGCTTCTCGCTACAGATGGTGAGCCGCTCCAGGACGTCTCCCGCTACCAGAGGTTGGTTGGGATGCTTGTCTATCTCACCATGACCCGGCCAGACATTGCCCATGCTGTTGGCATTGTCAGTCAGTTTGTTCAGGCTCCACGGTCAGTACACCATGCAGCTGTTCTCCGGATTATCCGCTACCTCCGGGGTACCATCACCCGTTCACTACTGTTTCCCTCCACCTCTCCGTTGGTGCTGCGCGCCTACTCAGATGCAGATTGGGTAGGAGATGCAGACACTCGTCGATCTACTACAGGATACTGTGTGTTTCTGGGTGACTCACTGATTTCGTGACGCAGCAAGAAGCAGGAGTCTGTTGCTCGCTCCAGCACCGAAGCCGAATACAGGGCTATGGCTTCCACCATCGCCGAGATTGTCTGGCTTCGCCGTCTTCTGCTTGACCTGGGAGTGGTGATATCCGGGCCCACCCCTCTCTTCTGTGACAACCGGAGTGCTATTCAGATTGCTAGCAATCCGGTCTTCCATGAGCGAACAAAGCATATTGAAGTTGATTGTCATTATGTTCGCCAGGCGTTTATCGATCACACCATCTCCCTGCCTTTCATTCCCTCATCGGAGCAGACTGCTGATTTTCTGACGAAGCCACTGACGACTGCTCGCTTCAGGCATTTTCTAGGCAAACTCTCGGTTCATGATCCACCGTGAGTTTGAGGGGGAGTGTTAATGTAAATGTAATGGGTCGGGTTTACTGTATAGTCGGGTCGGGTTTACTGTACATATATTGGGCTTGAGTCCCTCAATGGAATCATTCTGTTCCTCTCCAAACCCTAGCCGTCGTCTCCTAACACAGGTTTAGGCCATCGATCTCGTCTAAATCTGTTTGTGATGCATAAGATGATCTCGAATTGTTGGCCATTAATTGTAACTTCCTCTGCAGCCATGTTTTTGATGTCATGAAAGGATCAAATATATGATGTGAATATCTTCCAATCTCGATCTCCATGAGTTCTTTTATGTGAAAGTTCAGTGTTGGAAAGATTTCGAGAGTGCTCACCTCATTCCCTTCACCGCTTGCGAACCCATGGGAGCCCTATTAGGCTGTGGGTGATCCTCTGTATTTCTCTACCCTTTGATCAGCCACTATGCTCTTGCAACTTCCACCATCAATGAAATATCACACATTTTGCCTTAAGAGATGCACTCTGTTGTGTTTCCATCCACAGGAAGTGCATGTAGCATGGTATCAGGGTTTGACTACTCACAAGCCGGTTTATCGAACTGGTTCCGATTTTACCCGGTCCGAGCAGACACTCCCGAACCATAATATGATCCCAATTAGCATCCGGTTTGGCCAAATCGGGTTTAGTTAAGCCGAAGTGGGCACAAATCTGCCAAATTGAGTTTGAATCGATCGATTGAACCAGACCCAAATTAGGTCGTAACATTCGAATCAGACCCGAAGCCAAACCATCGCAGTTAGACTTCGGGGACCTCGGCCGACCCCTTGGTCTTCATATGTCACATCTTCATTCCCTCGCTTTTTTTTATCAAAGGGGAGGTCACCGGACCTCCGGGTGGCGGCACAGCCCGACGCAAGCCACAACAACTGCCACACACCGACAGAGAGCACAGGAGGCCCAAAACCCCAAAATCACAAAGCCCCGAAGGCTGAAACGCCACTCCGGCGTGAAACCAACAACGCCTGAGGCGTCACAAACCACAAAAACCTCCACACCGGCCGGAGGAAACACAATCCTACACTATGGCAGGATAGATACATGATTACAACACAAAAACCCTAAAAAAAACCTCCAAACCCAAGGCCAAACCGCCAAAACAAAATTCGAGGGAGACAAAACCACCAACCGCTAGCACAAAGAAGAAGACAAGTCACCATCCCTCGATCCACAGCATATACCACCACCGAGCTGAGGAGGGGATCCGAAAAAGCCCTTCGCCGGAACATCCGCCACGGGCGGGCCGGGGCCCAGATCGCCACTCCCACCGCTACCGCTGGACTCCGCCACCCCAAGCCAGATGACGGTGTTAGTATTATAGTCTATTATAGTCCCACCTCGGTTGTGGTAACACAATGATATACGTTCTCCCTCTATATATACAGAGGTAATCTTATGTAATGAGTAAGATTGCAGAAATAATATACGGAGCTTTTCGTATCATGGTATCAGAGCCGGGTTCTTAACCCGTGCTTCTCTCTCTCTCTTCGAGCACCGTCCGGGTTCTTAACCCGTTGCTTCTCCCCCGGCCCGGCCGTCCGTCGTCCGTCCGACGAGACCGGAGCCGTCCGTCGACACCGGAGCCGGCCCTGCACCGGAGCGCCGTCCGTCGACCTTGGCCCTGCACCGGAGCGAGCCCCCTGCGCCTCAGCTGGTTCATCGCGTTCAGGTTCCGGGTCGTCTCCTCCTCGTTTTGCCCCCCGGAAAGGAACACGACCGCGGGCACCGCCACCGGGACGGTCCGCAGGAGTGCACGCACCGCCGCCGGGACGGTCCGCAGGAGCGAGCCCCCTGCGCCTGGTCCCCGATCACCGTTCGTCGACACCGGAGCCCTGCACCGGAGCGAGCCCGGCCCTGCACCGGAGTCCGTCGACCTCGGCCCTGCACCGGAGCGAGCCCGGCCCTGCGCCCTTCCACTGCGCCCGTCTCCAGCCTCGCGCCGCCCCCACCGGCACCGGAGCCGAACACGCGCCCGGCTGAGTCCGAACCGCACGGTGCTATCCCGCACCGTGCAAATATCCCGCACGGGACACGTATCCCGCACCGGACACGTATCCCGCACCGGATAAGTATCCCGCACCAGTATCTATCCCGTACCGGACGAGTATCCCCCACCATACCTATCCCGCACCGGACGAGTATCCCGCACCTTTACCTATCCCGCATCAGTGCCTATCCCGCACCTATGCCTATCCCGTACTGCTCTTCCTACCTGCGCTGCGCCCTGTAACTCATGGCCTTTTCTGATCAGGCCTCTGGAGTGTCCTCAGCCCAGTTCTCGGCAACTCCTATCGAGCAGACAAGGGATTTTCTCCCAGTCTCTACGGACTTTCCTCTTGTGACAGTCGTGGATTGGACTGCGTGGTCGGCTACAGTCCGGAGTATTTTGGATGGCCGTGCCTTATACGGTCACCTCGACGGCTCAACTCCTGCTCCTACTGCAACCTCTACAGCAACTTCTGATTCTTGGAGTGTTCGTGACCGCCGCGTTCGTGCCTTTCTAGTTGCCTCAGTCGATCGCTCTCTTCGTGCAGATCTTGTCACTTTTTCTACTGCAGTAGAGCTCTGGGCCCACCTTACTGAGCGCTTTGTGGAACAAAGCGGGGCCCGTGAGTATCAGCTCTTATCTCAGGCCCAGTCTGCTCAGCAGGGGGAGCAGACCATTCAGCAGTTTCATAGCCTTATGCGCGGCTATTGGCGTGAGCTCCAGGCCTTGGAGCCCCCTCTGTTGGAGGTATCCAGAGTCAGTGCCTCCTGGCGTGAGTTACAGCTTTTTCGGGAACGGCGACAACTTTACCAATTTCTGATGGCTCTTCACCCCGAGTTCTCTCCTCTTGCGGGTCAGCTGATTCATCGAGATCCGCTTCCTCGTCTCGATGCTGTCATCGCTGAGCTTCTTGCCGAGGAGACACGTCTGCGCACCGTGGCTGCACGCCGGGCACCTGTACCCTCTAGCTTTGAGGGGGTTTTAGCGGCCACTCACCCCCCAAAAATTCCTCCTTTTCGGGGTGGATCTCGTCCCGCCGGTCTGCCTGATACTCGGCGATGCACCCACTGTGGCAAGACGAGGCACACGATTGACTCTTGTTGGCTTCTCCACCCAGAAAAGCGTGCAAGCCCACCTCCCCGTAATCGACCTGCGGCTGCCGTTGCTAGCACTACTATTCCTGCCCCCTCTTCTACCGCACCTACTCCAACGGATCGCCTTCAGCGTCTAGAGATGCATCTTGAGCAGCTCCTTCTACAGCCTACTGCTGGTCTTTCCGGGCCCCCCTCCGGTCTCTCTGCCTTCGCGGTTGTGGTAACACAATGATATACGTTCTCCCTCTATATATACATAGGTAATCTTATGTAATGAGTAAGATTGCAGAAATAATATACGGAGCTTTTCGTATCAGACGGAATTGAGGAGCGAGGGCCGTGCCTCTCCGGAGATCGAACACAAAAACGCCAGCAGCGTGGAGAATCCCTAATTACAAGGGGGGGGAAGGGGGCTCCAGATCCACCCCTAGTGAGCAACGGGAAGCCCGGGCTCCCTAGATCCGTCGGCGGCGGCGTTCGAGGAGGCCAGGAGGAGGAGCACGCCGAAAACCCTAAACAAGGTCTAGTAGGGAAAAACAAGGCCACTCGAAGTGGTAGTTATTCCTTCATTCCCTGGCTTGGCATCAAAGATGGGTGAACAATTCTCCAGCTCCTCTTCTACCTCATCTTCCAAAATATAACTATCTCACGTTTTGTGGCAATCAGAGGCAATATGAAGGGCATGGTGTTTAAAGTATTGACAAATTGGAACCCAAAGTGGTAGGACGACAAGTGCAGTGGTAATCATCGTTCTTGGAGGTGAGTTTCCCATAGAATCTTTGGTGGTTGAGAAATTTTTTTTTTTGAATAAATAAATGCTGAAATTTGTATATTCAGAACAATACTTTAATTTCAAAATAAAATAGTATTTTATATCAAGAATTTATTTTAATTTAGAAATATTTTATTTTTGGATTATTAATTAGGATACTTTAAATGTTATTTTTAGGTTACATTTGGAGCTATGGATACAGATTTAATTAGAATCAAATCTCTTCAAATTAGGAAGTGTTCTCTCTTTCCTTTTGAATCTAGATGTCAGCCTATTTGAAGTCCTCAAGTATGATGAATGAAAGAAATGATTTGAAAATTTGACTTCGTGGGTTGGATGTGATTCGACGACGATTCCTAAAAATCCACTGGGCTCCATATCTTCTCCCCCCCTCCCTATCTTCGTCTTTTGTGTCTATGATCATTGACGCCCTGTGCTTATGGCCTCCTGCCACAGCTTCGACCCCATAGTCGTGCGGCCCACGTTTGTCTCACATCAGTTTTGTACCTGAGCTTCCAGTGAGTCCCCATCTTCTACTATGGTGAATGGTCCCGTTCCTTGTGTAAGGATCCTGATGCATTGATTCTAGAGGCCTTAAAGACCCTGCCGCTCAGGTGGAGAGGTTTTCCAATAACATCGAGAAAAAATTCGATAACTTTGATGCAGCATTCTAGGCTTTGAGTTCGAAAGCTGCAATCATCTCCTCACATCCGCCAGATGGTGCCTCTAGCAGTACTACCCACGGTACCTACGCCACTGATCCAAATGCCCCCACCAATGCTACCACGTGTGGTGCTTGCATCACGCCCTAATTTCACCACCTTCAATCTCAACCGAATGACATTTTTTTTTTTTTGAAATACATAAATACTAAAATTAGTATTTTCTGAAAAAATATTAATTTTAAAATAAAATATTATTCTATTTTAAAAATATTATTTTAATATAAAATATTCTATACTTGGAATGATTAATTAGAACATTTTAAATATTGTTTCTAGATTACATTTGGAGTTATGTATACAGATTTGATTAAATTCAAATATCTTTAAATTAGGAAGTGTTATTTTCTTTTTTATTAGTCAAGATTTGATTAGAATCAAATTTGCGTTATCATTTGTTTTATTTGGTTGTTTTCTATTTTCATTTAAATTTGGATGGAAGCATATTTAAAGGCCTCATGTATAATGAATAAGAGGAATGAATGTTGATTTATTGACTGAAAATTTGATTATGTAGATCGGATGTGAATCGAGCAGGATTACTCATAATTTAGTGGACTCCAGATCTTCTCCCCTCTCTCTCTCTATCTCCCTCTTTTGTGTTTGTGATCATGGATGGCTCCGTTCTCGCGGCCTCCTACCCCTGCTCTGACTGCCATCCACGGTTTCCCCCGTGGCCCATGTTTGTCCCGCATCGAGTGTGCTCATCATCTTCCTATGATTCACCTTTGTTTTGAGTTTCTTTTCCCCTTAACAGCAAGCTTGAAGACGACATGATATGTCCAATAGGGTTTACTCCTCCGGTGCGTAATGGTGCCGACCGGCCATCAGCCTAGGCTCTGATACCAAATTTGATGCCGGAAATGGGAAGGGAGGAGCAAACAAATCTGGAACAAGGGGATAAGCCACTTGCCACCCTACAGATCCACCAAATACCCTCCAAAGCCTATGGCTAAAACTCTCATTCTCACTGACTAGTTGGACACCACAGACTGTGAGGGCCTGCACATGCAGAAGAAAACCCTAGAATGCTACCTGGGTTGCTCTAATCAGAATGAGATGCAAGCTTCCAACATTTCTTACTTCAGCTCCAGACCTAATTAGATAAGCTGATACGAGAATTTATATACTGTGACAAACGAACACGGAGATCCCGAGCATACTAATGTAATACGGTTCTTTTAGCACGAGGAGGTATCGTCTAATTCCCGGTTTAATTCCATATGATTCATGTCTGTTAGGTGTGAGGTAGAGGATAGGTGGGACTTTAGGGCTAGCGGTTGGAATTCTCATCGTTAATTGATTAGGGCACCTTCCCCTTGTGAGAACTACACATAGTGCACTAAGCGTGGACTCTACTAATAAACTACCAAGGTCAATTAGGATAACCTCATATATGTATTAGAAAATGGAGGCATGGTTAAATAAATTAATAATGCATGTCTAATTGGTTAGGAGCGATGATCCCGAGAGATCTTCGTATCGCCAACTAAGTATAAAGAAGACATTGTTGATCTAATTCATTTATATGATCCATTCCCATTCTTAGTAATTCATACGATCCAATCTTATTCATTCGTACGATCCATTCTAATTCATTCGCACGAATGTATCCATTCTAATTCATACGTACGACCTATTCTAATCCAATATTTTTATTATTTACTTATTGAATAATTCAACGATGATTATTGAATTATTCAATAAGTAAATAATGCAAATATTTAATTAATTATAATTTATAGAATAATTATTCAAATAAAATTTATTTATTTAATTTATTAAACTAATTAAATTAATTATATAATAGGAAATAAAGAAGGAAGATAAGGGATACCCAAATTTTTTGCTTTAAAAAAATTTAAATTTTTTTTAAAAAAAATTTAATACATTACAACTGTTATGAGATCGTTCGATCGGAAACACGCGATCTAGTGTTCTAATGTGACTTTGGTTTAGCTTGATTGATTTCACTAGGATTTGGATCTGTGCCTACTCACCAATTTTCAGTTTGATGGGGGGTAAAATTAGGGGTGGGACTTGGGTGGGTTGAAGGTTTGCCCATGCCCAACCTGCCTTGCACAAACCTTAAGTCGTTTTGTCCGGGGAACCCATGAATCCGTGCTTGTCCATTCTAGTTGTTCGGGTTGCCCAATTTGCGAAATAATGGGTGGGTTGGGCCGGTTGGGCGGATTGCCCAATTAGAAATGCTTGTGCACGTAAATAGATGGAAAAATAAACCAATATATTTTTTATTTGCATAAAAAAAACATTTCAATTGCATAACGAAAACATAAAGTCCAACCCATATCCTCACATATTTCAAACGACTTCTTAGCATTCAACATCAAACATACAGTCTTTGATTTCTATGAAAAAAAAACTAACAAAGCATTCAACCTTAGTGTGTCACTTTCTCGGATTCCTCGGGTTGGGAAGATCGGTGCCCAAACCCGTCCAAATTGAAATCTGGTTGATCTTTGTTTGTCTAAATCCATCCAAGTTTTTAACCAGCTTTGTCCATGTTTGTCCATTATTCGGGTTGGGCGGATCGAGTTCAGGTCAGACCCCCCCAAGTCCCACCCCTAGGTAAAATGAACAACATGTGCTGGCTACCCGGTGTGCCGGTTGACCCAGTACATGAGAGGTGGCATGTATGGATAGGTGAAGGGGAGTGGGGTCCACAATGTAAAAAATAAAATTAAAAAAAAGACTAGGAAGTGTTTCACGGTCTATCCATTTGCATCCATGGAAGTGGGGTCCATATTTTTGACTTTTATCTTTTTTTAAAAAAAATGTTGATAATAAGGTGTATGACGGTTTTATAGAACCCGATATATTTTATCAAAGAAATTTCTGAAAAAACTTTAGCATTAAAAAGTTAAGTTTACTATTTCCCAACATGACAATTTGTAAGACATCTCACGATGATCTCTTGAAGCCAAGTATTCATAGGAAGATGTTTAGCACATCGATTGGCAATAGGGGTGTTCATGGTTCGGATTGGTTCCGTTTTTTGATAAATTTGGAACCAAATCGAAGTTAATCGGTTCTCTAGAAAATAGAACCGAACCAAACCATTCCTTGGAAAAAAACCGAACCAAACCAAACCGAAAAAGTTCGGTTTGGTTCGGTTCGGTTCTGCAGGTCTTTCAAATCGCTCATCATCACACCGTGAGGCGTGAATGGTTGAGCCGCTAAGTTGATTTAGATTTCATTTTTAAGCCTTTAACTTTGAGTGTTGCTATTTGCCCCTATAGAATTACTAGTAACACCCTTAATTTTTCACTTTGAGATATTTCATAAGTTGGGATTTGGGGGTGCTACTAATTATGTGGGTAACACCCTTCACTTTTCAGTTTCATCATACCGTTGAACACTTGAAAGTTTTGAGTGCACCGAATGATAGTAATTGTGGTCACCACCATGTAATGTACAATATTAGTGAGATTGTACACTGTATAGTAGTAACTACTGAGGTTATAGTACCAATGGTTCGGGTTAAAAAACTCACAATCCAGAACCGAACCAACCATAGCGGGTTTTTTTTTTTTGGAACCGAACCAAACCGAACGGCCAAAAATACCCGATCCAAACCGAACCAAATAGACCGGTTCGGTTCGGTTTGGCGGGTCAACCCGAACTGATGAACACCCCTAATTGGGAACATCTTGCCGTGGCATTGAATCATAGTATTCTCCTTTTAATATTGGAAAATTTTACCCGTCCATCTCTCTTTCTGCCCCAACTGTTGAGTGCATTTTTGCTGCCGACTTCTTTTGCTGTCGTCCATTTTAAGGGGTTATGCCCCTTTAAATGCACGATGTGGCACACTGCGATTGGGCAGAAGCAAATGCAGCAAACAGAGCCGGCAGCCAAAGTGCACTCCAGATTGTTTAGTGGATAGTTCATCATCAATTAGGGGTGGGAGATCCGTGTCTCCATATTCCAGTTGCCCTCTCCCCCTCGCAACCGGTGCTGAGGAGGCAAGAGATTTTAGTGACTTGGTATCAGAGCTGGCCCCACCTTGTCCCCCCTCGAGAGAGCCTCCATCCGCTAACTCATCTTTCTCCGCATGCGGGTGGTACCAGTTGAAACACGCTCTGTATGCGAGCGGGTGTTGAGCGAATAGTCACACACCGCCTAGGGGTGGGGTTTTTTCATCTTCATACACCCGTTGCACCCTCCCCCTCACAAACGATTTTAAGAGGGGAACAACTATGTTTTCCAAACAGCCCCCAACCACGCCTTCCACCTCCTCCCTCTTTTACATCATTCCCAACTAGCTGCCCTTGCATCAACCAATAACTCTTTCACCTTTCTTCCCAACATACCCCTTAGCTTCTTATTCCCAAAATAGCCACAACATCATGTTGCGTGCAAAAAGTCTCATGGCGTTAGAAGCTTCATTTTACTATTAGATCACCAACTTCATGCCGTCCTGCGCATCGTATTATTGGTAGGGCTGTTAATAGGCTCGGGCCAGCCCGAGGCCCACTGGGCCGGGTCTGATTTAGGTCTTGTTTGGACAGAGTTTTATTTCACGTATATCCTATTAATATATATCATAATCATTACTATTTTCTACTTTTATTGTGTGATCAAGAGAGGAAAAAAAATATTACCATGCTAGAAATACGAGCTTAATTTGGGCTTGATTTGGTATTGGGCTTTGTAAAAAAAAATTGGATTGGGTTTGGGCCAAGTATAAAAATTTTAATTTGGGCCCGGACCGAGTATGGGCACACACTTATAAGTTTGGGCCAGTCTTGGCCTGACCCGATCCGGACCTAGCCCATTAACAGCCCTAATTATGTGGACAAAAGGGTCAGCTTCGATTTATCCGTTATGAAACTTGTAAAGGGCTGAAAAACTTTTCCAGTTATTAATTAGAGGCCAGTGGGACTAACTTATATGTGACTTTATTACTAGGTATTATAATAATATTTGACCATATAGTTGCACACTCTTTCCACAACTTTGAATAACAAGTCATCCCCCTTTCATCTCATAATTAACTTATAATAATAATTCTATATTATTATCATTGGAGTGACACTCATTAGAGAGATTGATTTCAAGGAGACAGGGTTTTTGTTTTTGGCAACCAAATTACACTACGGAGACCAGGGGAAGAAGCCAGAAGGCCCCTAACTCCTGACAAAACAACACAGACCAATATCACGGAACATTAAATCCCGAAACGGGATAGGAACATCCCTGAACCAAAAATCATCACCCTGCGGAAGAGCCGCACGATCAAAAGCCAATCAGCTGCACCATTCATTTTCCGATAAATGTGGGACACCCGAATGACATTGTACCGGGCCATAAGGCGCCGACAATCATCCATCAGAAGCTCCACCGTCCGAGTAGAATGTAAACGATGAAGGACGATCATTGAATCGCCTTCGACCACCAAAGAGGTAGTCGGCCAATGCTACGTAACCCCATCCACAAAGCACGAGTCTCAGCATCAGGCACCGACGGGCAGTGAAACTGTTTGCTCCCGGTGACCCACATGGCGCCACGATGGTCCCGAAGTACAAAACCAACTCCTCTGGACCCAAGTGTGTAAGACCCATCAAAGTTGAGTTTCAAACAGAAGGGGATTTTGATGTTGGAAGGAAGACAATGGGAGACTTGGGATTGTAGGTCCCACATCAACCAAAAATTTACTATGGCCCTCAACTTGATATGAGCACCACAGTCCGATTCCTACATTTTTTTATAAACGCTCCGACTTTGTTAGGGCACCCCATATATGGGTTTGCCTTCGCTTGCCATTATCTTCCTCCTCCTCCCCGCTCCGACCGTCACTGTGTCTGACCTCTTCCTTTTATCTTACAAATCTAGTAGTCCTCCTCTTCTTCCTTCATCTTCCTTCTCTTTCTATCAGCCTGCACCCTGCACGATGATACTGGATGTGCTTAGGCCCACAAGCGATATGTGCTAGGTCTTGCGTCGTCAGACACTCTGATAGGCTGACACGTATATATAACTTGCGTTGCCATTATCTTCCTCCTCCTCCCCGCTCTGCTTTGCTGGCTTCTTTTTTCATTTTTACTGTCGAATCTGAATTCAAAAGTATGATTGTTCTATTGTCCAGGATGGCTTTATCTCTAGGTTGAAGCTATTTGCACCCCACTAATTACTAAGACCCTCGACTTAATGAATATGAAATAATCGATATTAATTAATTAATTATATATATTTTTTAAAAAGATTAGGCACTAAAAATAACTTTTGGAGCACTCTAGCTAATGTCACATGTTATCAGAGCTTGGTCCGACCTGGGAGCGTCCTCGTCCGAGTGGCCTCGTCGTAACCGTTGACGTTTGTCACACCAATAATTAAGCTAAACCGATCATCCCTTCAAAGTTTGTTCGGTCTAATAGGACGACTAACGCTAAGCCACCTTAAAAGCACTATTCTACAATATGGAAGCTTGTGAAGGCAAGCAAATGTAGAAGAAAGCCCTAAAATGTTACCCAGGCTAATTAGCTTCAAACCTAATTAGGTAACCTCTTATAACAATTAGTGTCCCCGTGACACCAAACACGGAGAGAGAGAGAGAGAGAGAGAGAGAGAGAGGAGAGAGAGAGAGAGAGAGAGAGAGAGAGAGAGAGAGAGAGAGAGAGAGAGAGAGAGAGAGAGAGAGAGAGAGAGAGAGAGAGAGAGAGAGAGAGAGAGACGGTTGTTTGAGCACGAGCGTTTCTAGAGAGGAATAGGGCTGCAACTCGGGCGGATCGGGTAGGTTGAGGGGTCAACCCAGGCCCAACCCCAAGAGGTTTAATCCCCTGCCCAAGTCCAACCCAACCCAACCCAACCCGAAGTCGGGTTGAACTTCCCTTGCCCAAGGCCAACCAATCAGGTTGGCCGGGTTGGCCGAATTGTGTGGGACAGGTTGGCCGATTTCAACATGATGGAGAAGAAATAATCAACATATAGCGGTTCCATTGTGATAGTGCAATATGTAAATGGGTCTTTGAATTCTTATATGGGTGATGGTCCATTGTTTGGCGGATAAATGCCCATCCAATTGTTGCTATTAGAAACGGGATAAATATCCAACAAAGTTCCACCATAATGTGACCTCAACTTGTATTCAACGGAGGACCCAACGGATGGATTCTGATTGGACATATTCAATATTATATTATATAAAATATGTCTTTACTAAATGGCCGGGTTAGGATTGGACCGGTTTGTCCAAGCCTTACCCATACAACTAAAATCCTAACTCAAGCCCGCCTAAATTCGAATTGGGCTTGGGTTGTCCCGCCCAAGTTGTAGCCCTAGAGAAGAACCATCTTATGAGATTGCCACAAGGCATCCAATTGTTTGAGGCTTGCTACTGTTTTAATATATATGTATAGACTAGTAAAAAACCCGGGCAATGCTCAAATGAACTTGATGCACGCCACTTAGCAGAAACGACATCACTGCTGTTCGAAGAAGTGTGAGTGAGTGTGATTCACCCGTCTGGGTATGATTCACTTGAGATAGATAGCACAAATGATTTTACTAATTAACATCAAATGATTTTACTAATTAACATCAAATGATTTTACTAATTAACATCAAATATTTGGTTAATTTCCAGATACTAATTGTGCAGGAGAGTACTTATGGCACGAAGTTGGTCTAACTTTGATTAAAGATGGAACATGAAGAATTATATGAACCCAAACACTAATAGATAATTTTGAATGCATTAGGAGGGGTCTAGCAATCATTTGAAGTCGTTTGATCAGGGATTCTGCTAAACTATTCTTGGTATGAACATAAGGTACATGATGTTCAATCTCTATTTCTAGTGATAGACAAAAATTATTAAAAGCTTGAGAGGTAAATTCTTCTGCATTATCCAGCCTAATAGATTTGATGGTCTGATCAGAAAAATATGCTCTCTACTTTATTATTTGTGCTAGTAATTTGGCAAATGCAAAGTTTCTAGTCAATAAAAGGTACACATGGGACCATCTAGTTGATGCATCTATTAAGACCATAAAGTATCTAAAAGGTCTACTAGAGGGGTGAATTGGTCCATATATATCTTCCTGAATTCTATGAAGAAAAAAAGATGATTCAAACTCAATTTTTAAAAAAGATGGTCTGGTAATAAGCTTACCTTGGGAGCAAGGGATACAAACTAACTCACTAGATATGTGATAATGTGCTAAGGGATGATCACAAGAGTTTTCTATAATTTTTTTCATCATTGTTGTCCCAGGATGTCCTAGGCAAGTATGCCAGATATTGAAAATCATAGGATTATGGAGCATCTGACTCATTATTTGTCTTGGATTCGTACTGAGCTATTGGGTCATATTTGCATGGGACTCAACAATCCCAATGTGAGTGAAGTATATCCCTAAGAATAAATTGAAGAATTTCTCTAGAGTAAACTTCTAGTTTCTAACACTAGAGGTTATATATAAAAATTCATTGTTTTCCTCGCTCAGAGTTTCTATGTGATACCCATTTGCTCTTATATCTCGAAAACTGGGTAAGTTTCTTTTAGAGTTACTAGAGTATAAGACAGATTGTATAAATATATGAGTTTCATTAGGTAACACTAGGTGTGCTCTGCCGGAGCCTTCTATTATTTGAGCGAGGTCAGCTATGGTCAATTTGAACCAAAGTTAATAGTTAAGAAGTATTTCTAGTCCCTAAGTATTGTATGAGTAGTGGCACTGTCTATCAGGTAAAGGTTATCACTATTCATATCTTCCTTGGATTCTATTTCCTAACAAAGAAGTAAAATATTATTTGATATAAGGTTCTGGCAACTCAGATATATAGGAAATGAGAAACATTTATATTAATAAGGAAGATCTAGAAGATATTATACCAAACAAACGAAATATCAACTATAATAAAGCAAACAACTGTTCTGATAAAAATAAACGATATAACAGTCAATCAAGTAAATAAAATATTAACTACTAGAAATCAAACAGCTGTTCTGATAAAAATAAACGATGGAAGTCTATCACTAAAAGTTTTTTATTCCCTCTAGTTATTGTTGTACAAATCAAAAGTTGTGAGCTTGTATTTGTCTTGCATCTCATTGAGTTCATCTTCAAAGATGTCATCATTGTCAAGGTCAAACATTGTGTTACCCTCTGCTTTCTGTGTTGCTTGAAAGTTTGTCACCTCTTCCTTAGATGCACGACAGTTGCGAGACCAATGGCCTTCACACCCATATTTGAAGCAAGTGGCTGTAGACTATTTATTAGAAGGAGGCTCTTCTTTCACTTGTTCTGTGTATCAGGGTTTATTATTTTGCTTCTTGAAATTTGTATTTTAACGCGGATTGAGTCCACCTCAATTGGGGTGGTCACGCCTGCCTCTACCTCGGTAGTCTCCTCTGCTGGGGTTGCCATCTTTGTCGCCCCTGCCACTTCTGCCAGAGTGGTTATGGCGACCATCTTTTCCAAACCTTCCTCTGCCTCTACCTCTGTGGTATCCTTCACTGGCATGCTCTTCAGGGAATGCTAATGCTTTAATAGGTCTGGAGTTGTGATTCTTTATAAGGCTTTTATTGTTCTCCTATGCAACTAGGAGTACCGAAATCAGATCTGATATCTTCTGGAAGTTTTGCTCCGGGTATTGTTGTTGCAGTAGAACGTTCATTGCATGGAAGGTGGATAGAGTCTTATCGATCATCTGTCCCTGGGTAACTGGCTCTCCACATAGCTCAAGTCGGGACACAATGTTAAATGTTGCAGAATTATACTTTGCGACCGATCTAAAATCTTGGTAGCGCAGGTTTATCCCTTTATTCCTCGCTACTGGGAGGATGAAAGCCCTTTGATGATCATATCTATCCCGTAGGGATTCCCACAGAACTAAGGGGTCTTCAACGGTTAGGTATTCGTTCTTCAGGTCTATATATAGATGACGACGCAAAAAGATAGTCATTTTAGCCTTGTCTTCAGGATTAATGCTTTCTGTGTCTATAGGTTTTATAATCGCCTTTTCCAGTTTGACTGATTGTAGATGGAGCTTAGCATCTAGCCTCCATGCTAAATAATTTTTGCCGTTAAAATCAAATGCAGCGAACTCCAACTTTGTAAGGTTAGACATCTGGGGACGGAATATGAGCCTAGTCAATTGATGGATGAAAGACTATCAGATTCTAGGAACATCAAAATCTTAACCGTTATGGAACTATGGGTCCTCTACATAGTAGAAAATCTAGTTAAGATTTATCCGTACCCATATTGTACTGTCTCGGCTGACAAGGGCCGAGCTCACACGCTGGCTATAGATGAGATTAAAGAGTAATCATTGTAACTAGTCGACATATGTCCATAAACCAATAGTATTCGGTATCAAGTGTGTCCATAAACAATGATATCACGTAAAGCAATATGAGTTTGTGAAATTGAGTTGTTCTGATGCATCCGGAATAGTATAAATAGTCAAGGTATATATTCGGATTATTTAGATCAGGTCCATGATCATATTAACTAAAATCGATGGTCCATAAAAAAATATATATTAAATAATATAAATTTTAAAAATCAGACCGTACCGATGCGCCTGGAACGATCCAATAAGCTAAGATCCATAAACGGATCGAACAGATTGGCCCCAGATTGGGCTCAGAATTATAAAAATAAGATAAATGGATCAGATAAAATAGACAGTAAATATGGAAGAATCTGGGCTCGGGTCTAGATGGGCTCGGGCCATGGCTTGATCTAGGCTGGGGCCTGGTTTCGACTCGGGTCTGGGCCTAAGCCTATATTCAGGCTCGGGCTCGGGCTCGAGTCTGGATCTGGGCTCGGGTTGGGATTAAATGTGATTGGGTTTTAAAAACCCAAATCAAAATTATCGTTATCTTCCCCGATGAAATCGAGGAAAACCTAACCGATCGGATAATCCGGGGGTTCACCGCCTCGCCGGACGTCGCCGGTCGCGCGCAGGTAGCGGCCGCCTGGGATCAGCGCCGAATGACGCCGGTCACGCCGCAGGGAGCAGCCGCCCGGGCTTCACGTCGGACGCCGCCGGTCCCGTCGCATGGAGCAGCCCGCCTGGGATCAGCGCCGGACGACGTCGGTCCCATCGCATGGAGTGGCCGCCCGAACCTTGCGCTGGACGACGCCGGTCCCGTCGCAGGGAGTAGCCGGGCGATGCCGGTGGGTCTGTGCGGCATGGCGCAGCCGCTCGGTGGATCTGTGCGGCACAGCAGTCGCGACAGCGACGGCAGTGGCCCGCACGTCCGGTTGTGACGCCTTCGGTGGTGGTTGGCCGTGAGGTTCACCACGAGGTGAGGTTTCTAAACACCCCGCCGTTTACAGGCCAGATGTAATCGGTGTTGCCTTGGCCGGGTGTGACCGGTGATGCGGTCCTCCGGCCAAATATAGTCGGCGCTCGGCGGTGCGATAGATGGGAGATTCAAGGCTTATCTCGTGCGGAGGTTGTTGCTGTGGATAGTCATCTCGGAGGATTGTCGGGTCAAGCGTGAGCTTCTTTCCTCCTCTCTCTTTCTCTGTGTGTGTGGGAGGTTCGTCCCACCGTTTGCCGCCGCGGTACTCGTCGAGACTCGGAGACGTCATGCTGATAACGTGCTCTGAGAAAGAGAGGGATAAGAGATGCACTCAGGATGACGGCTACGCTCTCACGAAAACGTGAGGGTCTCTTGTTTATTCATCACATATATATAGAAAGATAGGGATTAGGGTTAGAGGTGTCCCACCAAAGTGGGCAGCCACATGTTCGGTAACACTATGTGCCCTATAAGAATTTTAAACGGAGCACACGTGTGTGGACTAATTCCGTCCCACAATGCCGCGGTTGTTAGTTGTTACAAATCACACTTGATGCATAAAAGATTAAGCCGATTGTCCTCCCGACACAAATTGGCTTATGTCCCATGAGATTTGTGGATCATTTTTTGTAGCTTGAGGTAGGGGGTGGCAATGGGTCGGGTCGGGTCGGGCCGGGTTGAAACATAAGTACAAGAGCAAACCATCTAACCCGAATCCAATCTATTTAATAAACAGGTCAAAAATTTAAACCCAAACCTGACCCATCTAATAAACAGGTTGACTCGACTCGATCCGTTTAACCCGTTTAATAAGCGAATCGGGTCGGTTGGGTTAGGTTTGCTCGGGTTAGGTCAACAGACTCCATGTAAACCAGTTGGATGGGGTCAAGTCAGGTCGGATTGGGCCGGATTTGATCGGGTTGGCTCGGGTCAAGTCGGGCTGGTACGACCCATTTGGTAAACAGATCAAAGTTGAGTCAATCGGGTTATAAGGCCAAACCCAAACCAGATCCATTAAGCGATCCGTCGGGTCAACTCGTTTAGAACCCAAACCCGTTTAGATAAAATACAAACCCGCTAACCTTGGATCGGGTAGCATTGGCGGAGCCAACTAAGGCCCAGTGGGGGCAAGTGCCACCACTGAAATTTCAAAGAGAAAAATTACTCTTGCCCCCCTAAACTTTTGCTCAAAAACACTTAACCCCTTTATAGTTAAAGGACTACAATTTGTCCCCTTAATTTCTGTTTTGATAAGATAAAAATCACCAAATAAGGTAGTTAAGTAGTTGACAAAAGGGGTTATTGTGATAACATTTCAATCTTTAGGGAGCAATTTGAAACAAACAACAAGGGGGTTAAGTCTTTTTGAACTAAACTTCAGGGGGCAAAGTGTAATTGAATAAAAAATAAAATAAAATGATTCATCTCGTTCAATTTGTCCCATCTCTTAGGCTTGCAGTGTTCGCAAATTGCAGTCCCGCACACGTGCTGCACCATACGATCATTCTCGGATACTATAACCTCTGTCTATGTCTCTTCTACCTAAAACTTGCGGTCGGAGACATCATCCTGTTCCTTAGCCCAAACTAGACGGTGACTGGAGTCCCTCCTTCCCCCTCCCCCCCAAAAAAAAAATTGTGTATGTAACGACCGGCATTCCAAAGTGATTTCACCAGAGCAATCCAGTTTTTATAATATTATTTTAATATATCTAATGGTGATGCAATTGGTTGTGCTTGGACGGGACCAGGCAGTGGGTCCCGGGTACGAGATGCAGGGTTGCAACTGAGGTATAGTCACATGAGCTGATGAGCACGTGTATCGAGGAATGGCTCGAATGCTTTTTTAGTAAAATAATTTTTATAATAAATATGTACTGTGTCGGGTCTGTCGGGGCCGGCGAGGTTCGCGCGCCGGCGCGTCTCGACACGACCCGAGTCGGGGGTGAGTCAGGCTCTGAGCGAGTCGAGCTTGACGTGTAATGAAAAAAAAACACTAAAACCCCAAAACCCCAAACCCGAACCCAGCTCAAGCCCCAAACCCGACCCGACCCTTCTCTCTCTCTATCTTCCTCTCTTCTCTCCCATTTTTCAGATCTCTCTCTCTCTCTCTCTCATCAGACCTCTCTCTCTCTCTCTCTCTCTCTCTCTCTCTCTCTCTTGGATTCCTCCATCCTCCTCTCTCGGATCTCATCTTCCCTCTCTCACCCGACTCGATCCGACCGCCACCCGAGCCGCCCCCCCTATACCCTACGAGTCACCCCCCCCCCCCCCTCTACCCTACCAGCCACCCCCTCTCCCGTCAACCCCTCATCTTGAGCCCGTGGAATCCGGCCCGGATTCCCGCCGAGCAGCCGGCAGCCGCCCCGAATCCCGCCGGCCGCCACCCCTCCCCTCCCTTTAAAAACCCCAGCCCCTCTTCCCCTGCCCTCCTTCAGCCCGATCCTCTCCCCCCTTCCACAGTCCGAACCCCTTCACGCCACTCCGATCCCTCATCTCTTCCCTCTGATTTCTCCCTCTCTCTGTGGTGGCTGCGCGTAGCCGGCGTCGGAGAAGAGGAGTAGCTGGCTGGAGCTTGGAGGGAGGAGCCCCAACCGGAGCTAAGGACATGTCAGTCCTCTTCTCCTTCCCCCTTCTTTTTTTTGTGCATGTGTCGTGGGTTGACCGACCACAGCCACCCCCCTTTCGCCTCTTCTTCTTATGCCACGGCCATGACCGATGGCCCGGTGGCTGTGCAATCGGTGAAGCCGACCCAGTGCCGGCAGTATCTTTTTCTTATAGACCCTATCGACCCCGGCCCCCCGTGGCCTTTGCCTCAGATACAGCCATGGCTGCCCGCCAAGTGGTCGGTAGCAGTGTGGTCGACAAAGCCGACCAAGCCAAGCCAAACCTCCATCCGACCAGCCCGACTAGCTGGGCGCTGTCCCAATTGGCTTTCATTGTCGAGGTTGCCGACGGCTTCGCTGTTGGCGGCCGGGCAACGGATAGCTCTCGATCGCCCTTGGCTCGGCGCCATCTCGCGCCCAACCACCAACGTATCAACCAAGCTAGACCGTAACCCTTTTCCCCTTGCCTCTGCTACGGCTGTTGCCGGTTGCTTGACGACCGGTGGACCAGCGGCAGGTAGCTCCGATGATCTCACGCCAAGTCGTGGCTTGGCACACCAACCCCGACCTCCCCATGATGTTGGTTTAGCCCATGAGCCACGCTCAAGTTTAGCGGGCCCGATCTTATCAAATCACGCTTACTCAAAGTTGATAATACCGATGCGGGCCAAACCACCTCGCATAGTTTTTTGTGCACGAGACCGACCTTCAACACCTAAGCCCCACCGTGATCGGTCTTACCGATTTTGCCATCGACAGACGCGGTCACGATCGTTTTACCGGATTGGTGCTATTGGACCTTAGTGTGACTCTTGGTGTCGGCAACGCTGACTAACCAAGATGGTACCTTTAACGCATCATTTTGTGTGCCAGTAGACCGACGTCCGATGAAGCATAAATTCTCGGCTCGGCCAATCAGGGCCTAAGCCAGCCAAAGATCAATAGGCTAGGGGGTCACGGGCAAGGGTTGGGGTAAAGCCAATAGGAGGTGCCTTCTAGTAGGGATTGGCCTAGCAATCCTGACTCGGGTAGTTAAAGCCCCCAAGGAAAGCAAGTTGGGCGGTAGAGCTCCACCGTGAAAGATAGAAAATCCCTTATGATCATATGGGTGACTTTGTGCATGGTGTTGGAGTATGCACGGCAAGAGAGTTGGCCCTCTATATCGAAATAAAAGGCCCTATAGTAATGCCCGATTGGGGGCAAGATGAACTAAATATCCGGGGTTCATATTGTGTGTGTTTAATTTTATTAATTATAAAATGGTACTCTCGATAACCTAATGACAGTAGGAATTGCATGCGAATGTAGACATTGCATGAACACTTAGGACGTGATTGAGAATATAGCTGGACAACTAGGATAATCAGTAAACTGTTTATAAATACGGGCGCCATTAATTACCTAGGCAGTTAGTAGCTTGTCACTAGCCATTTATTTGGCTAATCTCCCAATTCATTTTGGGGGCTACTAGTTCCAACGAGTAGGCTCTTCTGCAGGTTCGGAGACTCAGGGGTAGTCGCAGCACGAGGCCAACGACGGAGTTAGGACGACGGTGAAGTTTTAGATTTCAATATGTCTTTAGTAGTCCTTTTTCTTTCTGGCATTGTAATCGAACTAGATTTGGCTTAGTATATGTTATTAGTGGCAATGATATAGCTGAATTCTTTTTTTAAGGTAGGCCTCTCCTCAAGGCCCCAAGCCTAGGGTAGCTTACTATGAAAATATAAATCTTAAAGTGACCTAAATGATTAGCCCCTTAGATAAGATCTCTAAACTAGTGCCCGAGTGCTAGAGAGCGGGCGAGGCTACTCGGCTCGCCGTCAGAGGCTTGAGCCTTGTGCTCCCTTAAGAGGGACTTCTGTCAGCATGTGGGGCACCGACAGGCCGCATATGCTGAGAGGATAGCCCGGTTGAGGGTCGAGCGTGATCATCTCTCTGTCGATAAAATTGTATCTCTATACTTTCTTTTAAAATAAAAATGTTTTAAAAAAAAAATCAAGTTTTTAAATATTCCTTGAGAGAGTAGGAGCCCTGTGAGAAATCCTAATTGGAGTAGACAGTTGACCAAACCCTAAAACCCTTGGTTTTTCTCACCTCACACCCCAGAGATCGGTTCCGGATTTCTGGGGCGTGACAACGTATCTCAAAACCCTATTACCTCTATATCTTTTTCTCTCTCTTTCTTAGAATTTATACCTCCATTTAATTGAATTCCTAGCTCCGCCACTGTCGGATTGACAGCCTGGATTAAGAATTGCCACCCCTAGCTTAAGGTAGTGATTTTTATCCCACACAGCATGTGGATAAATACACCAAGATGACATCAACATGATATCAGCCATAGCCTCTGTCCATCAATTGTTGAGCGAGTACGATTTTGTTCCAACCTCCTTAAAGAGGTTGGATGTTCCCGGTCTCTCTCATCGGTCCATATCGAGGGCTTTTGGTCATTTCACCAATATGAAATGACCAAAAGCCCTCGATATGAACCAATGAGAGAGATCGAGAAAATCCAACCTCTTTAAGGAGGTTGGAACAAAATCGTACTTATTGTTGAGCACAACTATCACATCGCATGTGCTATATACTGTTGCCCCCACACGTGTCAGTACATGGGCAGAGCTATATAGGGACCAAGGGGCAGTTGCGCACCCCCCCTAACCATCTTAAACAATACTTAGCTTATGTGGCAATTAATGATTGGACCATACTCCACTACCATGAAATAAATTGATTAAAAAAATATCTTAGACTAAAGTGATAATGTGGACCACACATGATAGCCCATGGAGTATGGAGTAGTAGACCCTACATGTTTTAATTGTGTATAGTCCAATCATTGATTGCCATATCAGTTGTTGGAGCCCATTGCTCGAACACCAGTTGTAGCCAAGTATTATTCTTATCCCATTTATGCGCCACCTAGTAGCCACCCATCACATTGTTTATAAACTAAGTAGTATAATTTCAGTTAGTGTGTCCAGCTATGTCTATTTATTTCAAGAAAATAACAAAACTGTCATTTTAATCTTTGTGAGCCTTTACACTGGGTGTCCTCGTGTAAGTGTCCAGTCCGTTGGGAGGGAACATTGTACAATATGTATTCAGATGGATGTAGTAGCTCTTTTGAGTGAGCATTTTTGTTGTCAGATTGCTTTGTTGGACTTATTTACATCCCATTTGTGATTAGGGATGGCAACAGTACGGTTTTGGGTAAAACCGGAACCGCATCACAACACCAAACTAGCACACCAAAACCGCATCATGATGGCATATCATTATGCAAAATCAAAACCGCACCATGCGTTGTGGTGCACCGCGGTTTATCATTATAATGGCCTAAACGGTGTGGTTTTAGTTAAAACCAAAACCGCACCGCTACACCGAAATTGAAAATCAAAACCGCACTGCGACGGTGTTATATTTTGGCAAACCAAAACCACACCATGCGGTGTGGTTTACCGCAGTTTTCGGTTTTAAATCGCAACGTTGCCATCCCTATTCGTGGTTAGTCATATCGTCCAAAACAAATGGCATAATTAGGACTACACTTGCTATCGTACTGCACTTTTCCATTATGCCCTCCTTCAGCCGCCGCCGACAGTCTCTCGAGACTGCAGAGGCTCTGATGGGGACCGTGTAGTCCCCCTCCCCGTCATCATTCGTTGTGGCTTCACGGAATCACGAACTAGAGCCGATCATGTGATCTTGATGAACCGCTTCAATTTATTAGCTGATACCTCCTTAACCCTTCCCTCTCTGCTTATATTACATATTTCCTGCACCTTTTTTTTTCATCTTTTACTTCTCCATATTTCCTTCGCAACTAAAACTACGGTTGTATCCACTATCCAGTGGTTGACCCTACTTGTTTCTCTCGAATGTTCGCATGAGCGAATCACGAGCTTGTCTTACATTGTGTGGCATATAAATAAAGGGGTGCACCTATGACCTTCTAAACAATACTCAGACTTTGGTGAGAAAAAAAAAAAAGAAAAATTAAGTATAGTATACAGGACAACTAATAGTTTCAACTAAGGTTAGGCCCACGGAATCAAAGTTTGTTCAAAAATGATCTTCTCCTACGATTTTTACAGCAAAGAGAACTTTTCTAACCATTTTGGATGACATGTTCTTAAAAATACTAAGAATACCCTTGAGATACTCACCCACACCACATCATGTAGAATCTGGATAGCAGACACAAATCAATGTAGCAATTTTGGATTGCTATAATATTTCGGACTGCTACAGTATTTCAGGCTGCTACAGTGATTTCGGTCTGTTACAGTTATTTCAAACTAGGTATAATAGTAATTTTGGTTAGGTTTCGGGTTAGGGTTCACTATTAGAGTACATAATTAGATTTAAGGTTAGGTTTAGGGTTATAGTTCACTGTTAGGGTATAGAATTAGGGTTAGGGTTAGGGTTTATTATTTAGGTTATGGATAGGGTTTCACAGCATGACAAAAACGTTTCAAAATTTTAAAATGCTTTTGTCATAATATGAAGCCGAATTAACTAGTTGGTTAATAGAAGAGTATATTAGTCATTTTAGTAGTCAAGTTAGCTGTTGTAATTAATATGATGAACCGCGGATCAAGACTAAGACTATAATATTGTTGGGACTAATCCTTAAATGAAACAGTTAAAATAGACTTAATGCTATCCACTCCCAAAAAAGTACATGAAGGGAATGTGTGCTCTATTAAACCATGCATATGGTTCTCATAATGTCATAGCAATTATCAATAACAATTTATTAACATGGCATTATATTTTGTACATATTAATTCAAAAATATTAAATCTAATAATTTTTTTTATTTTCTATTTTTTTCAGGGATTGGAAGGTGGAGGTGGTCGCAGAATTGCAGGATATGATGCTTTCTTTTTCTTTTTACATACATGAGAGACGGAGAAAGAGAGATTGTACATACAACATTGTAAATATTTTGTTTATTATAATATAATATTTTGTGTATTTAATTGGTACCTGATAGGGGAGCCCCACTACATAGGCCCCATCAGGAAGCCCTACTACGTAGAAGAAATCAGACGGAAAAACTCCCTGGTTCATAAAAAGTGAAAAGCGGTTAAAGTCTAATTTACCCTTTTATAATTATGCTTTTAATATCCACTGAAATTATCACATCAAAAGTTTAAAACGGTAAAAGTATAATTTGCCCACTTATAACTATGTTTTTAAAGTTCATTGAAACTATCACATCAAAAGTGAAAAACGGTTAAAGTCTAATTTGCTCTCTTATAATTATGCTTTTAAAATCCACTGAACCCAATAAAATAAAATTTTCATTGTGATTTCACTGTAGGAGATATTATTTATTTAAAAAGTCCATCGGTCCGAACTCGGCCCGAAAGTCAATGGCCCGAACATGGCCCAGCCCGGTCAACGACCCCGCCCGGCTCGAACATACCATAGGTCGGGTTGGGCCTGCCACCTTGAGCCCGCAGCCTCGGCCTGAACCCGACCCAGCTCAGTTAACGGCCCGGCCCGAACACACAATGGGCTGGGCTGGGGCTACCACTTTGAGCTCGCAGCCCGGCCCGATTGTTATAAAAAACTAAAAATGTTACTTTTGAATCTTGATTTCACATTAACTAACTAAATATCACTTACAAAAACAAATATCACGTAAAACTGATAATTGCAAAATCAAAAGATACTTTATCAAACACAAACTGTCAATAAAAGTGTCTTAATTTTATAACTATCTAAAATAAAAAATATCACTTTCGAAATCTTGGTTTCACGTTAATTGACTAAATGTCACTTACAAAAACAAATGTTATGTAAAACTGACAGTTGCAAAATCAAGACACTTTATCGGACACAAACTGTCGATAAAAGTGTCTCTTAATTTCACAACTGTAAAAAACTAAAAATGTCACCGAGCCAATCTTGGTTTCACATTAACTGACTAAATATTACTTAGAAAAGCAAATGTCACCAAGAACTAACACTTGCAAAATCAAGAGACACTTTATCGGACATAAACTACCCATAAAGTCTCTTAATTTAGTCAAAAGACCAACTACCAATAAAGTGTCTCTTAATTTAGTCAAGAGATCAACTGTTGATTGATTTAAATTGCTTAGCTAGGTGCAAGTGGCAACGACGATCTCATTCTACAAAACCGAATTTAAATTAAGTTTTTTTTTTACTTTGACCCTCATTTTTACGTCTAAATTTGAGTTAAACCCTTACTTTCTAAAAATTTAAATTTACCCCTTAGTCGGTCACTTGAGTGAGCAACCTGTTAACAGCAAGAGTGTATCTCAAATTTAGACATAAAAGTGGAGATGTAATTCAATAAAAAAAAACCAACTTTTAACGAGTTGCTTATGAAATCTAAATTTGAGTTACTCACTTTCTAAAATTTGACTTTACCCCACAGTTGGCCACTTGAGTGAGCAACCTGCTAACAGTAAGGGTGTATCTCATACTAGATATAAAAGTAGGGATGTAATTCAATAAAAGAAAAACTAACTTTTAACGGGTTGCTCATGGTCAGATGAATGATTAGGGGTTACATCAAATTTTTAAAAAAGTGGGGGTGTAACTCAAATCTCACCATAAAAGTGAGGGTGAGAGTAAAAAAAAACCATTTAGATTTCACATCGAAGGAAAGTCGACAATATCCTATGTCGCTGTTATTCATATGAACTCATTGACTTTTTGTAAGGTAAGACAAACAAGGAATAAGACAAACAAGGGGTTGAAGTGTCTTTTGTTGGAATGCCACATCAAAGGGCTTACTTGGGGTGTATAGAAGATGAGATTTAAATTATTTTCCTACTTAATTTCTTGATGAGGTAGTGATGTTAGAGGGATTGTATGTAATTGCAGTGTTGAATCTGATTGTAAGGTTGAGATGTGATTGTAGGGTTGCAAATGTGATTGCTGCTAGGTAGCAACTACTACTTTTTAAAAAATACTCTCTCTCTCTCTCTCTCTCTCTCTCTCTCTCTCTCTCTCTCTTTCTCTCTCTCTCTCTCTCTATATATATATATATACAACGGTCATAGACTGTCGTTTATCTGATTCCAGTTTTTTTAAAAGAGAAAACGTACATATAAGCGACGTTCCACAACCATCATTTATCTAAAAATTTCCAAATATACGATGGTCCAAGTCCGTTGTTTATTCCCTAATCTGTCTGCTTAGACGATGATCTATGTTCATCGTAAAATGCGATGGTCCATGTTTGTCGTTTATTATAAACTACAGGCCGATAAATGATAGATATGGTGACCAAGGTTCGAAATCTCCATTTCAGAGAAATTTTGACCTTCTGGATATAAAAATATTTCATAAAAATATTTCGACCGTGTTGAAATATTACAATTTTATAAAAATGATAAAAATATTGATTTTTTTATAAAATTTTTTAGTGAAACTCTAGATAGTCATAAACCAAGTATAGATACATATTTTGGAACACTCAAATATTATTTATACCCTATCTAGAGGTGTAGAGCTTCACATAGCATATATTCAATGTACTGAATTTGTAAGTCTTGTGCAATCTAGCTTGTTTGGTTCGGTTTTGATATATATTTTTTAAATACTTTTAAATCTATTTTTTTGAAAAAAATATTTTTAAAATAAATATTAGTTGGTTATTAAAATAATATTTTAAATGATTTAGAAAGCAAATCTAAAACAAGAAGTTATGCAAGTTTGAAATTGTGCAAAAATTATGTTAAAATATGAAACACTGTTTTTTTACTAAGTTTAGAAAAAAGAGTTTTTATACAGGAAAGTTTTTATACATTCCAAATTTTCTAAGACAGACCATGATTTTCTAGATACAGTTGTACTTTTACATCTTGTGGAGTTTTTTGAATTAAAAAGGAGTTGATTTAATCACTTTTCTATCATGTGGATTTTATAAAAAATTCGAAAAACTGTTTTCTCCTACTAAAATTGAAAGTATATTTTTTGATTTTTTTTGATATTTTTATTGAAATCAAATTGGGGGGGGGGGTATTTGCTTATTTATATATATAACTTAAAGTAAATAGAAAAAATAAAAATCAAGTAAAACGATATTTAATTAAATGTAATTGACAATTCTTGTTTTGCTCGAGACTGTATGCGGGATTTCATATCGAGTTATTATTTTTTTGATATATTTTTTGATATTTTATGAAATTTATCAATTTTTTGTACCTTGATGGTGATGGTTCTGAATTGTTATTTTTTAGAAAAAAACGACGGTCCATGTCCCATTATTCTCTGCCAGTTTTGGTGTAGTGCATATGAAGATATTCCGATCTGATTGTGCCCTCGGGTATCCCTGTGGTGATATATATATATATATATATATATATATATATATATATATATATATATATATATATATATATATATATATATATATATATATATAGGGGCATGCTATAATGCGGCATGCGGTAAGTGCGGCACCACATAGTAGCCGTCTATGCACTGCTGCGTGCATCGCATACACGCAACGCTGCCGCACGTACCGCATTATAGCATGCCCCTATATATAAGAGGGCAGGGAGCCTGCACCCGAGGTGTAGCATCATTGCTGCACCTCTCGCTTGTTTACCTCCCTAGAAGTTTTGGAATTTGATAAAATTTGGTGAGGATGTTGTCTAGAGCAAGATGACCATTCTCACCAATTTTTATCAAATTCCGAAACTTCTAAAGAGATCAAATGGTCGAATCAAAATCGGTAGATTTTAAAGGTAACTATGGACAGCTGATTTGCTTCGCCCATTTAACTCCCCTGGATGTTTTGGAATTTGGTGATTTTTTGTGAGGATGATCATCTTACCCTAGACAACACCCTCACCAAATTTTATCAAATTCCAAAACTTCTAGGATAGGCAAACAATGGCTGAGGTGCAGCAACGATGCTGCATCTTAGGTCCAGGCTCCCTTTTGCCTATATATATATATATAAAGAGAGAGAGAGAAATGCTATAATGCGGCATGCGATAAGTGCGGCACCGCACCGCAGCCGTCTGATGCACCGTTGCGTCCATCGCATGCACGCAACGCGTGCATCAGACGGCTGCGGTGCGATGCCACACGTACCGCATGCCGCATTATAGCATGGCCATATATATATATATATATATATATGAGGGCTAGGTTCCTATGACATGTCATAGGGAGTACCCTATGACATATGGTTAATTAGTAATGCTAGAATGTTTAGAATGTGCTGAATTTTTTTGAGGGTGATCACCTTACCTTAGATAGAATGTCTACAAAAAATCAAAGCATTCTAAAACTTGTTGGGGCATCAAATGTTAGAAGCTTTATCGGTCATCCATTTTAACCGTTAAATTGAAAATCATATTTGATGCCTCTAGAAGTTTTAGAATGAGCCGATTTTTTGCGAGGGTCCTATCTAAGATAGGGTGATCATCCTCATAAAAATTCAGAACATTCTAAATATTCTAGGGTTACTAACTCACCATATGTCATAGGGTACTCCCTATGACATGTCATAGGAACTCATTTCCCTATATATATATATATATATATATATATATATATATATATATATATATATATATATATATATATATATATATATATATATATATATATATATATATATATATATATATATATATATAGGGGCATGCTATAATGCGGCACGCGGTAAGTGCGGCACCGCTGAGTAGCCGTCTGATGCACCGCTGCGTGCATATATATATATATATATATATATATATATATATATATATATATATATATATATATATATATATATATATATATATATATATATATATATATATATATATGCAAATTCGTCTTCAGTCCCATAGGACTGTCAAGCACTCGTGCCCTCACACTTACAAGCAGAACGATAAAGCCGAGTGGAAGCACCATCATATTCTTGAGCCAACATGTATTCTTATTTTCTCTGCTTTTGTTCCTCGCACCTGCTAGACTAAGGTCTATTAACAGATAGTTCCACATAGATAGAGTAGGCACCCATCACCCGCTTAATATATTCGCCGTGGACCTCCCCTTACGACCCGGGTTGTTGGGTGGTAGGGTATCTAACAGAGTCATTCTGATCTCAGTCAACCACATCAACAACACCATTAATTTTCTTTAGTTCTTCTGTGTGGAGTGTCTTCTCAAGAGTGCCTCTTTTCTCCTCCTGACTATCATTTTGTACCTTTGGATGCATATGTTTCGTTCGATCTCCTTTTGTTTCTTAAGTGCACGAAGCTATCCGAAAGAGTAGCTAAATGGTCCTCTTGGGGACCAATGCAGAGCACAAGGAGCATCATTGCTATAACTAGGCCAGTAACCCTTTAATTTGGAGAGGGTACCCTGCCTGGCCTGGCCCTCCAAAGCCCTCTAAATACCTGCTCGCCAAGGACCTAAGGATTGGGCTGTGCTCAGTTTTCATAGGCCCTCCAAGATGAGGGCCAGGCCAGGGAAACTTATGTCTCAGCTCTGCTAGGCCCTGCCCTCCATATACATAACTTTTACATATATATATATATATATATATATATATATATATATATATATATATATATATATATATATATATATATATATATATATATATATATATATATATATATATATATATATATATATATATATATAATACTTATTATGGGGCTAAATCAATGGCTAAGTGGGACTAATCAGTAATTAATCGGTCACACACTGTAACTCTATAGAAATTGACGTTATCAAGTTTAGATATATTAGTATTATAATTATTATATAACACTCATAAAACTTATAATACTTTTTAAGTTGTATTTTATGAGCCTAAAGGCACTAGCATAAGAGTAATTTTGGGGGAGAAAAAAGATTTAATCCTTCATTAATGACTTAACTGAATAAATAGATATATCGATAATTCTTATCTTAGTGATCTCAACTTGGTCCTTGATCGGCCCTGGCCCTTGAAGGGTCGAGTTAGAGACCATCATTTTCTGGCCCTTAAGGGCTAGGGCCGGACTAGGTCCTACCTCCTAGAAAAAAGGGTTGTATCTGATTTGACCCAACCCTGCCTTGACCCTGTCCGTTGACAGGCTGATCTATAACCCGATATATACAAATATTTCTAGCACCTTCAAAAATTGTTAGGCTAGCTAATATAGGACACATAACACTAAGACACTTTCTAACATGAAACGTTAATATACAAAGTATATATGAAGGAAAACATATGTAGAAGAATGCCCTAGAATGTTAGGGTTTGCTCTAACCAAGTCTAATGAAATGCTAGCTTCTAATATTCCTTATTCAGTTTCAAACCTAATTAGGTAACCAGACATAACAAACATGGAATCCCAAAACATATTAATGTAATTCCTGATTCCATTCCCTAGGAATTTTGTTTCTTAGGTCTACAAGGTAGATAATGGGTAAGACTTTAAGATTGGCAGTGGTACGGTCAGAGTTCAAATCTTTCATCCATTAGGACACCCTGACCTAATGATTATCTACACTTGGTGCACTAAGAGTGGAGCTCACTAATAAACTATTAGATTCAAGGATCACCATGAATCACGGATTAAAAAAGAGAGATACAAACCCTCCCAAAAAAAAAAATTAAAAAAAAAGTAAAAAGAGAGATCTCCGTATCACCATCAAAATATAAATAATACAAATCCGAACATAAAATACATGGATAAACAATGATCAAACCCATTTAAGGCGTACACCTCGCACCATCGTCACTATTAAAATTAATTACGCCACGTATCGAGTCAACTCGAAGATGAATGGCACCCATTTGAGCAAGTCATGCACCATTGTACCCTATGATGGCGCCATGTAATTGCCTAATCGAGAATGGGATGTGGACCCATTTTAATTTTGTGGATGTCGATGCGAGACGGGGGAGACCGATAGAAAATTTTGGTTTGTCTCCGTTGCGCCAAGCAAGGATTATGGCTGCATTAAACTATACTATTAGTAAGCTTGTAACATAACCTTTCATATAATAGAATTTGGGACTGCATTAAACTCTACATGCACACTTCCCACTAGAAACATCTAAGTATTATTAAATTTTAAAAAATATATATAAAAAAAGGAGTATGTCCTACGTGTTCTCATGATCGGGTATTATATGATTTTTTTTTCTATTCTCTTTCGATTAAGAATTAAGAATGTTAAATAACACAGGCAGTGTGACACAGCTGCCCCCACGGCTACTGCAATAGTCATGAATCACACTTGATGCAAGGAGATTAAGCCGATCCTATAGAGATAGGCTGACGTCTGCCTCATAAAAATTAGTGCGTGGGATGCACTTCATTGCACATGTAGCATGTGGATAGATTATTTTACCCGAAAGGCGTGTGGGCATTGAATTTACTTTTTGATCAAAGTCGTCCATAATGATTAAGTATTTACACAGCTTTGTACCTAATCATTATGGACGACTATGATGAATGATAAACGACCATGCTTGATAGTGAGTACTAGATCCTCTCTCTCTCTCTCTCTCTCTCTCTCTCTAACTTATCCCAACAGAAATAAGCATTCCCAAATGAGCAACAGTCATCAGGGTGCAAAAGTCTCCTATTGAAAACTTTCTTTCTTCTTGTTATTAGATCACCAACTTCATGCCATACTCTTCAGAAAACTTCTGTCTAGATGAACAAATGTATGCAAGTTTTCTTGGTGTTTTCTTGACAAGGTAAGCTTAAAGGGTTGGGTGGCAAGAAACATAGGCCGACAAAAAGACCAACTTCGGCTCATCCGTTGTGAAACTTTAAGAAAGTTATATATTAAAAAATACTTATCTGTCATATAATTTCCATGCTTGGATTGCTTGGGATTATAGTAATATTTGACCACACAAATTTGTTGTTAGAGGTGGATGGGACACTACTGCACTTTCTTTTCCACATCTTTGAATAGGAACCTAGTCCTCCCTCCTCTTCGATCTCACCATAACATATTGTAATTATTTATTTTTTGATATTTCAAAGGAAAAGGTCACCGGACCTTCGGGAGATGCCACAGCCTGACGCAAGCATACACCGCACTCCTGCGATAAGAGAGGCAACGTGCCTCGAAACCACCAATACGCCAACATGCAAAGAAACAGTCGCACACCGGCGGGTCAACAGTATCGCCGCTCCGGCGTGCACTCCAGACGTCAGAAACCGACGACGAGACCCCACAAACCAGCGAGCATATATACAAACGCTCCACCGCAAAAAAAAAAAAAAAAACAAAACATAACAAGTGAGGAACACCAGCCGGATCCATTACCACCATCTGCTCCGGTGGTGAAGAAGGGAAGCCGCATCGCTCCGACCAACCTCAGGAACCGGCCGCCGTCGCCCCGAACCGCCAGGATCTCGAACCGAGCAGAGGTGGGGTCGAGATCACCACAGCAAACATCGGCCGGGTCCCAAAAATTATGAAATTCGCTGCGATTCAGCCGAAACTCGCGCCCAGAGCTGCTGTCGCCGATCCAAGCTTGGAGGGAGACGCACCGCAGGAACACCGAACACAAAACCCCGCCGGACGATGGAAAAGCCATATCGATCTATAGGGAATGGGACGGGGCCAGATCCACCCCCCATGATCCTCGCCAATCGGAACCCCTGGCCTCCCTGGCTCCACCGGCATCGCCGGTGACAGCCGGAGAGACTAAGAAAAATCGAGATCTGAAACCCTAACGAAAGGGAAAAACCGAGGAGCTCCACATATTGTAAATTAAAATAGAGAAATGATCGATATTAACCATTATGTTGTTCGTCCATCTAGATCGGGCTATCCAAATGTGGCATCTGATCACATTCGTCTGCTGCACCTGGTCTCGATGGGTGAATCACACTTAGCCTGACTGGCAGGCAAGGATCGACGGGTGTGATCAGGCACCACATCAGGATGGCTGAATAGCATTGCTTCAACGGTACCATACCAAAATTCATAGGACCATCGAATGGCCTTATGGTGGATCTCAGGCGTCCACCTAGGGTTCCTCTAGCTAGAATAATGTTAATTTCCGTACCCGCTAGTTTGCAAGGACAATGAGATGGATGGTGGAGATTGATGCGTTCCGTATGGTACTAAATTTTGCAATCCGGTACCTAATTGGAACCCTTATTATTATTACGTACCTACTGTTGACTTCCCGATAGAATAGAGTTGGAAATTTACTTCGGGTTAATCAGCATAAGCTTACTATCACGACAAAAGAGAACTTACGAAGCCTTCCATCCCCGCTGGGATGCAAGACTGACACGTGTCTAAAGGGTGACGTGTATCAATTTGAAAGCAGATAATCTAGCTTGTGGGGCCCACATCCATATTGGAAGGGCCATGCTGCGTGCGACACGTACCAAGGGGGGGCCACGTCATTCCCTTATCAAGTAAGTTTCTGGCTAGCCGGGCTGCTGGCTCGATATCGGCTCCACTGGCTCCAAAAGCATGATGTTGTTCTTTAGCGGAAAACCTCAACATTTTTTTTTTCGGTGAAAAAAAAAAAAAAAATAGTCCCTAAGCTTATGACATCATTCAAATCATAAAAAGCCTCATGTAATAGAAATAATTTCACAAAATTGTTGACATTAAAATTGTATACTCTATATGTGTGGCCATCTAAGGGGGCTTTTGGCAATGGGAACAACTGTTTCGCTTATTTCTAGGGCGGCAATGGGTCGTGTCGGGTCGGGTTCGTGTCGTGTCTAGTTTTGGATCATGTCCAAAACCTTCTAGATCCGGACCCGACCTGTTTAGACCCGATAAGACCTGTTAGACCCGTTTATCACACGGGTTTATTCAGTTTACCCGATCCGACTCGACTCGACCCGACCTAACCCAATAAACCCGCTGATACTATGTATTACAGTATTGGATTGCGAGTAGACCCGACCCGACACGACCCGTTGAATATTAAACGGGTCTTCTCGGGTCTACCGTAACCAGACCCTAAATCCGGACCCGACCCGTTTATTAAACGGGTCTATCGTGTCGAACCTTTTACGACCCGAACCCATTTAGTCCTGACCTGACCAGACCCGCTAACTTCGTGTTGGATCTGCCGTGTCGGATCCGAAATTGCCAACCCTATTTATTTCTCATCCAGTAGGGAGTATTTCGAACAATTATTATTTTTTAGTGTAAATATATTCGTCAACCATCCGGCTAGTCTAGAAACTCACAAAACGATCAAATCTTGTTCCAATTCCTTCATTTCTGCGGAACAAAAGATATATGTTATTTTTAAAATAAAAACGGGTGATGCCAAACAACTCCTAAGTTTACAAATTTTTTTTTCATTTCTATTCTTCAATTTATATATAACTAGAAAAATATTTATATATTTTCAACTTTCAAATTAACTACATCAATGATTCAGTTTCATACGACCCACGCGCTAAATAAGTAATTGAGAGTGGTCTTTGTATTCTCCTTGGGTGCACATCGGTCCAGTACGGTCAGCCATGAGCCCAAATTAGCCTTAAGATCTTGAGCCGAATCATCCTCTATTATGTAGTGGTTTCAAGTCAAATTAACTTATAGTTTTGAGTACATCTCTCAATCAAAACATAACATAATATATTATATTTCAACCATTATTAGATTAGATTGTTTTAGATCTAAGGCCCAAGGGTTAACATAAAAAAAAATTCTCATGGTCCCCTGATCGAGACTCAGATTTTATCCAGATCCTTACGAGTCTCAAGTTTGAAACCGACTGTTCTTTTGTGAATTCGATGCTCAACGGTATAACAACCTTCTATTGTACTATCCACGATCCGAATACGATTTGATTCTTACTGAAACGGATATGGATTGGGTTCTTGATCCGATGATCCAATAATGTTCTGAATATCTGATAATCCGATCCGTTGACAGATCTACCCCCAATCATCAATCGGCATCTCCCTCCGATTTGGCCGGTTTGGTCGGAGAAGGATGTGGACAAGGGAGAGGGGAGACGATCAACGCTGTTGTAGCCGCGATAGTAAAACACCCCCTGGCGTATATTATATAGTATAGATGACCTATAGATCAAAGATACCAAGTCATGTGGGAAAAGAAAAAGTAATTTAAAATTATAAACTTCTCAATAGATAGTATGAGTATTCCAACTTCTAGGGACCACCCTTCCTCACAATTTCAAACTTGAAAATGTTCAATGTGATGTCACGAAGGTCGGGACTTAGGGGTCACATGGTTCTACGTACAAATAATACTAAGTACATACATGTAAACTACTGGTATACGTTGACCTTCATTATTGCATATATCCAATCACCACTTGCCACGTATACTAGTAAAAGGCTTGTATGAACTTATGTACCGTCCTCAACCACACTCGACGCCCCTGGAATCGCCAGCTGGCCGGATGGTTCGCCCGATGTTAGGTCCCTCGGGTGAGTCATCACCATACATACATCATCCATGTGGAAGCCTGGCTCCTCACACCAGCCGATGAGCCATGCAAGAACGCCGTGAACGTGAAATATCTCAGAAAGTCGTGGGACCCACCCGCCCATCCATCTCACCCTAGCGTCATTCTAGGGCTACGTGGCAACTATGTGGTCAACGCCAGCTAATGGGAAAGCTAACTCCTTTTTCATGGAGCCTCATTTCTAGGGTTTTTGTTCTGAAAGAGCTTTAGTCCCCTGTAAATTTAAACCCCAGAGAGAGAGAGACACGTCGACATTGTGGCCGGCACCGAATCCTGTTGACTTTCCTCTCTCTCTCTCTCTCTCTCTCTCTCTCTCTCTCTCTCTCTCTCTCTCTCTCTCTCTCCTATTTAAACCACACGTACACTTCCCTCCCGTTCAAACCCCATTTCCTTTGGGACCCAACAACCATCTCTCTTCGGATCATCACCCCCTCATCGGTCGAGCTGTTCATCGATCTCATCGAACCACCGAAGAGCAGCACCGGGTTTGATTCTCGGCGACATGGGGCGAGCTCCGTGCTGCGACAAGAACGGATTGAAGAAGGGGCCGTGGACCCCCGAGGAGGATCAGAAGCTCGTCGACTACATACAGAAGCACGGCCACGGGAGCTGGCGAACCCTGCCGAAGAATGCCGGTGAGTCACCCCTCGTACCAGCTTGGAGGGGATGGAGATCGATCGAGCTGGTTCATGTTGTGTTAGCCTGTTTTGATTGCTCATGATGGCTTGAGTTGACCCATTCGACGTGGCTTTCGCAGGGCTTGCGAGGTGCGGGAAGAGCTGCCGGCTCCGGTGGACGAACTATCTCCGGCCGGACATCAAAAGGGGGAGGTTTTCATTTGACGAGGAGGAGGCAATCATCCAATTACACAGCATATTAGGAAACAAGTAGGAGCTCTTTGAATAATTCTCAATAATTAGTTATAGAAAATTCTTTATCATCGACACATTTATTCAATTTCCTTCTTTTTTTTTTTTCTATAATTTCAGGTGGTCGGCGATCGCCGCCCGCCTGCCGGGACGGACCGACAATGAGATCAAGAACTATTGGAACACCCACATCAGAAAGAGGCTCCTTCGGATGGGGATCGACCCCGTTACTCACAGCCCCCGCTTGGATCTTCTCGACCTCTCGTCGCTTCTTGGGCCCTTGCTGTACGATCCAACTCAAGCCGACGTCTCGCGGCTGCTCGGCGTCGAACCCCTCGTCAATCCGGAGCTGGTGAGGCTAGCCACCACCCTCCTATCGTCCCAAACCCAAAGCTCCAGCTTCATCAACCAAGTCGGCCTCCAAGAACCACCATGCTTCCCCAACACCCAACTACAAAATCCCTTCTCGTCCTTCCAAGAGATGCCAACTTGCACCGCATCAAATGCTCAGCTGCTCGGCGAGGCGCAGATCATGCAAGCCAATGCGGGGCAATTCACGGCGAGCTTCGCGGCCTCGACCGATTTCAGCTACCAAAATCGTATCTACTCCGAGAACTCGAACCTCGACGCGCCCAACATACAGAGCTATGAGCTTCCTTCTGTTCTAGCAGATCCAGCGTCATCAAGCCCGGCTGGTTTGTACTCGACGTCGAATTATATCCCCACTTCCGTGCTGTCAACACCGGCGTCGAGCCCCGCCCATGTGAACTCCACATCGAACTGCAACTTCACTTCCGGCCTATCGACGCCGGCGTCGAGCCCGACCCATTTGAACTCCCCATCGACGTATGTCAACGGCAACACCGAAGACGAGAGGGACAGCTATTGTAGTGAGCTTTTTAAGTTCTCAATTCCTGATCTATTGGATGTGGGTGACTTCATGTAAAGAGAGAGAAAGAAGAGAGAGAAAGAAGAGAGAGAGAGAGAGAAAAGAAGAAGAAGGAGAAGAAGCAAACATGAGTTTGTATATTTGAATGTGAATGCATGTATTCTGAGACAAATGGAACCTTTTGACAATATTTCTTTTTATGACACGTGGTAAAATAGGGATATGTGTTTCTTTGAGAACAGTACTTGGCTTCTTGGCACCAAGCAGGGCTGACGTGGCACTATATGAGAGGGCCGGCCAGTATGTGAAATGATTTAAAGAACAGTACTTGGCTCTCCTGCACCAGGTCCAACTCACCCGGGCGAGCCAGAGGCTGCGTGTGCGATCTAGCCACTTGATTGAGTGCTGTGATACATTTTTTGTCCTATAGAGAGGATGTGTGTGGCTCTAGGGTTCGTACGTTAGAGATCGTTAACGAAAGCTAAACGACAAGAGAGAGAGAACCACAACACCAAAATCAAGAGAGAGAGAGAACCACAACACCAAAATCAGGTTTTTAAAATACATATAGTCTTTACAAAGTTTTTTAGTAACGAAAAACAACTGTTATTAATATGACGTTACAAATATTTGTACCGGTTTTAGGAGCGGTTATAACCAAGAGAAATATAGTTTTAGTAACGGTGATAACTGTTACTAATTTTTTTTGTAACATATTTAGGGAAGCAGATTTCATCAATTATTGATCAGGTTTGTAGCATGTATAACTGTTACCAAGTTTGATAATGATTACTAATGTTATTTATTCAATTCTGAATTTGTTATGATAATTTGAACGTTAGACATAGTGAATGGTTTTTTTGTATATGTTTGTAATGGTTATAAGTGTTACGAATAATATGTAAGGTTTTTTTAAAATAAAATAGAAATAATTTTTGCATAGTAACGTAATGCACCACATTATTCCTGCTATCAAACGCACCAACCAAATATACATTACATCATGCGTTCCAAAAAATGTTGAGGATGCTGGGTTAAAACATGCCCTCAACATGTCCAATGTACGTGCGCGAAGGATGACGGAAGACGGAGCGACTACGGAGCGAAAAAGGGGCTTGGTGCCCTAAGCGCCAACCCGAGGTGGCCCAACCCGCGCTCATGAAACTGAAGCCCAGGGAGCAAGTTCTGGCACATACCTAGGGCGCCAGGCACTGGATAGACATGCGCAGAACATGGTTTCGGTTGTGGATTTTCATGGATTTTCGAGAGAACTTTTAGGAGTTTGTTTCTATCTTTTCTTCTAGATTTTGCACGAACTTGGGGCTATAAAAAGACCCTAAGTATGAAGAATTAAAGGATGATCATGGTGGTACATGAGTATCCCGGGTTTGGGTTTAGAAGGTAGCCGTCATCAAGGGAGAGGGAGAGGAAACCATTGGAGACTGGAGGGTTTTCGGGAAGAGTTTCTGCTTGTCTTCGGGGTGTAAGGCTGCTGGATCTATTCTCCTTGGGGGGATATCTTTGTGGGTGTATGAGGGATTTGTTAGAACAATTGTTCTTGTACTCAGGTTTTTCCCATACAAGTTAATTCATTGATCGATAGTTGCCAGAATTTCTTGGGTGTTTTGCTTGTTCTTTCTATTGCTCGTTCTTATCGGAGGTCGTTTCCACTGTGGTAGTACTATGCAAGTCGTGTTCCGCTGCGCGAGGGCCTCGGATCACAACAACAAATGGTATCAGTGCTTCTTATTGGTGATCCGAGGAGGCTCTAGATCAATTGCGTAGATCAAGGTAGACCGAGGAAAAGGAACTGAGGTGCACTTACGGCACACGGTGTGACGGAGGACCTGGGAGCGACATCCAAGGAGGAAACTAGAAGCACGGAGGGAGGTTGCGGTATAGCACCTTTCCCCCGGGGAGGCTTGTTGGCAACGACGATCGGTGCCCTAGGCGAAGGGAACGGCGGGGAGAGGCACGATCCAGTGCTCTCCGGGTGGTTCGGGTCTTCGGAGGAGATTGCGATCGAGCACCTCCTTCCTCGGGGCGGTTCAAGACACCGAAGGTGTTAGCCTGGAGGAGGGTGCGGTCTTGGCACCTATTCCCAGGCTTGACGGTTTGCGGAGAGAAAGTCATGATGGCATGGTATGTATGGGTGCCTGGATCGAGTGGGAGTACCTCGATGGCATTGGAGTTGCCGACGAGCGGACTAATGTGGGTTGCCGATGAGCAACTGGTGGAGGTGCCGACGAGCACTGATGCGGATCGCTGACGGGTGATGGGGGCACTGACGGGCGTGGTAGCCGCAGGCACGGCCGCGGGCACACCTGTGGTTTAACAGTGTGCAGTGGTTGTGATAGATGGTGGAAAAATAGCAACGACGGTCATGGTGGTGGCGGACTCAGCTGCGAGCACACCTGTGGTGCAGCAGGGTACGTGCAAAAGATATTGGAGCGTTGACCGACGGGTAATGGCTCAAGAGCGATGAGTGCAGAAAGCATCGCAGAGTGAATCAAGGGCCGTGGTTTACGGCGAGGTTGTCGACTGACGATGGGTGGAGCTTCCATGATCATGACAATAACCGGAAGAGTTGCGGCACATGCACGGTGTTTGGTGGAAAACTAGGGTGCCGGTAGAGCATGTTTTGGGGCGAGATTGATCAGTAGGTCGGACAAGTTGAAAGACTTGGGCAATTACCAAGCTGGGTGATTGGGCTCTTGGTGCGGGGGCAAATGGGCGACGACGATCAGGAGATGGATTCACAGTTCAAAGAAATGAAGTTGATATGCAAGATTTTTACTCTTGTCTTGTTTAAAGTCAAGGTGGAGATTGTTGAGGACGTTGGCTTAAAACAAGCCCTTAACATGTTTAAGGTTCGTGCGTGAAGAATGGCGGAAGACGGAGTGGCTACGGAGTGAAGACAGAGCAAAAAATAGGCCTGGCACCTTGGGTGCCAACCTGGGGTGGCCAGGCCCGCGCGCAGGAAACTGGCGCCCAGGGCGCCAGGCACCGGATAGGCATGCGCGGGAAGCGGTTTCAGTTGCAGGTTTTCGTGGGATTCCGAGAGAACTTTTAAGAGTTTGTTTCTATCTTTTCTCCTAGGTCTTGCACGAACTTGGGGCTTTAAAAGGACCCCTAAAGATGAAGAAAGGATAATCATGGTGGCACATGAGTATCCCGGGTTAGGTTTTAGAAGGTAGCCATCATCAATGGAGAGGGAGAGGAAACCATTGGATACCGGAGGGTTTTCGGAATGGGTTTCTTCTTGTCTTCGGGATGTAAGGCTGCGGAATCTATTCTCTTGTGGGGATCTCTTTGTGGGTGTTTGAGAGATTGGTTAGAGATAAATGTTCTTGTACTCGGGTTTTTCACATACTAGTAAATCTATTAATCGGCTTCTTAGGTGTTCTCCTTGTACTTTCTTTTGCTCAGTCTTGTCAGAGGTTGTCTCCACCGTGGTGGTATTACGCAAGTCATGTTCCACTGCGCAAGGGCCTCAGATCGCAACAACAAAAAATAGTATACACCACATCATCCATACATACTAGAGCCTACAAGTAGAGTATGAAAGATCAATTACAACAGATTTTATTGCAAAGTTCCAAGAGATTTTGTCGAATAATTTTTTTAGTTTTTGCAACAATGTTCTAGGATTTTTTTTGTGAAATTCCCTTCGACTAGGGAAAGGGTTTAGGCTATACCCCAACCTGTCTACTATAGCACAAAAGAAGGCGCATGCGATGTGACTTAAACCTCCCATTACAAAGAAAAAAAGATCCAACAACAAAAACTTCTCCAACCCTTCCCAAAGGCACAAAAAAATGAAAGAGACACACTAGGTACCACAACTTAATTGGGGCTCTAGACCTCTCCAAATCACGGATGTGAGCAAGTATGACCTTGATATCCTCCTCCTCATTGGAGAAATTGAAACAGATAGAGAAGGCTATATATATATATATATATATATATATATATATATATATATATCCATGATGGTGCTATTGTCTAGCTAGCCTAATGAGTAGAAGATCATGCTCTTGCTCAGAATAGAGGGTTAATAGTTACCCCCTGAAGTTTTGAAGAATATGATTTGATTTGCCAAACGTACAAATCAACTATCTTATGCTCCTCCGTACTAGCTTTGGCCAAGGCTTAAGCACTCTGGGATGGGAGGCACATAGGATGCTCCCCATCATCTTCTTCTCTATTCTTTGAAGGTGATACATCATCCCTTGCTAAATGGTGATTAGTCTCTACTGCTTCAAAAGTAGGCTGCTCAGGGAGGGGGGAAGGATTAGAGACAGTGCAATATCCAGTCCTAATATCTCCATCAAAATGTGTCTCTGAAATTGGTTGTTCCCCCATTGCATTACCAGAGGCACCTCCCAGAGAGCCTTCTCTCGATCCCACAATAGTCCCTAAACCCAAGGGTTGAGGAGACCCCGCATCGGCCTCCTCTACACCTATAGCCGTAAAGCGAGACTAGCTCGATCTAGCCCTGCTTATGCTTGTCACATTTTCAATTTGTTCTAGAGAGGACTTATTGGGAATGCCTAGCTAAGGACTTTGGCACCCACTTAATCTTAGAAAATGACTTCGAGGGTTGAGCCGAAGTGATAGCTGGGTGGGTAATCATTTGTTGAGTGTCTGAACACCATGCAAGAATCACATTTAAGTAGGCTTCCATTCATACTTGATGGGTTGATTGATCATCTTGTCTATACCACCCCATCCAATGTACACTTCTTTACACAAACCTGTGTGGTATATGGGAGGATGTCGTCTACTACCTCAATCCCTACATAGCAATGCCCGAAAGAGAGACGACCTCTGACCGTTGTTGGATGATCAATGTAGAGTGATTGCTTAACTATGCTAGAACCTCTGCTAATGGAATACACCATTCATCAAATTCATATTTCTTCATAATGACATACCCACCATAAAATAAATTAAGTAAATCCCCATATTCACTATCAGAAGCATCTACTGCTACACTAGTAGTATCAACATATATATATATATATATATATATATATATATATATATATATATAAAGAGAGAGAGAGAGAGAGAGAAATGCTATAATGCGGCATGCGGTAAGTGTGGCACTGCACCGCAGCCGTCTGATGCACCGCTGCGTGCATCGCATGCACGTAGCGCATGCATTAGACGGCTACGGTGCGATGCCGCACACACCGCATGCCGCATTATAGCATGCCCCTATATATATATATATATATATATATATATATATATATATATATATATATAGAGAGAGAGAGAGAGAGAGAGGGCTGTTAGATTGAGCTGTGAGTTACGGTAGGAGAAAATGAGCTGCGGGTATTCCCTAGAAGTTTTAGAATTTGATGAAATTTGGTGAGGGTGTTTCCTAGGGTAAGATGATCATCCTCACCAATTTTCATCAAATTCCAAAACTTCTAGGGGGGTCAAATGGTCAAAGCAAAATTTGCAGATTTTAACAGTGACTACGGACGACAGATATTAGTAAGAAAAGCAAACGATGGTATCAGAGTGTCGTTTATTCTCAATTTTTTTTTTAAAAAAAAAACTGAGGCCCATACCTTATCGGCCTCCAGAGAATGATACCCTATTGGCCATAAAAACTAAAGGATCGGTCAGAAAACCCCTTAATTCCTTAGGCCGATCCCTTGAGTCTAAAAGTCGATAGTATATCAACCTATAGAAGCCGATATCAGATCGTCCTCCAAAGACCAATGCACTATCGGCCCCAAATGTTGAAGGATCGGCCAAGAAAACCCCTTCTTGAGGCTGATCCCTCAAATTCAGAGGCCGATACTTCGAAGGTCGATACCAAATCGGCCTCCAGATACCAATAGCCAATTGGCCCTGACTGCTGAAGGATCGGCCAAGAAACTCCTTCTAGTGAGGGGTGATGGGTGAGGTTTTATTTGTTGGCCTCATGGTCCAAAACAAGAGGGGCGGTTTTATTTCCTGTTCTGGTGACAATTTTCCCCTTTGCAACCCGTTACTAGCTGAGGCTAATTAAAGCTATTCTAGAAGGCATCCACATTGATCTTATTGAAAATCCAAGCAAACAATGTGATCGTCGAAGGTGACAACCTTACAGTGATCAGCCTCTTGCTGGATTGTAATCTTCCTATTCCGTGGAAAATTCACAGCACCATTGTAGAATGAAGGAAGTTGGCGAAACTGTTCTCTTCTTATGTATTCCATCATTCTCTTCGAGATGATAATCGAGTCGTGCATGTGACCACAAATTTCACATTGAGTTGTAATTCTTATTTTCTTCTTTTTGAACCTCCCGATTGTATATTTTCTATAGTAGAAGATGAAGCATGTAATGATCTTTTTAGTCACCGCCACCTCTGCATGCTAGTCGTTTGCTCAGGGGGAGTCCAATTGTAAAAAAAAAAAATTAGAAAAGACATGAAATTTTTTTCATTGACAATAGATATAGCCCTAAATGGCTAAATAAAAATAAGGGGGACTTAGTGTGCCATTCCTGACAAAGAGATTGATTATGCTAAAGGACTTCGAAATGCTGTGGACAAAAATACCCTTCATAGCATTTCAAATTTTCTTTTGGAATGCCACCGAACTAGCGAACCCCCAATGACCAAATCGGAGCTTGCCACTGCTCACCGCCTTCGGAGCTGCTCACCATCGCGAACCGATCTAAACATAACACTAAACCCTAGGTCTATGGGGCATGGGATGAACCCTAAACCTGGGATCTAATCCGAACCCATCCGAATCTTCCATCTTCTCGTTTTAGTTGCTCGATCACCACCGTCGGGCGGCGGTGGCGAGTAGCTGCGACTAATTGAGGTTGCGTTCACGGCCAGTGTCACCACCACCTCTCCTAATTACACTCTTTTCTGCCATCTGGTTGCACTCGAGGGAGAAGGGAGTGCAATGAGAGGATTTTTGGATTTCTGTTAAAGATCAGGGACCTTGCGTTAATCGGATCTCTTGTGGGTCCTTTTCGTAGCAGTGATCTGTTGTTGGGCACGTATCACGCATTAACCCTAAAAATAAACGACGAAGAAGGATTTACAAAACCAGACCCCCAAGTAGATGGGACATGACTTACGATGCGTTCTTTTGGAGGAAAACGAGGGTGGAAATAGATCCACCTGATGCCTTAATATCCATTTACATAGTTTTTTATGTTTTAAGTAAGTGGAAATGAATACATTATACACATGCGGACTTTATTAATTTTCTCTCAATCAACAAGATCTGGCCTACTTCATTTCCTCTCAAATAATTTAGGCGGAAACATCATTTTCTTAAGTCAGATGAAAATAAACTGATGAAATAGACCTTCTTCCTCTCTATAACTCACTTAATTTTCTTCCTTTTAAAAAAAAAAGGAATGAAAATGAATAGATGAAATATTATTTTCATACCTAATACCTTTTGTCTCAAAAGATCAAGGTCGAGGAAATAAAATCAATGAACATATAAGTCGATGAAAATCATTTCTGTTTCCGTAAATGAGTAGAAATTAAAAAAACACAGCCTTAATGGTTATGGTTATACCTAATCAATGCCAAGGGAGCTAAGGGACCACTGCAATACTCAATATAAACGCAATAGGCATCCCCTCGTTGCTATTCGTCGAGGCCTCCCATCTAAGTTGGTCTCACTAATGTTTCTTCGTTCGTAGCGTCATAAGCTTTGTCAAAATCTTTTGGGCGGCAAATAATTGGATGGCGACGCTGCCGATAATTGTCCGATCCCAGCCGTCCAGTTTTGCGAAACAGCGACAGCGAACACGTGGCCCGCCCTCATTACTGCTGCGGCGCCTTTCACGTGCCGATGACAGCGACCTCTGCTGTGACGTCAAGGACCGATTTCGATCTCCCAGCCGTCGGATTACCCGGGCCTCACGATCACACATCCGTCAACCAGTACGTCACGTCACGTCACGTCACGTGCCCATCCCACTTGCTTTGGATCCCCGTCACGGAAGTCGGATGTGGTCTGGTCAAACCTACTATAAGAACGAGAAGTGATCCATTAAGTGCCGTGGGGAAAATTTTCAGCACCTCCGGCGTACTATAACAGTGGCCCCACTACTATTAAGATTCATGTGGGTAGCGAGTTCAGATCTCCTCTAGTAGGTCGACCAGGACGGTAGGCCATGGCATGCATCACAACGGCATGCAGTCGGCTGGAGTATGATTCACTTTAGGATCGCTTGCCATCGTGCACGTGCGGCTGTGATGCACGTGGACCCACGGACCGACCGATTGGAGAAGATCTGAATTCTAGGGTAGCGCTACTTAGCACATGGGGGTAGTGGCCCCCAACATTCAGAGTGTGCTGATAGACTCTAGGGATAGTGGACTCCACAGTTGTATTGATTCTAAAATCTCGACCGACTTGAAAAAATCCCTCAGTTCATGAGAAAGAAAGAAAAAAAGAAATAATGTGCTTAAGGTGGCGAGTCTAATGCCAAATTCAACGATATGATTGGCGAGGTTTTTTTCCAAAATGGTCCCTAATTCTCATGAATTATTGGGAATGGACCCAGTTAGTTTTTGCATTACTTTTTTAGCCCTCAACACATGCTAAATGTCACATCCGAACAACTGTTATATTTTTGTAACCATTTTATCCTTAAAGACAAACAAAATAGATAAAAAATCAAAAAAATATATATATCTTCTCCCACTACTCAATTTAAGGAATAAACTACATAAATAAACGACAAGCAAATTTTGTCTTTTAATAAACGACGATCAATTTATATTTTTTAATGGTAAAAAATGGCGAGCATTGGAAAACAACGGTCATTGTCCGTCCTTTTTCAACGGTATTGGTGTAGTATTTGATTGAATTTTTTCTTGCTTCAACCGCCTCTTGTCGTCGGAGATCGTTTTGATGGTGTCATTTTTCATCCCCGACACCCTTAAATACCATGAAGTACTTAGTGAGCTATTGCCATCTAGCCGTTGGTCAGCGGGCGGCCTGTGGCTGCGGTAAGCGGTAAAAAAAAAGAGCCGACAGCAAGTACTGCAAGATGTACCTTTATTTCTCATCGGAATTCAGTAATTATGAAGGTGATCCTCGGTGATCCTCTATGGGATCATCTAGAGACGAGGATAAAATGAAGTCAGTACCATCAATAACTTTTAATGGAAGATTGTATGGATGTAATGTGAAAACAGTGAACAAGAGAAAATGAGAGATGGAAATGACAGTTGAAGGCAAGGCATGGGACACCTTCTGCGTTTCTCTTCGGAATTTAGTGATTCTAGAGACATTGTGATCCTCGTGTGATCTTCTACGAGACCATACAAAAGTGAGGATAAAATAAAGTCAGCACCACTAGTACTTTTTAACCAAAGATTGGATTGATGTAATATAAAGTGAACAAGAGGGAGGAAATAAGAGATGAAAATAAGAGCAGCAATTATTTGCGCTAGCGCACAATGAAATGCGCTGGCGCATTTCACTAATGTGCCACAGTGAAATGCGCTAGGGCATTCTATTGCGGTGCATGCATCAGTGAATATGCGTCAGCGCACTAGTGAAGATGCAACGGAGCACCAGTGATGATGCACCGGTGCAGTAGTAAGATGCTCCGTCACATCAGTGAAGATGCACCGGTGCACTAGTGAAGATGCACCGGAGCACTAGTGAAGATGTATCAGTGCATCAGTGAAGATGCTCCGTCGCATCAGTGAATATGCATAGGATCATTCTACTACGGCACCATAGTTAAATGCTCCGGTGTATTCAACTACAGCAACAAAGTAAAATATGAGATAAAAATGAGAAACGGAGGTAAACTCAGCATGCTGTACTTTCTTCATTTCTCATCAGAATTCAGTGATGTCAAAGGCATTGTGATCCTTGAGTGAACCACTACGAGACCATCCAAAGATGAGTATAAAATGAAGTCCACACCACTAGTAAGTTTTAATAAAAGATTGAAGAGATGTAATGTAAAAATAATGAACAAGAGAGAAGAAATGAGAGATGAAAATGAGCGTCGGAGGCAAGTTTGACATGGAGTACCTTCTTAGTTTTTCATCGAGTGATTCTGGAGGTGTTGTGATCCTCTATGAGACCATTCAGAGTTGAGCATAAAATGAATTCAACAACAGATGTAACTATTAATGGAAGATTGGATGGATGTAATGTAAAAATAGTAAACAAGAGGGAAGAAATAAGAGCTAGAAATAAGATTTGTAGGCAAGTTCGGTATGGAACAGCGACGACAAGTTGTTGTGGAATCCCCATAGGGTTCATCTAATGGCCCAATTGTAGCAATTGAAATGCACCGGCACACATAATGCGCCAGCGCACAGGCACATCAGTAAAATGCTCAAGAGTATTTCACTGATACATTGGCCCATGTGCGGAAAAACATTTCACTAATGCGCCGATACATTCTACTATGGTAACGCAGTAAAATAAGTTGGCGCATTCTACAGCGCGCCGTAGTGAAATGGGAGATGGAAATGAGTGCTAGAGACAAGTTCAGTATGGCTGACGCCCCATCGGCCACCACCCACTGCCATCGCCGTTGGCCACCACCCTCGCTGCCCTATTGGCCATCGCAGGTGGTGGCAAATGAGATGGCTGGGAAACCAGTGGTCGGTGGGGGTGGTGGCCGACGCGTGGCATCGTCGGCGGGAGGTACCTACCGGTGGTCGACGACAATGGGTTGGCGATGACGGCAGGTGGTAGGCTGCAGTCGGTCATGGTACTGGCATCCCCATTGGATTCATCCCATGGCCTAATCGTGGTCTTTGAAATGGGATGTTATGTCTCTTTCCAAAGCGTCAGCAATTGAAAGGGGAAATAGATCATCAGTGGAGCGAAGTCAAATCCCTTTGAAATTAGGAGTGAAGCCCATTATAAGTCTTAGGGGTATTTTAGTCCAAAAAAAAAAAAGTGGTCTGAAAAGTAATGCATAAAGCAACTGGGTCCATTCCCAGTATTTCGTGAGAATTAGGGGCTATTTTGGAAAAAACCTCTATGATCAACTGTTCCGTACAACCGACCATGTGTACCGCATTTTTTTTAGGGTTAATTTGTGAGAGGTAGGGTCATAACAGATTCATCCCATAAATAGGACCCCCTAAAGTTTCTTTTAGCCTAAGGTCCCTGCTTTTTTGGGTAAACCTGAAATTATCCTTTTTTTGCTCTCTTCTTTCATCTCTCTTCTCCCATCTCTCTTTTGACACGACCACCACCGGTAAGGAGGGAGGTGGTGGGGATCCGGCTGGTGCATGCACCCTATCCCGACTGCAGCCACCATCAGTGAGAAGGGAGGAGGTGGGGCTCTGGCTGGTGCATCGGACCCCACCCTGACGGCAGCCACCATCTATCGGTGCATCTCACCCCAGGCCGACGACAGTCGTCGTCGCTGAGGAAGGAGGAGTTGGGGTCTAGCAGTGGAAATGAGAAAACCTGACTAGTTCGTTATTCACTGGTTTGGTGGCATTGCAAAGAAAATTTAAAACATAGTAGAGGGTGTTTTGGTCAATATATTTTCAAAGTTCTGTAATCGGTCTCTTTGTTAGGGACGGCTCACTAAGTCCTTCTTTTTTTAAAAAAAATTAGGGGATGTTTTAAGCTCAAGTCCTGTCAATGTGTTCGTTTGATCTAAAATCATTTTTGAAAAGATATTTTTATATTAAAACCTTGTTGACTTTTCAACCCCTATTAAATGATAAAAATATTATTTCATTACTTCTCGTGCTGCAGATAATAAAGTGTTTGTATGATGATTGCAACAATGATTTCGCTGTCGCAAAATATGAATTGGTTGCTACAACAATTTGACAGTAGGAGCTACAGTTAAATCATTGTAGCTGCTACAATGAATCACTATAGCAATCGAATTGATACTTGGTTAACTCAAATTGATTATTCAAATTTGGTAATCTGCTAAAGTGATTATGGAGTATTAATTCGAGTAGTAGAGTATCATGCATTTAGAGAACCGAGCTGGGAATGGTATCTTCTCCAACGGGAAAGATTGATAGCAACTTACCCCTGCCCTACAAGAAAGTCTTAACTCCGTCCTTGACTGCAATGTAAGAAAATTAAAGAAACTCTTGCATACGGTGTGGGTGCAAAATCTGGCGAACACCTGAAAATGGGACCTGCAAGCCCTGCCTGAGACCCACGAAGACGATAGGGGGATCCACGAGCCCTGCTTAGGGCCCACAAAGAAGACAGTGGGACCCAGCAATTCTGCCTGGGACCCACAAAGATGATGTTAGGATTGATGTGTTCTAAGCTTGTAAAACTTTAAGTTTTGGTCTAATAAAGATTGATAGTTATTAATATATATGAGATGCATATAGGTGCGTAACATAGTTACGTGTTCTTTAGAGAACAGAGAGCCATGGTTATATGGTAGTCCACTGAGTTGAAGACTAAGTGGATTGGTCCCGTATAACCTAAATATGTTCGCAGCTATGATCAGGTTGGTCACCTCATCATGATAAGCTGTTGGCGATGACAGTTCATGGGATGTCTTCACCATGGTCATCACCAGGCACAGTGTCTGTGGCTGAACGGAACTAACACGGTGTACAGATCAGTGAGCAGACACTGGTACACTAAGCCGTGTTTCTGCTTAGGGTAAAACGGTCCTAAACCCTGAGGAACCACGACTGATGAACTAACCAGTTGCGTGGTGCTTTGGCGCACCAATGTGTGAGGGTCCATATGCAGTGATCCAAAACCACGGTGTACTGGGTTACCCGGCTGGCGTTGCATTAGCGTGTCACTCCTGCAGGCCATCCACACCCCTGATGGGAGGTGCGTTCCTTGGTGTGACGTACACTGTACCAAACCCAGGCCTGGTGGTCATCAGTTTGACTGTTGACCGGGTTCGATTACTCGATGGGGTAATCAGAGGTACGATGTATAGGTCAACCTGGAAGGAACCAAGTCATATGATCATTCGAGTCTGACGGTAGTCTTCACCGCTCGAAGTGAATCATGGCATCAAGTGGAGGGACAGCGGGTTTACCACTACTAAGCGGAGAGCAGGGGTATGATGGAGAACACAGTAAGTCTGGGTGAATTGGAGTGCAGCCTGCGTCGCACTCTGGGTGGCTACGCAGGTTAACTCGAGCTCAGAGGATCGATGGTACACTCGGGTAGTGTGTCGATCGAGCTTGAGTTGGAAGCCATGAACCCCGGTCCCTGATGGTTCCACCTTATCAACATTATGTACGGTTCTTGAACCGTCTCCTCGGAACACCATAAGCATTAGGAGGAAGAAAGAAGTATACGCTCCGTGTGTGCTTGGCACTAGAGCACGGTAGATGCATAACTACATACGAGTACTAAGGGTTGAGCCCGAGACTAGTGCAGAGTCGCATGTAGTAATCCCTAGCCATAAGTGAACTTCGCTGCATAGGTGCGATGCACCGGGGTATGTTGCGAGTTGACTAGTTGACTTTGCTAGAGGCACCCTCCGGTGGCCTCAGTTAATAGTAGGTAACTAGTAAAGATCACTTAGGAAGTGGCCGCTAGGTATCGCACGCTAGAAATTGTCAAAATGAGGCATCGGGGCGTTTTGGTAAAAACCTCACTCTGCCGGACCTCACTGTTGGCCGACCCTAGTAGTGAGGCACCTTGCTAGGGCCGGCCCTATGATGTAGGGATAAGAATCCCTCATCTATAGGGCCGGCCATATAGATAGGGATGGGGTGATAAAAACGGATAAAGTCGAGCCCTAAAAAGTGGGAAAACGGATAAATACGCAGAGAGATAAAAAGGAGATAATGGAGAGATAATGAGAGGGGGTCATTATCCCCTTGGATCCTTATCCAAGGGGGTTGGCCGGCCCTATAAAAGGACCTATGGGGCGCCGGCCCCATATGCTAGAAAATCCGAACCCCCCCTCATCTCATCTCTCTAGTTCTCTCCCGTTTCATCTCCCGTTTCCCGCTTGCTACTTCGTCTTCCTCGCGTGGAGTTCTGAAGAAGGAGAAGGGTCGTTCTTCAGAGGCACTCAGAGATCCGAGAGCGACGTTCCGTGCATCATGTGAGATCGGGTGAACAAGAAGGCAACATCTCCATTCGTACCATCGGCATCTTCGCGAACGATCTTCCGTCTCCATCGACAAAGAAGACAATTCTCCGCGGTTAAAAGATCCGTACGAAAGGTATGTGTAATCTAACATGTAGATCTAGCGAGCATTATGATTTGCATGCATGCTAGTTAATCATTACGCTAGATTGCCGTTAGGGGTTTTCGATTCTCGTGCATACACATGCACACATATGTAGATTAGTTTCTATGAAAATTAAATAGTGTAACGTGCACCATGAACGGTCTTTCGACCGCCAAATCGCTTCCGCTGCGAGCCTCTGACCCGGATTAACTTCCAACAATTGGTATCAGAGCCGCATTAGTGGTGTGCGTTTCACGCTTTTTCATGAAACTAACATGTGTGTGCATGATGAATGCGTGAGATCATCGAGGTTCTTACGCTTAGATCATGCATATGTATAGATTGTGCTTATTCTATTAATCATTCTTGCAGGGCGCCGCTATAAAAATCTAGATCTATGCTTTGTGCTTGCTACCGGGGGTCGGACCCCGAGTTAGCAAATGTCTGGATTTGCTTTCTATGTGTGGATTTGTAATTGAGCCGTAGATTGGGCGAGTGATGGGGGTTGACCATCCTCGGTTTCCCATGGCCCTTTTTTTCTAGGTGTGTTTTCTCTTCTTTCTAGGAAATTGTGTACGAGCGAGCACTTGCTCGAAGCGTACTAGAATTTTCGGTTACAGATCGAGAAGAAAGATGTGCCAAAGAAATCTATCATCGGGAGCGGAAGCGGAACCCTGGAGGATGAAGACGATCTGGCAAAGTGTTCGCGAGCGCGACGAAGAAGCCGGACCGAGGAACCTTGCGAAGAAAGCTAGAGGCCTGCGCTGTGCAAATTAGGTTCAGGGGTCGGACCCTGAACTTAATTCAGTTTTAATGGTTGCTTTCTTTAATTAGTTCTTTATGCTTCATATCGAACCCCGATGAGATAATATGATTATCAGTTTTCAGAGGGATGCCTTTCCCCTCCGGTCCAAGCGACTGTTTGAGGTTAGGATCCCGCTAGATGACGCCTATTATTTAGTTGACTTTTGATGTTAGTGGGATCCCATCACATATGGTTATGCCACCATTAGGAGAGCACCCGACTAGTCGGGTGTGCCTATTTGGCCAGCATCGAAATCAAAGATGAGATGGAGATCCATTGAACATCAATTGTCAAATCTATAATCAAGGCGCCATGACTAGTGGGAGTCCTTTCCAGTGAGTCTGACTCTAGGATTAGCTCCAGAGCATTAGCGTGATAACCAATTTTGCAAAGCATCGATATTCTTGGAATATGTAATGTGACCCTTGAATGGAGAAATCCACTTGAGGCAGGGACTATGATATTCCGAGAGTGATTAATGCTAGGCGAAGGGCTTGAACGCTAGTGGGAGCATGGTGTGACCAGGGTCTAGTATTTAGGAGGTCGCTACCTTTGCATTTGCATAAATTCATACTCGCAAAATAACCCTCAGAATTATAAGGGATGCAAGAGAGGACTTTTATAAAATCCTCTGGCCTCCACGGCCAGTCGTTTTGTGTTTGGGTGGGGATGCATAACTTCACACCCCCTAGGGTGGGAGCTGTGTGTTTCCATGCCAAATTACTTAATGACCTCCCTGAGGATATGACGATTACGGGGCCAGGAGAGAAGGGCTTTTCATCCCACCCTAGTGGGGGCCGCATGAACTCCCGTGTCGTAATTGCTTAGGCTCGTGGGTAAGCATCCTAAGTACACGTGAGATATTCATTGCGAAGACAACGGTGATCACGTGGTACTGGCCAAAAGATAACCATGGTCCATCACAGCCCTTAGTTGGCAGATTTGGATAGGGTCAAGGAAAAGGCCCGTGTAAGCGGATTGACGCTGTATGATGCCCCCTAGGGCAGGTACAGTCGATTCCGAGATCTTACATACATGGTTAATTAATCCATGGTAATGACTTCGCTTGAGGGTAGCGTTGACATATGGATATAATTAGCTTGTTTTAAAAATCCATAAAATAAGTTTTTTAATGCATACTCATTTTTCAATCTTTATGACTAAGTTAGACCCCCTGTCCGCTATCCTAAATGACCACAAACTTACCGGTCCTAACTATGAGGACTGGAAGCGCAACCTGTACCTGGTCCTAAGGATTGGGAAACATATGACAGCCCTTAATGACCCTGAGCCAGATTTGCCAAGACCCAATGCCACAGAGGCACAGTTAAAGGCATTCACTGACTGGAAGGAATCTAATGAGATATGTAAATGCTATATTATAGCATCCTTGCAAACAACTCTGCAGAAGCAAGTCGAGGAGATGCCCGACGCTTCTGACATGATGTTGTACTTGAAGGAGATGTTTGAAGGTCACAATCGCGTTACGCGATACCTTACCATCAAGAAACTCGTCGGCACTAAGATGTCCAATGGGACGCTGGTTCGGGAACACATGATGAAAATGTTTGGGTTCCAGAACGAACTAGCTACCATGGACATTGTGCTAGAAGGCGAGGTGATGACAGACATCTTCCTCTCGTCACTGTCTGGAGCCTTTGAAGGCTTTGTCACCAACTTTAATTTGAACAAGTTGGCTATGACAAATGCGGAGCTTCTGGGAGCTCTCCAGGCAGCTGAGGATGGCTTCAAGCAGAAGGGCGAAGCACTTCACGTGCAACGTAGATCCTTCAAGAAGCCTGGTAAACCTCAGGGCAAGAAACATAAAAAGAAACCTAAGTCACTGCCTGTGCAGGACTCTGCTGGGGCCTCTGGGTCTGGAGAATCAAAGAAACCGAGCTCGAAGTGCTTCCGGTGTGGCCAGAAGGGTCATTGGAAGAAGGACTGCAAGAAGCCTCAAAATGCTGGTGAAGGTAATCTACAACTCTTAGTTGTTGAATCATTTCTTTCAAGTAATAGTACTTTTGCTAGTTGGATTATGGATTCTGGATCCACTAACCATGCCTGTAACTCTCTTCAGGGGTTTCGGGAAAGTAGAAGATTGCTTGATGGAGAGGTGACCTTGAGTATGGGAACTGAGGCCGTGGCTGCTGCTGAAGCTATTGGAGACATTAATCTTAGTTTTTCGAATAATAAGACTTTGACTCTTAGAGATGTCTTTTATGTACCGTCCTTGAGACGTAACTTAATTTCTGTTTCTTCTTTAGTTAATGAAGGTTATTCAGTTTATTTTGATGCTTCTGGTGTGTCGTTTAAACTGAATGGAACTTTTATAATAAGAGGAATGGTTCAGAATCATCTCTATGTTGTAAGTCCTAAATTTGAAAAAGATAATATAATAACTTCAGCATTTAATGTTAATTCATCTAAGCGTAAGAATCCTTCGGAAAATTTAACCCACCTGTGGCACTTACGACTTGGGCATATTGCCTTAGACAGGATCCATAGAATGGTAAAAGCCGGGCTTCTGGAAACAGATCCTACGGAGATCCTTCCCACCTGTGAATCCTGCCTGGAAGGCAAGATGACCAAGAGGTCCTTTAAAGGCAAAGGAGTAAGAGCCACTGAGGTATTAGAGTTAATCCATTTAGATGTGTGTGGACCCATGAACGTCAAGGCGATAGGAAGCCATGAGTACTTCATCACTTTCATTGATGATTACTCAAGATATGGTTACATTTACCTGATGCATCGGAAGTCGGAATCCTTTGACATGTTCAAAGAGTTCAGGGCTGAAGTAGAAAAGCAGACAGGTAAATATATAAAAAACCTTCGATCTGATCGAGGAGGTGAATACCTATCTGACGAGTTCCTAGGGTATTTGGTGGAGCATGGGATAAAATCCCAGTTAACTGCTCCAGGTACCCCATAACAGAATGGAGTTTCCGAGAGAAGGAATCGAACCTTGTTGGACATGGTTCGTAGCATGATGAGTTACGCCAGTTTACCAATGACCTTTTGGGGATATGCCCTACAAACAGCAGTTTATATTCTAAATCACGTTCCGTCTAAATCAGTGCCTCAGACCCCTAGAGAACTGTGGTCAAAGCGAAAGCCATTGCTACAGCATTTCAGAATATGGGGATGCCCTGCACATGTGCGAAGGGATAAGAGGGAAAAGATGGAATCTAAAACCAGAGTATGCTTATTTGTAGGGTATTCTAAAGAGACCAAAGGTGGTCTATTATATGATCCTGAGGAAAAGAAGGTGATCGTTTCTACGAACGCCTATTTCCTAGAACAGGATTATATTGTGGACCACAAATCTACTAGTAAGGTAGTTCTGGATGAACTGCTGGGTACTAGTTCAGATAGCGCATCCGAAAGCATAGTGGGAGCTGACATTACAGATAGTAATGTACCAGATACTGTAGAAGCTGTTAATCCTGTAACACCACCACCACCTCGTCGCAGTGGGAGAAACATCAGAGCTCCTGATAGATACTATGGAGAAACCTTATTGGTTGATCCAGAGGGTCAGGAGGATGACCCACTGAGCTACGATGAGGCAGTGGGAGCTTCTGACAGCTCTGACTGGCAAAAGGCTATGGAGGCAGAAATTACATCAATGTCCCATAACGCTGTCTGGACTCTTGTTACACCATCATCCAATATTAAACCTATTGGGTGTAAGTGGTTGTATAAAAGGAAGAGAGGATCTGATGGATCAATTGAGACTTATAAAGCTAGATTAGTTGCCAAGGGTTATACCCAGAGAGAAGGAATCGACTTTGACGAAACCTTCTCGCCGGTAGCTATGATAAAGTCTATTCGGATCCTCCTATCCATTGCAGCCCATTATGACTGGGAGATCTGGCAAATGGATGTCAAGACAGCATTCCTTAACGGGAATTTGGAAGAAGACATTTATATGATGCAGCCACCAGGTTTTGAGTCAGAGGGTCAGGAACATCTAGTTTGCAAGTTGCAGAAGTCCATTTATGGACTAAAGCAAGCATCTAGAAGTTGGAACATCCGTTTTGATCAGGCAATCCAGTCATATGGATTTACTCAAAACGAGGATGAACCATGTGTATACAAGAGGAGTGATAAGACTACAGTAATATATTTGATACTTTACGTAGACGATATTCTACTCATTGGGAATGATGTAGGAACATTGTCAACGGTAAAGGTCTGGTTGTCAACACAGTTCGATATGAAAGACCTAGGTGAAGCGAGTTATGTTTTGGGGATCAAGGTAACACGTGATCGCCAGAACAGGATTCTCTCGCTATCACAGGCTGCGTATATAGATAAGGTTATGGCTAGATTTGACATGCAAAACTCCAAGAAGGGTTTTGTGCCATTTAGACATGGCATAAAACTGTCTAAGGATCAATGTCCTAAGACACCTGAGGAGAGAGCAGAAATGCAGAAGATACCTTATGCTTCGGCATTAGGTAGTCTAATGTATGCTATGCATTGTACAAGGCCTGATATCTGTTTCGCAGTAGGAATGATGGGTCGGTTTCAGTCGAATCCGGGTCCAGATCACTGGACAGCTGTGAAGTGTATACTCAAGTACCTTCGTAGAACAAGAGACTATGAGTTGGTTTACACTGGACAAGAACTGACGCCGATTGGATATACATATTCTGACTTTATATCAGATTTGGAATCCAGGAAATCGACATCAGGTTTTGTGTTTATGTTAGGGGGAGCAGCGGTTAGTTGGCAGAGTGTGAAGCAGAAATGCATCACAGACTCTACCACAGAGGCTGAGTATGTTGCAGCGTGCGAGGCAGCCAAAGAGGCGGTATGGCTCAAGAAATTCCTTACGGATTTGGGGTGCGTACCAGAGGCCCAGTTACCTATTGTGCTTTACTGCGACAATAGTGGGGCGGTAGCACAAGCAAAGGAGCCAAGACATCATCAAAAGGGGAAGCACATTGAGCGCAAGTTCCACTTGATTCGGCAGTTTCAAAAGCAAGGGCGAGTAGCGGTGACACAGATTGCATCTACAGATAATGTTGCTGATCCTTTCACAAAGGCAATACCTACCAAGGCATTCGAGTGACATATGGACGCGATGGGAGTCAAAACCGTTTTGCTTCGCTAGACCAAGTGGGAGATTGTTAGGATTGATGTGTTCTAAGCTTGTAAAACTTTAAGTTTTGGTCTAATAAAGATTGATAGTTATTAATATATATGAGATGCATATAGGTGCGTAACATAGTTACGTGTTCTTTAGAGAACAGAGAGCCATGGTTATATGGTAGTCCACTGAGTTGAAGACTAAGTGGATTGGTCCCGTATAACTTAAATATGTTCGCAGCTATGATCAGGTTGGTCGCCTCATCATGATAAGCTGTTGGCGATGACAGTTCATGGGATGTCTTCACCATGGTCATCACCAGGCACAGTGTCTATGGCTGAACGGAACTAACACGGTGTACAGATCAGTGAGCAGACACTAGTACACTAAGCCGTGTTTCTGCTTAGGGTAAAACGGTCCTAAACCCTGAGGAACCACGACTGATGAACTAACCAGTTGCGTGGTGCTTTGGCGCACCAATGTGTGAGGGTCCATATGCAGTGATCCAAAACCACGGTGTACTGGGTTACCCGGCTGGCGTTGCATTAGCGTGTCACTCCTGCAGGCCATCCACACCCCTGATGGGAGGTGCGTTCCTTGGTGTGACTTACACTGTACCAAACCCAGGCCTGGTGGTCATCAGTTTGACTGTTGACCGGGTTCGATTACTCGACGGGGTAATCAGAGGTACGATGTATAGGTCAACCTGGAAGGAACCAAGTCATATGATCATTCGAGTCTGACGGTAGTCTTCACCGCTCGAAGTGAATCATGGCATCAAGTGCAGGGACAGTGGGTTTACCACTACTAAGCGGAGAGCAGGGGTATGATGGAGAACACAGTAAGTCTGGGTGAATTGGAGTACAGCCTGCGTCGCACTCTGGGTGGCTACGTAAGTTAACTCGAGCTCAGAGGATCGATGGTACACTCAGGTAGTGTGTCGATCGAGCTTGAGTTGGAAGCCATGAACCCCGGTCCTTGATGGTTCCACCTTATCAACATTATGTACGGTTCTTGAACCGTCTCCTCGGAACACCATAAGCATTAGGAGGAAGAAAGAAGTATACGCTCCGTGTGTGCTTGGCACTAGAGCACGGTAGATGCGTAACTACATACGAGTACTAAGGGTTGAGCCCGAGACTAGTGCAGAGTCACATGTAGTAATCCCTAGCCATAAGTGAACTTCGCTGCATAGGTGCGATACACCGGGGTATGTTGCGAGTTGACTAGTTGACTTTGCTAGAGGCACCCTCCGGTGGCCTCAGTTAATAGTAGGTAACTAGTAAAGATCACTTAGGAAGTGGCCGCTAGGTATCGCACGCTAGAAATGGTCAAAATGAGGCATCGGGGTGTTTTGGTAAAAACCTCACTCTGCCGGACCTCACTGTTGGCCGACCCTAGTAGTGAGGCACCTTGCTAGGGCCGGCCCTATGATGTAGGGATAAGAATCCCTCATCTATAGGGCCGGCCATATAGATAGGGATGGGGCGATAAAAACGGATAAAGTCGAGCCCTAAAAAGTGGGAAAACGGATAAATACGCAGAGAGATAAAAAGGAGATAATGGAGAGATAATGAGAGGGGGTCATTATCCCCTTGGATCCTTATCCAAGGGGGTTGGCCGGCCCTATAAAAGGACCTATGGGGCGCCGGCCCCATGTGCTAGAAAATCCGAACCCCCCCTCCTCTCATCTCTCTAGTTCTCTCCCGTTTCATCTCCCGTTTCCCGCTTGCTACTTCGTCTTCCTCGCGTGGAGTTCTGAAGAAGGAGAAGGGTCGTTCTTCGGAGGCACTCAGAGATTCGAGAGCGACGTTCCGTGCATCGTGTGAGATCGGGTGAACAAGAAGGCAACATCTCCATTCGTACCATCGGCATCTTCGTGAACGATCTTCCGTCTCCATCGACAAAGAAGACAATTCTCCGTGGTTAAAAGATCCGTACGAAAGGTATGTGTAATCTAACATGTAGATCTAGCGAGCATTATGATTTGCATGCATGCTAGTTAATCATTACGCTAGATTGTCGTTAGGGGTTTTCGATTCTCGTGCATACACATGCACACATTTGTAGATTAGTTTCTATGAAAATTAAATAGTGTAACATGCACCATGAACGGTCTTTCGACCGCCAAATCGCTTCCGCTGCGAGCCTCTGACCCGGATTAACTTCCAACAGATGACAATGGGACCAGCTAGTCCTGCCTAACCCACGAAAGCTGTACATTTAGGGGTTGGTAAATCCCTCCTTGATATTTACCAAAAACCCAGATATTTTATAAACTCTATAAATAACAGATTTTGTAAATATTCCATACTGGAATTCATTATTCTCAATTCTATTTTCTGTTTTCCAAAGCTCCTCGAGCCTTCTGGTAATCAAACTTTAGTCAAGTCCACTATACCCTCAGTCTACTTGTATAAGCACTCCTCGATCTGTCGAGAATAGCTCTATTTTTTTAAAGTTAGTGAATTCGAAGTTTGCATCTTATCGCACAGAGACATAGGCTTCAGCTGAACTTTGTCACCACATATGTGTCTTCTCTCTCTCCCCTTTCTTTGCTCTACCTCTTCTATTTCTATATTCAACAGCGTCTGCGTGACAGGTAAGCACGTGACAGCTCAGCACTTTACAGTACACCGCACTCCAAGTCAACCCTCAATCGACTGTTGGCCAAAGGGAAACCATACGACGACTATAATTTCCACACAATTACGGGTGTACATAGAATTCATTGATTGGCCTTGTAGAGGCGGGAATGAGGCATGTATTGTTCTAAAAAGATCACTTTCTCCATGCCCATGATGGATTGGGACATACACGTTGGTCATGTAATACGCTTTCGGACTATGCAGAGTATAGTAATAAATTTGACGTTCTGGAATAATTCAGAGAGGGAATAAAAGTTAAAATTCAAAAGTTTTTTGTATAATTGACACATACAACAAAAATTTGACTAAAAACTTAAAATTTGTATAAATTGATAAATAAAACATAAAATTTGAAAAGTTCGAAATAAGTTCCGAAAAAGCTCAAAAATATAAAAAATAATATATTACATGAGAAATGATGTTTTGATTTTTTTAAGAAATCCTTATCAGTAAATGAGGACGGGGGGGGGGGGGGGGGGTTCTGTTGCGATCTGAGGCTCTCGCTCAGCGGAACACGATGAGCGCAGAAGCACCACGGTGGAGACGACCACTGACAAGACCGAAATAACCGAGAGAACAAGCAGAACACTCAAGAAAATTCTGGCAACGACCGATCGATGGATTCACTAGTATGGAAAAAACCCGACTACAATTACAATTGCCTCTACCCAATCCCTCATACACTGATCACAAAGAGATCCCACCTTGAGAGAAGAGAACCCGCAGCCTATACCCCTTAGAACAAGAAGAAACCCTTCCCGAAACCCCACCGGTCTCCAATGGTTTCCTCTCCCTCGCACTTGGTGATGGCTACCTTCTAATCTATCCCTTAGGTCTCTCTTGTGTCTTAAAGATAATCCATGATACCCTAGGTTCGTACTAGAGCCTCCATTTTATAGGGTTACATTCATATCCGACTTGGGGAAGGAGTCCCACGAGAAAACGCAGGCCAAAATGCATCACCCGCGTTCTACCAGCCACAATCGTGCGCACGACCTGGGGAGGTCGTGCGCATGACCAACCTGTTTTCTTGTCCGAATTTTCTATCAATCTCAGTCGTGCACACGACCTGGACCAGCATTGCACACGACCCTTCGTATCCGACTCTTCTCCCCTTGGTGTTCTGTCTTCCACTATTTCTTTGCGCACGAACCTTGGAGTTTGTAGGCGGCTTGTTTGGAGCCACATCTTCAACAATCTCCATATTGGTTTCAAAACAAGACATGAGCATCTCCACGGATCAAATCACCATCTTTGCACAGTAAATCCATATCCTGATCGTCGTCGTCGCCTTTGCCCTACAACGGGAGCTCAATCACCAAACTTGGTGATTGCCCAAGTCTTTCGACTTGGTCGTCTTCCTGATCAACCTCGCCCCTGAGGTTGTTCCACCTGCACCCTTGTTCTTTACCGAACACTATGCATGTACCACTGCTCTCCCAGCTACCGTCATTATCAAGGAAGCTCCAAAAGTAGACCGTCGATGACTCCGTCGTAAATCATGGCCCTTAATTCGCTCTACGATACTTCCCATGCCCGTCGCTCTCGAGTCATTGCCCGTCAGCCAACGCTCAAGTATCTTCTGCACCCTACTGCACCACTAGTGTGCCCACAACTGAGTACGCTGCCACCACGATCGTCGTCGTATTTTTTTCACCATTCGTCGACAGCCACCGCACCTTGCTAAACGGCGGGTATACCCGCGGCCGTGCATACCGCAACCGCGACCGTCAGCACCCACATCACCTGTCGGTGATCCACATCGGTGCCCGTCGGCACCTCCACCAGTCTCTCGTCAATAACCCACATCAGTCCGTTTATCGGTGGCTGAACACGATGTTGTCGACAACTCCCGTGCCATCGAGGTACTCCACCTTGATCTCGGCACCCGTACGTATTGTGCCATCATGACTTGTTGCCGTGATCCGTAAAATCGGGGAGTAGGTGCCAAGACCGCACCCTTCTCCTGGTTAACGCCTTCGGTATCTCAAACCATCCCGAGAAAAGAGACGCTCGACCGCAACCTCCTCCTCGAAGACTCATCCGAAGAACCGAACCACCAGGAGAGCACTGGACCGTGCCTCTCCCCGCCGTGCCCTTTGCCTAGGGCTCCGACCGTCGTTGCCAACAAGCCTCTCAGGGGGGAGGTGCTATACTGCAATCTCTCCCCGACCCTCCGACTTTCTTCTTGAGTGTCGCTCCCTGGTCCTCCGTCGTACCGCGTGCCACGCGTACATCTCAGCCCCCTTTCCTCGGTCTACCTTGTTATATGCCATCGAAACTAGAGCCTCCCTATATCCCCCAACAATAGCTCTGATACCAATTTGTTGCGATCTGAGACCTTCGCACAGCGGAACATGACGAGCGCAGAAGCACCACGGTGGAGACAACCAACGACAAGACCAAGATAACAGAGAGAACAAGCAGAACACCCAAGAAAATTCTAGAAACGACTGATCGATGGATTCACTAGTATGGGAAAAATCCGAGTACAATTACAATTGCCTCTACCCAATCCCTCATACACCCACAAAGAGATCCCACATTGAGAGAAGAGAACCTGCAGGCCTACACCCCTTGGAATAAGAAGAAACCCTTTCCGAAACCCCACCGGTCTCCAATGGTTTCCACTCCCTCGCACTTGGTGATGGTTACCTTTTAATCGCTCCCTTAGATCTCTCTTGTGTCTTAAAGATAATCCATGATACCCTAGGTTTATCCTAGGGCCTTACTTTTATATGCTTACATTCGTATCCGACTTGGGGAAAGAAACCCATGAGAAAACGCAGGCCAAAATGCTTTACCTGCGTTCTGCCTGCCACAATCGTGTGCACGACCTGGGGAGGTCGTGCGCATGACCCAACCCGTCTTCTCGCTCGACTTTTTCTGTCGATGTCAGTCGTGCGCACGATCCAACCCATCTTCTCGCCTGACTTTTTCTGTCGATGCCAGTCGTGCACACGTCCTTTCCTGGCCGACCCTTCTCCCTTTAGTGCTCTATCTTCCACCGTTTCTTCGCACATGAACCTTGGAGTTTGTATGCGGCTTGTTTGGAGCCACATCTTTAACAAGTTCGGCCTATACCTCTATCAGTTCATTAAAAGAAGAAGAATATACAAACTATGCCTAAGAGACACTATACACCCATAAAGGGACTCCAACCGCAATGGTATAACTAGAAAAGCCAAGAAGCTCTAAATAAGAACCCAAAACCCTGACCAACATGGTCTCAAGACTTCGAAGCTCTCGACCTTTCCTACTCTCAAATATGAGCTAGAATTTGTACCTTCCCCTTACTTGAGAAGCCAATAGCCAAAGCTATGTCGAGAATAGTGTTGTCCTCCAGCATATCTTAGGCTTTGTTCCTCTTCATCAAAGGTTATAAACAATTGATCCCGAAGATTCTGAAAGAGATAATCCAATTTGTCTCATCCCAATTATTGGGGAGCCTCGGCTGAAGTTGAGTAGATAGATTGGCAGGGTCGACTCTCCTGTGCAAGCAGGCCTTGGGCAGGGTGGTCAGTTCTGCATGTCTGGTTCAAGAACTCTAGAATTAGCTCAAAGCACTGCCCTAGCTATAATCAAATATGTCCCAAGATTTGCCAAGCGAGGGTTGCGACGCATGTTCGCTGGGCAAGGGGAAGTACCAAACCCGATGGCTTGGACGAAATTGAAGATTCTATCATTTGATCTCCGATCCACTAGGTCGCCCCTTCTAGGAAGCTCTGTCAACCGAAGAAGGGACTGCATTCGGATCCTTTCCCTACCTATTTCCTTTCGAGAAAGAACCACCATAATTATGACTATCAATATATAAACATTTGACAATAGCATCTTCCTCAAGCAACACCGCTTCCGAGCCCAAAGGATCTTGGGTACCCTCATCACCAACCATAGGATCAGCAATTCTACGAAGAGAAATGTCCACAATAGCACCATATATCCTCCCTCAAACCTCTAAGAGAGCCCTCTTCTATCTCGACCGCACTCCCGTCTAACCCTAGAAATATGGTGTATAAATTGATACCAAAATATATATCTATATTTAGAATAAAGTAAATATCAAATAAAAGCAACAAAATTCATGAATTATGTTACGAGAGAGGAAGAATAATGCAATCGGGGATGGCGGCTACGCTCTCACCAATACGCGAGAGCCTCTTGTTTATTCATAATACATATATAGAGAGAGAGTTAGGGATAAGGGATAGACGTGTCGGTTAGATGTATCCTACCAAAGTGGGCAGCCACATATATCCGTAACACTCCCCCTTGGATGCCCACTTTTCAAAACATTGCCTCGTTAAAACCTTACTAAGGAAAACCCAATAGGACAAAACCTTTAGTGAAGGAAAAAGAGTACAATGTGTTCTTCAGGAACGTAATTCTTCAGGAACATATTCGTCTGGAATCTCAGATTCTTCTGGAATCTTAGTGGATACGACTTACACTGCCTCATTAAAACCTTTCGATGAGAAAACCCTATGGAAAAAACCTCATCGCAGGAAAAAAGAGTACAATGCGCAAAAAACATTCTTCTGGATGTCTCAATCTGCATCTGCAGGATACTCCCTCTCATCTTTATCCTATATTCTATTACATGTCTTACTTACATCAATCTTCAAAAGAAAATATACTCCCTCCCCCTAATACATTAAGCTGCTACTTCCCATGCACCCTGTTAATACATCAATTTAAAATAACATTCACATGCTCTGTTGGTGAAATCTCATCATGCCAATCTGATGCACCAACTTCTGGAATATAGACTTTGGAAGCGCCTTGGTGAAGAGATCTACTGGTTCTCAGCTGACTTCACCTGCTTTATAATAATCTCTTCCTTCTCTTGGAGTTCATGGGTGTAGAAGAATTTCGAAGAGATGTGCTTGGTTTTGTCATCTTTGATGAAGCCACTTTGAATTTGAGCTAGACATGCTGTATTACTATTAAGAAACACATAACATATTTGTGATCTTCCGTTATGGGGATTAGATAAATAACCAAAGGCTGCATATCCAACTAGGTTAGTCCTTTTACATGAATAGTATAAGCCAATGTCAAATGTCCCTTTTGGGTATCTAAATATATGCTTTATATCATTCTAATGTCTACGTGTAGGTGCAGAGCTATATCTAACAAGTAGATTAACAGAAAATAAAATATCAGGTCTAGTGCATTAAGATAAATAAAAAATTACACCTATTGTACTTAAATATGGTACTTCAGGACCCAAGACATCTTTATTTTCTTTTATAGGTCTGTATGGGTCTTTGTTAACATCTAAAGACCTTACAACCATGGGTGTACTAAGTGGATAACACTTATCCGTATTAAACCTCTTCAGGAGATTTTTAGTATATTTTGTTTGATGGACTAAGGTCCCATCCTTGTTGTGTTCGATCTGCAGGCTGAGGCAAAATTTTGTCTCACCCAGGTCTTTTATTTCAAACTCTTTTTTAAGATAGCCAGCAGTCTTCTCAATCTCTTTGGGAGATCCTATTAGATTTATATCATCTACATTTACTGCTGCTATTGTAAATCCATTCTGGGATTTCTTAATAAATACGCATGAGCATATAATATCATTTTTATAGCCTTCCCTAGACAGATATTCACTGAGCCGATTGTACCAAAATCTTCTAGATTGTTTCATACCGTACAATACTCGTTTTAATCTAATTGAATGCGTATTTCTATATTTGGAGTTTGGTAAATCAAATCCTTCAGGGATTTTCATGTATATTTCACTGTTTAGGTTACCGTATATGTAAATCAAATCCTTCAAGGATTTTTATATATATTTCACTATCTAGGTTACCGTATAGGTAAATCAAATCCTTCAGGGACTTTGCGTGGTTCAGTGTCATTATCATCATCCTTTATTATCTCATTTGTCATAGTATATAAGAATATATCATCAACGACTATTTCTTTTCTATTCTATATTTCCCATGAGTATGTGTAGAACACAGATATCTCATCATTGTTGGGTACCGGTACCTCTTTCCCAGTCTCTTCTAGGATCTGGGGCATAACCTCTGCCGGAGAGATATGCTTTAATTTGGAAAAATTGGATCTTTGATTCATGACATCTTCTAGACCGTCATGAATCCTCTTTTTAGGAGAGTTTATATTAAGAACAACTTCTTCAGGAGCTGTAGGGTGTGATATGCTATTTAATCTCCTCTTCCAGAGAGCTAAATCTTTGGAACCTATAGGTCTACCACACTTCTGGCATGTGTCAGACTCATTTACTGTCATTCTCCTAACGTCATGCTCACATTGGGGACAACTGGGTCTAGATGAGATAGAGTGAAAGTATTCCACGATAATTCACGTCGTTCCTTCTTGGACGGGATATTCATTATCTTTCTTATTGTATTCCACGATAATTCATATCGTTCCTTCTTGGACGGGACATTCATTATCTTTCTTATCTTCCTCTAACAACGGGAAGACTATCTCATCAATGTGACAATCCATAAATCTTGCGATAAAAATGTCACATGTTAAGGGTTCTAAATATTTGATAATGTGCTAAGGAATGACCACAAAAGTTTTCGACGATCGTTTTTATCATTATTGTCCTAGGATATCCTAGATGATCATGCCAGATATTAAAAATCATAGGATTATGAAGCTTCTGGCTCATTATTTGTCTTGGATTAGTACTGAGCTACTGGCTTATGTTTGCATGTGACTCAACAATTCCAATGTGAGTGAAGTATATCCCTAAGGATAAATTAGAGAATTTCTCTAGAGTAAACTTCTAATTTCCAACACTAGAGGTTATACAAGGAATTTATTGTTCCCCTCGCTCAGGATTTCTATGTGATACCCATTTTCTCTTATATCTCTGAAACTGAGTAAGTTTCTTTTAGAATTACTAGAGTATAAGGTAGATTGTATAAAGATATGGGTTCCATTAGCTAACACTAAGTGTGCTCTACCGGAGCCTTCTATTATCTGAGCGAGGTCAGCTATGGTTTATATTCATGCCTATCTTGGATTTCATTTCCTCACAGAGAAATAACGTATTATTTGATATAAGGTTCTGGCAACTCAGATAGATAAAAAATAAGAAATATTTAATAAGGGAGATCTAAAAGATATTATATCAAACAACCGAAATTTCAACTATAATAAAGCAAATAATTGTTCTGATAAAAATAAATGATATGACAGTCTACCAAGAAAATAAAATATTAACTACTAGAAATCAAACAGCTGTTCTAATAAATGATAGCAGTTTATCACTAAAAATATCCTGTCCCCCTAATTATCGTTGAAGAAATCGGAAGTTGTGAGCTTGATTTTTCCTTGTATCTCATTCAGTTCATCTTCAAGGAGGTCATCATTGTCGAGGTCAAACATTGCATTATCCTCAGTATTCTGTGATGCTTGAAAGTTTACCACCTCTTCCTTAGATGTACGACAGTTGCGAGACCAATGGCCTTCACTTCCACACTTGAAATAAGTGTTTGTAGGCCATTTATTAGAAGGAGAGTCTTCCGCCACTTGTTCTGTGTGCCAGGTCTTGCTATTCTGTTTCTTGAAATTTATATTTTGCTACGGATTTAGTCCACCTCTGCTGGGGTGGCCACGCCTGCCTCTACCTCGGTAGCTTCCTCTACTGGGGTTGCCACCTTTGTCGCCCCTGCCACTTCTGCCGGAGTGGTTATGGTGATCACCTCTTCCAAACCTTCCTCTGCCTCTACCTCTGTGGTATCCTTCATTGGCATGCGCTTCAGGGAACACCAATGCTTCAATTGGTCTAGAGTTGTGATTCTTCATAAGAACTTTATTGTTCTCCTCTGTAACTAGGAGTATCAAAATTAGATCTGATATCTTCTGGAAGTTTCGCTCTCGATATTGTTGTTGCAGTAGGACATTCGTTGCATGGAAGGTGGATAGAGTCTTATCGATCATCTGTCCTTGGGTAACTGGCTCTCCTCATAGCTCAAGTCGGGACACGATGTTAAACATTGCATAATTATATTCTGTGACCGATTTAAAATCTTGGTAGCGCAGGTTTATGCATTCATTCCTCGCTGTTGGGAGGATGACAACCCTTTGATGATCATATCTATCCTGTAGGAATTCCCACAGAACTAAGGGGTCTTCAATAGTTAAATATTTGTTCTTCAGGTCTATATGTAGGTGACGACGCAGAAAGATTGTCGCTTTAGCCTTGTCTTCAGGACTAAGGCTTTCTGTGCCTGTAGGCTTTATAATCGCCTTACCCAACTTGATTGATTGTAGATGGAGCTTAGCATCTAGCCTCCATGCTAAGTAATTATTGCCATTAATATTAAGTGCGGCGAACTCCAACTTTGCAAAGTTAGACATCTGGGGACGGAATAGGAACCTTGTCAATTGATAGATTAAAGGCTATTGGATTCTAGGGACATCGAAATCCTAACCGAGATGGAACTACGGATCCTATACATAGTAGAAAAACTAGTTAAGATGTATCCATAGCCACATTGTACTGTCTCGGCTGACAAGGGCCGAGCTCACATACAGGCTATGGATGAGGTTAAAGAGTAATCATTTTAACTAGTTGACATGTGTCCATAAACAAATAATATTCGGTATTGGCACTGACAATAGTGAAAATTATTTTATCTAACAATGATAAAATTAATACACACTACGAGGTATAGGATATCTATCTTGAATAACAAAGTGGAAAAATGACCAACAAATAGAAATCACTTGAACCAATTTAATCAAGCAAGATATCTACCAACTATATGCTCATAAGCAAGTGATATGATATAATGAAACACAATTTGAGTTTGTAAGATCGGATCATTCCAATACATCCGGAGCAGTCCCAAAAGCTAAGATCCATATTTGGATCGTCTAGATCGGGTCTATATCGAGTTCACAAGCATATAACTAAAATCGATGGTCCATAGTAAACATGCATTAACTTATTTAAATTGATAAGATCGGACCATACCGATGAGTCCGGAATGGCCCAAATACTCATTAACGATATATAGATCGCTGAAAACGGATCTATATTGGACTCGAGATCACAATATCAAATTAAATGATTTAGATTAAAACATATATTAAATAGTTTGAATTTGAAAAATCAGACCGTACCGATGCGTCTGGAATGGTTCAATTAGTCAAGATCCTTACTTGGATCGATCAGATCGGGCCAAAATTAGGCCCACAATCACAAAATAAAAACTGACGCTCTAGATTAAATCAGATAGTAAAGTATATGTGGATGCATGTAAACTTAGATGGGTCAGGTTTGTATTAACCACAGTCGGGTCGGGTCTGCTATATAACAGTCGGGTCGGGTCTGATGCATAGCAGTCGGGTCTGTATAACTCCAGATCGGGTTTGATAGATAGCATTCGGGTCGGATCTGCTATTAACACAGTTGGGCCGGGCCTGCACTGTGCAGTCGGGTTGATATTGTAACCGGGTTTTCAAACCCAATAATATAAACACTGTTCATCTTCTCCGATTAAACCGGAGATCCGAACAGAATTTTCTGATATCCCTAACCGCTGCCGCCGGCAGTCGCTCGCGCGCGTCGCCAATAGCCACCCTCGTGCGCCGCCGGCAGCCGCTCGCTCAGCCCTCCTGCAGTCGCTGCCATACAACACATGAAGCTCAACGCCGCCTTCGATGTGAGTGGTTGCTGCTGTTGCGGCGCCGGTCGCCGTTGGTTCGCGCTCCTATCAAGTGCGCTGCGGCTGCTGTGCTGCATGCGGGCCGGGTCGTCCAGTGTTGATGCTGGGTTCAGGCTGATGCCTGCCGCCGAGATCAAAATCTCATGGCTCCGGTGGCGTGTGGGGTTGAGCAAGAGCCACCGATCGGGTCCCCTAACCATCTTCTTCTGGGTCGTTGCCGGGTGGTGCTAATCCGAAAACGAGGACAAAAGCAATGATGCGAATCTCCGGCGAGATCAAATCTCACCGGAGTCGAAGGTCAATCAGTGGCGTACCTGGGTGGCTCGATGTCTATTTGGTTTGCTGGTCGTTGCCGCGGAGGATCGTCGTGCCGTTCGTCGCAGCGAGATTGTCTTTTGCAGTGAGACTCTTCGCAATGCTCGTCCCTCTCTCTTTGTCTCTCTCTCTCTCTCTGCGATGAGGTCGACTATGCTGTAGGGCTCGTGCTGATAACGTGTTACGAGAGAGAGAGGAAGAAGGATGCAATCGGGGATGGTGGCTACGCTCTCATCAATACGTGAGAGCCTCTTGTTTATTCATTACAAATATATAGAGAGTTAGGTATAAGGGATAGACGTGTCTGTTAGATGTATCCCACCAAACTGGGCAACCACATATATCCGTAACAAATTATTTGTAAAATCCGTGAATAATGCGTGAAGTATTTGGGAGTTATTTAGACAGATAGGAGGATGGCAAATAATTCGGAGAACAATTTGTTTGCCTCTTGCGAATTATTTATAATTTTTTTAAAAAAAATTCTGAAAATATTGTTGTGTAATGCAGAGGAGACAGAAAGAAAACACTATTTGAACATACAAGGGACACTATATCTGTATTTTTTATCCCCTTTTCAGATAGCAGAGCTCGATCAGGACAAATTGAACATACAACCGCGGGGCCCACTGTAAGGTTTAGCGGGTCCCAGCAAAGGGGATAGTGGTCCCCCTTAGCACTCAGAGCGTGCTGATAGGAACTGGGGGCAGTGGGCCCCGTGGTTGTGGTCATCTACAGTGACTCGGTCATGCTGTTGCCGACACTCAAGCGCGTCGGCCACTTTATCACCTTTGATCTTTTGATCGTGTACGTCACCAACTCGTCATGCTCATTAGACCCGACCGTGAGGGGTAGGGGTGTTCATGGTTCGGGTTGCTTCGGTTTTTTGATAAATTTGGAACCGAACCGAAGTTGATCGGTTCTCTAGAAAATGGAACCGAACCAAACCACTCATTGGTAAAAACCGAACCAAACCAAAACGGAAAAGTTCGGTTTGGTTCGGTTATGCGGGTCTTTCTAATCGCTTGTCATCACACCATGAGGCATGAATGGTTGAGCTGCTGAGTAGGTTCAGATTTTATTTTTAAGCCTTTAACTTTGAGTGTTGCTATTTACAGCTATAGAATTACCCTTAATTTTTCGCTTTTGAGATATTTCATAAGTTGGGATTTGGGGGTGCTAGTAATTATGTGGGTAACACCCTTCACTTTTCAGTTTCATCACACCGTTGAACACTTAAAAGTTTTGAATGCATCGAATGGTAGTAATTGGGGTCACCACCATATAATGTACAACATTAGTGAGATTGTACACTGTATAGTAGTAACTACTGAGGTTATAGTACCAATGGTTCGGGTTGGATTGGTTCGGGTTAAAAAACTCACAACCCAGAACCAAACCGGCTATAGCGGGTTTTTTCTTTTGGAACCGAACCAAATTGAACGGTCAAAAATACCCGATCCAAACCGAACCAAATAGACCGGTTTGGTTCGGTTTGGCGGGTCAACCCGAACCGATGAACACCCCTACTGAGGGGTGTCCTCAAAAAGGCTCAAAATGTTGCTATATCAATCGCCACGTCAGCATATAAGTGAGTTGTTCAAATCTTCTACGGTTCTAGCAACCTACGAATTTGCCGATGCACGCCAAGGAGCACTAATGGCATCGCAACCATCAAGCGAAGTGTGATTCATCAATCGTGTATGCATGCCAAACCATCGGGTTCCACCGTGAATTACAGTTAATCCAATGGTTGCAATGTCATTTGTGTCACATGGGCGCAATGCAACGGTTGGCTATCGTCTCAAATTGGAATCCAAATTTTATGCTCTATTTTTCTGTCCCATCGTCTACCTCCTAAGTCACAATCGTCCGTTGCATCCATACTCGACCCGTGTATCGCACTCAGCTCCAACCGACAGATAAAAAAACGGATATACGAATGCTCTAGTTTGTACCTGATCATTACCGTCTCTTTGTTTGCAGGTTGGGGCTGAGTATGATGCACCGGTTTGATTTAGGTACAATGGACGGTTATGGCTTTGGAGGCAGACGATGGGGATAAAGAAATAAGGTAGAAGATTTGGGTTCCTCAAACTGTAGGTTGCTGCAAACATGTAAGATTCGAACTCATAAGTGAATGTGCTTTTCAATATACGAAAGTATTTTTTTTTTAAAAAGGTGGGGTTTGACCGTCTAAACCCTTCACCTCTATTTCCGGCCGACCTCGCCGCCGTCCAAAGAAACCAAAAGCCTCTCTTTGTCCTCACCCTCCGCGTGCTCACACTCATCCCCGTCTTAGCCTCTAGACATCGTGGGCTTTTGGTTGCAAATTGCAAGAGTGAGAAAGGGAGGGGGCAGAGAGAAAGCAAGAAAAAGGTGGGCATAGGGCCAAAACAACCCGATTTCTGGTTTGCAAGTAGGGCTGGTAATTTTGAACCCGACATGGCAGATCCGACACGAAGTTAACGGGTCTGGGTCTGGGTCTGGGTTAAACGGGTTCGGGGCATAAACGGGTCGAAATGATATACCTGTTTAATAAACGGGTCGGATCCGGATTTAGGGTCTGGACACGATAGACCCGGGACGACCCGTTTAAAATTCAACGGGTAGTGTCGGGTCGGGTCTACCCGCAATCCGATACTGTAATATATATAGTACCAACGGATCTATCGGGTCAGGTCGGGTCGAGTCGGATTGGGTCGGATCGAATCAACTGAATAGACCCGTGTGGTAAACGGGTCTTACCGGGTCCTATCGGGTCTACGCGTTTATTAGCGGGTCGGGTACAGGTTTAGGATCTAGACAGGATTAGTTAAACGAGTCGGGTCCAGGTCTAGAGGTTTTGGACACGACCCGACCCGTTCACACCCCTATTTGCAAGAGGAGCAAGCAATGCTATTCTACCGGAAGCGCTTGTCTCGAACACTCAACCCGAATGACATTGTATCCAAACATAGGGTCCCTTGTCTGTCGATCAAAACATCGATCGGGACTGGGTACAACGAAGCCATTCTGATTGACCAATCGAGATAAATAGTATTATCCATGTAAGAGATGTGTGATCTCGATATATTCGAACCTCGACCACTTTGTTTATGTGAGAACATCAGAGCCGTAACGATTCATCTATCAGGGATGCTTGCCATCAGATGGCTCCGATGTTCTACTTTTGCATCGGGCCTCACAAACATGAGTGATCGAGTCGGTAGGTTCATAAATTTTATCAAAATCTTTTGGATAATAAATAATTGAATGGCGACACTGCTGATGTTGCTGCTGCTTTGGTTTGCTCCGTTTTTATTATAGTCCGAAGGAACGATCCCAGACGTCCAGTTTTCAGCACCTCCTGCGTACTATACAATAGTGGGGCCCACTGCGATTCAAGGTACATGGGGTATCGAGTCCATATCTCCTCCGGGCTGTCGACACAGTCGGTAGGCCCGGTGCACATCACAGCCACATGCGGTCGGCTGAAGTACGATTCACTTTTGGATCGCATACCATCGTGCGGCTATGATGCACGCAGGCCAACGTACCAGGACTAATCGACTAGAGAAGATCTGAACTCTTGAGTAGTGGATCCCAACACATGGGGGTAGTGGCCCCCAACATTCAGAACATAACATGCTGATAGGCTTTGGGGGCAATGGGTCTACGGTTGTATTCATTCCGAAATCTCGACCGACGCTTAAGGTGGCTGGTCTAATGCCAAATTCGACGATATAATCGACGACGTTTTTTCCAAAATGACCCATAATTCTCTTGAATTGCTGACAATGGACCAGTTGCTTTTTGCATTACTTTTCTATCCCACAACACGTGCCAAATATTACACCCGAATAACTGTTATTTTTTTTACTTAAAGACAAACGAAATAGATAAAAAAATCAAAAAAATATGTCCATCTTCTCCGCTTGAATTTTTTCTCACTTCAACCACCTCTCGTCGTCGGATATCTTTGGGATGGTATCATTTTTCATCCCCAACGTCCTTACATAGCGTGAATTACTTAGTGAGCCATTGTCGTCGATCCGACGGTGAGCGGACGATGACCAGTGGCGGCGGTAGGCGATAAGAAATTAATAAGAACCGGAGGCAAGTTCAGCATGATGTATATTCTTCATTTCTCATCGGAATTCAGTAATTATGAAGACGTTGAGATCCTCGGTGGTCCTCTATGAGATCATCTAGAGACGAGGATAAAATGAAGTCAGTACCATCAATATCATTTAATGGAAGATTGGATGGATGTAATGTAAAAACAGTAAACAAGAGGGAAGAAATGAGAGTCGGAGGCAAGTTCGGCACGGGGTTCGTTTCTCTTTGGAATTTAGTGATTCTAGAGACGTTGCGATCCTCGGGTGATCCTCTACGAGACCATTCAGAAACGAGGATAAAATAAAGTCAGCACCACTAGTAGTTTTTAATAGAAAATTGGATGTATATAAGATAAAGTGAACAAGAGGGAGGAAATAAGAGCCGGAATCAAATGCGCCAGCCCACAATGAAATATGCTGGTGCATTTCATTACACAGTGAAATGCACTGACACATTAAACTACGATGCATCAGTGAAGATGTGCTGATGCACTAGTGAAGATACGTCGGAGCACCAGTGAAGATGCACTGGTGCAGTAGTGAAGATGTTCTGTCACATCAATAAAGATGTGTCGATGAATTCTACAGCGGTGTCGCAGTTAAATGCTCCGACGTATTCTACTGCGGCAACAAAATAAAATGGGAGATGAAAATAAAGGGCAGAGGCAAGTTCGGCATGGCACCACTAATAACTTTTAATAAAAGATTGAATAAATGAAATGTAAAAATATTATATAAGAGGAAAGAAATGAGAGCAGGAGGCAAGTTTGAAATGACGTACATTTTTCATTTTACATCGGAATTCAGCGATTATGGAGGTTTTACGATCCTCACGTGATCCTCTACGAGACCGTCTAGAGTTGAGCATAAAATGAAGTCAACAACACCAGTAGCTTTTAATGAAAGATTAGATGGATGTAATGTAAAAATAGTAAACAAGAGAGAGAAAATGAGTTGGAATTAAAATTTGGAGGTAAGTTCGGCATGGCACAACAACGACAAGTGATTGTGGCATCCCCATAGGGTTCATCTAATGGCCCAATCATAGCCATTGAAATGCACCCGTGCACATAATGCGTCGGCACACAGGCACATCAGTGAAATGCTCCTGAGTATTTCACTGATGCGCCGACCCATGTGCGCTAGAGCATTTCATTGATGCACCGACGCATTCTACTACGACAATGTAGTGAAATGTGTTAGCACATTCTACGATGCACCGTAGTAAAATAGGAGATGGAAATAAGAGCCAGAAGCAAGTTCGGCATGACCGATGCTCCATCGGGCACCACCCACCACTATCGCCGCTGGCCTCCACCCTCGCTGCCTCATCGGCCACCGTGGGTGGTGGCAGATGAGACGGCAATGACGGACAACCAGTATTCGATGGGGTTATGCAACGGCGGGTGGTGGCCGACATGGTGGCATCGTCGGCGAGAGGTACCTGCCTATGGTCGACGACGACGATGGGCGGGTGACGATAGTAGGTGGTGGGCTACATTCGGTCGTGGTACTGGCATCCCCCTCGGATTCATCCCATGGCCGGCCTAATCGTGGTCATTGAAATGGGATGCACCACATGTTTCTTTCCAAAAGCGTCAGCGATTGAAAGAGGAGACAGATCATCAGTGGAGCAAAGTCAAATCCCTTTGAAATTGAGAGTGCAGCCCTTTATAAGTCTCGGGGATATTTTAGTTAGAATTGGGGGCCATTTTGGGAAAAACCTCTATGATCGACTACTCTATACATCCGACAGTTTGTACCGCATTTTTTTAGGGTTAATGTATGAGAGGTCGTTGACAACATATCCATCCCGTAAATAGGACCCCCTAAAGTTTCTTTTAGCGTAAGATCCTTGCTTTTTTTGGTAAACCCAAACTTATCATTTTTCTGCTCTCTTTTGCAATCTCTCTTCTTCCATCTCTCTCTCAACGCGACCACCACCGGTGAAGAGGGAGGTGGTGGAGCTCCGGCTGATGCATTGTACCTCATCCCAACGACAACCACTGCTGGTGAGGTGGGAGGAGGTGGAACTCCGGTTGGTGCATCGCACCCTACCCTGACGGCAGCCACCGTTGATCAGTGCATCTCACCCTAGCTCGACGGTAGCGACCGTCACTGAGGAGGGTGGAAGTGGGGTTCGGCGGCGGCGAGCAACGGAGGCGAGCAGATCTGACCAGTTCGTTGTTCACTGGGTTGGTGGCATTGCAAAAAAAATTTAAAACACAGCAGAGAATATTTTCATCAACTGGTTTCCAAAATCCTGTAATCGATCTCTTTGTCAGGGACGGCTCACTAAGTCTCCATTTTTTTTAAACAAAAAAGGTATTTAGTGAAAATCACCTTATAGGGGATGTATTAAGATATAGTCTTGTCAATGTGTTCGTTTGATCTCTTAATCATTTTTGAAAAGATAGTTTTACATTAAAATATTGTTGACTCTTTCAACCCCTATCAAATAATAAAAATATCCTTTCATTACTCCTCGTGCTGCAGATAATAAAGTGTTTATATGATAATCGCTACAATGATTTCGCTGTAGCAAAATATCAATTGGTTGCTACAGCAATTTGACTGTAGCCGCTACAATTAAATCATTGTAGCTGTTACAATGAAAACACTATAGCAATCGAATTGATATTTTGCTAATCCAAATTGATACTTCAAATTTGTTAGTCTGCTAAAGTAATTTTGCAGTATCAATTCGAGTAGTAGATTATTATGCCTTTAGAGAACCGGGCCAGAAATGGTATCCTCTCCAAAGGGCTAGATTGACAAGCTTAGCACCTTACCCACGCCGGCCCTACATAAAAATATTAGCTCCGTCCCCGACTACAATGTAAGAAAGTTAAAGAAACTCCTGCATATAGATGTACATAGAATGCAATGATTGGTCTTTCTAGAGGTGGGAATGAGACATATATTGTTCTAAAAAGATCACTTTCTCCATACCCATATTGGATCGGGACATACACTTTGGTCATGTAATACACTTACGGCCTATGCAGAGTATAGTAATATATTTGACGTTCTAGAATAATTTGGAGAGGGGGTAAAATTTGAAATTCAAATTTTTGTTTTTGAATAATTGATCTATAAAACATAAAATTGAACTTAAAACATAAAATTTGTATAAATTGATAAATAAAACATAAAAATTTGGAAAGTTTGGAATAAGTTTTGTAAAAGCTCGAAAATATAAAAAATAATATATTCCATGAGAAATGATGTTTTGATTTTTTTTTTAAAGAAATCTCTCTTATTGAATGAGGGGGGGGGGGGGCTGGCCTAGACCCCTACCAGTTCATTAAAAGAAGAAGAATATACAAACTATGCCTAAAATACACCAAACATCTATAAAGGGATTCCGACCACCATGGTATAACTCGAAAAACCCAAAAGCTTTAAATCAAAACCCAAAACCTCGACCAACACGGTCTCAAGACTTTGAAGCTCTAGACCTTTCCAACTCACGAAAATGTGCTAGAATTTGTACCCAAAACCCTAACTTGAGAAACTGATAGTCGAAGCTATGTCAAGAATGGTGTTGTCCTCTAGCATATTTTAGGCTCTGTTCCTCTTCATCAAAGGTTAACAACTGATCCTAATGATTCTGAAGGAGATAATCCAATTTGTCCCGTCCCAATTGTTGGGGAGCCTCGGTTGAAGTCGAGTAGATAGATTGGCAAGGACAACGCTCATGTGTAAGCGGGCCTTGGGCAGGGTGGTCGGGTCTGCATGTCTGGTTCAAGAACTCTAGAATTAAGTCAAAGCGCTGCCCTAGCTATATTCAAATATGTCCTAAGATTTGCCAGGTGAGGGCTGCTGCGCATGTTCACTCGGCAAGGGAAAATACCCAACTCGATGGCTTGGACGAAATTGAAGATGTTTTCATTTGATCTCCGATCCACTAGGTCGCCCCTTCTGGGAAGCTCTGTCAGCCGAAGAAGGGACTGCATCAGGATCATTCCCCTTTCTAGCCTTGTTTTCCCTTTCGAGAAAGTACAGCCAAAATTATGCCTGTCAATAGACGTGCACCACATCAACGACAATAGCATCTTCCTCAGGTAGCACCTCTTCCGAGCCCAAAGGATCTCGGGTACCCTCATCACCAACCATAGGATTAGCAACCCTAAGAAGAGAAATGTCCACAGCAGCACCATATATCCTCCCTCAAACCTCTAAGAGAGCCCTCTTCCATCTCGACCACACTCCCGTCTAGTCCTTGAACTATGATGTATAAATTGATACCAAAATACATATCTATATTTAGAATAAAGTAAATATCAAATAAAAGCAACCAAATTCATGAATTATTTGTAAAATCCATGAATAATGTGTGAAGTTTTCAGGAGTTATTCAGATACATATAGGGGTGGCAATGGGCCGTGTCGTGTCTAGTTTCGGGTCGTGGCCAAAACCTCTAGACCCGGACTTGACCCGTTTAACTAATCGTGTCCAGATCCTAAACCCGTACCTGACTCGTTTATAAACGGGTTGACCCGTTAGACTCATTTACCCCATGGATTTATTCAGTAGACCCGATCCGACCCAATCCGACTCGACCCAACCTAACCCAATAGACCCGCTGATACTATATATTACAGTATCGGATTCCGGGTAGACCCGACCCGACCCTTTGAATTTTAAACGGGTCTTCCCGGGTCTACCATGTCCGGATCCTAAACCCGGACCTGACCCCGTTTATTAAACGGGTCTATCGTGTCGATCCGTTTACGACCCTAACCCGTTTAGCCCTGACCCAGACCCGCTAACTTTGTGTCAGGTCATGTCGGGTCTGCCGTGTCGGGTCCAAAATTGCCAGCCCTAGATACATAGCAGAAAGGTAAATAATTCGGAGAATAATTCGTTTGCTTCTTGCGAATTATTCATGATTTTTTTTTTTAAAAAAAAAGAAAATATTGTTATTTAATGGAGAGGAGACAGAAAGAAAACACTATTTGGACATACAAAGGGACATTATATCTGTATTTTTTGCCCCCTTCTATGTTCAGATAGCAGAGCTCAGGACATATTGAACATACAACCAGTCAATCGGGTGCCGTCATCCATGTCGGCATGCTTTCGACATATATGTCTGATTGTATGTCCAAATAGCACGACTCCTGAAATAAAATGGAAAGTGCTGTTTGGACATCCTGCGGGATATAATCTCGGACACATTACAGCGGTGGGTGAGTTGGCCAGGGGAAAACTTTCAGCATATCCTGGGCCCCACACAACCGCGGGGCCCACTGTGAGGTGTAGCGGGTCCCAGCACATCGGGATAGTGGGCTCCCAGCACTCAGAGTGTGGGGATAGTGTCCATCACCAACTCGTCATGCTCATCCAAGCCATGTTTAGGGATGGCAGCGGTGCGATTTAAAACCGAAAATCGCGGTAAACCGCACCGCATGGTGCGGTTTTGATTTGCCAAAATATATATAAAACGGTCGTGGTGCGGTGCGGTTTCGGTTTTCGGTTTCGGTGTAGTAGTGTGGTTTCGGTTTTCAGTTTCAGTGTAGTGGTGCGGTTTCGGTTTTAACCAAAATCGCACCGTTTAGACCATTATAATGATAAATCGCAGTGCACCGCACCACACCGCACCGCATGGTGTGGTTTTGGTTTTACATAATGGAAAACCATCACGGTGTGATTTCGGTGTGGCGATTCAGTGTTGCGGTGTTGTTTCGGTTTTACCCAAAACCGCACCTAACCATGTCCGATGGACAATCCATTATGTTGCGTCTCCGACCCTGTGGGGTGTCCTCAAAAAGGCTCAACATGTTGCTATATCAATCGCCCCATCATCATATAAGTGAGGAGTTCGAATTTTCTACGGTTGGGCCGGTGCATGCCATGTAGCACTAATGGCATCGCATGCGCAGCCATTAGGCTAAGTGCGACTCACCTTTCATGTGCCTTCCAATACCATCGGGTTCCACCATGAATTGCACTCGATCCGATGACTGCAATGCCATTAGTGCCAAATGGGCGCAACGCAAACACCCGGCTACCATCTCAAACTATAGGTTGCTGAAACCGTAGAAGATTCAAACTCATAAAAGTGAAATGTGATTTTCAGTATAGAAAAGTACGATTTAACCGTCTAAACCCTTTGCCTCTTTTTCCAACCGACCACCCCCGCCGTCAACCATGCCGCCCAAAGAAACCAAAAGTCTCTCTTTGTTTTCACCCTCCTCGTGTTCTCACTCCTCCCCTTCTTTGCCTACAAAACGTGGGCTTTTGCTTGCAAATTGAGAGAGAGAGAGAGAGAGAGAGAGAGAGAGAGAGAGAGAGAGAGAGAGAGAGAGAGAGAGAGAGAGAGAGAGAGAGGTGCAAAGAGAAGCAAGAAAAGGCAGGCTTAGGACAAAAGCAACCTTTTTCTGGTTTGCAAGTGGAGCAAGCAATGCTCTTCAACCCGAAGCGCTTCTCACCCCGAATGATGTGGCATCCAATCATAGAAACCCTTTGCCTGCCAGTCGGAGTTGATTGTGATTCATCGATCGGGACTGGATGCAACGAAGCCATTCTGATTGACCATTCGGGATAAATAGTATTATCCTCGTAAGAGATGTGTGATCTCGATATACTCGAATCTCGACTGCTTTGTTTAGATGAGCACATCAGAGAGCCGCAACGATTCACATGTCGGAGACGCCTGCCATCGGACGGCTCCGATGCCACTTGCGCATCGGGCCCCATAAACGCGAGCGACCGCCGGTGAAGTCAGATTTCAAATAAATGGGGTCGACTACAATCTCAGTCTCCCTGTTACTTGGTTGGCATCCAAATCAAGAATGGACTACTGTCTTGAGCTCGACCCTTTGCCTCTGAACGGTCGGGCTTCCCTATCATTTCTGAGTTCTACAAGCAAAATTGGTGTGAGATTTTGAGGCAACACCTTTTATGTGGACTTGGGGAAGTCTAAGAAAACGGGAAGAAAGCGGGCTAATAGTTTTACAGGCGTGTTTGGTAGGCAAAAACTTTGACTTAAAAGATTGGGACATGAACAAAAGTGGGAAGTAAAGTTCTTTGAGTGCGACTTAGACTGATAGCTCAATTGGTAAGACATTTGCATCCCGTGGTCTTGGTCAAGGGTTCGAATAAATGCCGCCCAAATTTTTGTCCCGCTCTGTTGTGGTGGGTCTCGCTCTCGTATCAGTGGAGAGTTTTCGTAGGGTTATTAAAAATTAGTGCACTTCTCTCGCTTTCCTATGGCGAGTATAGATCTTTGGTCTAAATATCTTGTGTCGGCGCACTTACATGTGATGTACTGACAACTATAGCGGTCCCTTCGAAAAAAATATTCTTCGAGTATGACGGCCTGGAGAACAGATCACGTACATTAATATTGGAAATACTTTTGTAATGAATTCAATAAATTCTTTATGGTTTATTTTTTTTATATTGCGTCATATGTGGTCACCCTGGCTACCGTTGAAGCTCGGCTCAGCTTCGCATCCACTAGGGATCAAATAATAATTATGACTCGTACATCTATATAACATGATACAGCTATTCACAAGCTGATTATGACAAAAAGGCACAAAATAGATCTAGCCGTAGATCAAGATATGAAGAGAGAGAGAGAGAATTCAAACGGAGACCACTCTCCCATGTGTGAATACGACTCTATCAAAAATCCTATTAAACACCTACTAGACAAATATTAAAAACTTACTATAAAAATGATAAATACCTATTCAATGGTTTTTAATGGTCATTCAATGTTAATTAGGGCTGCAACTTGGGACGGGTAAAGCCGAGAACTGACCCAACCCGACCTAAATGTGTTGGGTTGGTTTTGCTATTTTAACTAAATGGGTTGGTTTGGTTCTATGTTTTGTGAACCCGACTAAATACAGGTCGTTTCGGGTTAGGGCTCGGTTAGACCAGACCCAACCCGATAACCGAACTCATATATATTAGACCACATATATATACGCCACGGATTTAGACTTTTGGACTACATCACACTAGAACCCTTAGTTAATGTTAGTAGTTTGCTAATGTTGAACCAGCTACCAAGAGACCTCAGCGAGTGGCTAAAACCTAAAGCCCAATAAGAACCTCTAGCCTGCTAGTAAATAGCTGATTGCCATTATTTTTTTAGACCAACTACCAACCTGACCATAGTGTGGGTTGGATTTGTTCGGGATTCAATATGGTAGAATCGAACTAGTTCGGTTTGGTTCTGGGTTGGCTCAAACCTGAACCAACCCGATCCGAGTTGCACCCCTAATGTTATATAAGATTTTTTTTAAAAGGTTAAATATTTTCTATCTAAACTACTCTCTATAACATATTCATTCTCTAAAATATTATCTTTCTATAATATTTTCTCTTTCTAAATATTCTCTATCTATAACATTTTCTCTCTCTACAATATTTTCATTTTCTTTAATATTTTCTCTCTACAATATTTTCTCTCTCTATAATATTTCCTCTCCATAATATTTTTTTTCTTCAATATTTTCTCTCACTACATATTTATTTATTTAATACTCTCTATCTATATTCTTCTCTTTATAATTTTCTTTCTATAATATTTTTATATCTATCATATATTTTCTTTAAAGTATTATCTCTATAATAATTTTCTCTCTCTACAATATGATATGTATATATTCTCCCGGTTTTAATTTTTTCTCCTTACAATAGTTTCTCTCTACAACATATATGTTATTCATAATAATTTTTTTTAATTATTGTTTTGCTTTTTGCCTCAAGAACCCAAAAGAAGAATCCAAAAGCAGAAATTTTCCGCTTTTGGGTTTTGATGATTTTCTGGTTTTGGTTTTGGAAATCCAATTTTCTAATCGAATCCCAAACGCACTAAAATCTTATACTAAAATCAGTTTGGCAAGCGAAACTAGTTTTGACGCAAACCTAGGCCTCCAAAGCTAATGCTAAACACACTCTTAGTATATATATATATCAACACACACAGAATTATAATAACCTTCACTACTCGCGCAAGCGAGAGCCACATGGGCTCTTTGATCAGGTGCAACTCGCCATCAGGAGCGCATGATTTGCCACGGACGGTGCGCAAACCGCCACGCATGGCGTGAAATGGCCATCAAAGCCAAGCCGCCACTACTCGGGTTGAAGGTTGTGACCTCAGCCGCAAACAAAGAACGGTCTCACCGATTGGGCCAACACAATTGGGGACCACTAAGATGTGCAAATTCATCATACGGACACCAGGGGTTGCGTGAATGCAGTCTCGTCAAACACTCACTCGAATGGCGTTTGAATAGGAAACCTCACCCCAATCCTTTCAAAGTTTCATGGGTTAACCTAGGGCTGGCAATTTCGGTCCCGACATGGCAGACCCGACACCAAGTTAGCGGGTCTGGGTCAGGACTAAACGTATTCAGATCGTAAACGGATCAACACGATAGACCCGTTTAATAAACGGGTCGGGTCCAAGTTTAGGGTCTAGACACACGATAGACCCAAGAAGACCCGTTTAAAATTCAACGGGTTGTGTCGGGTCGGGTCGGGTCTACCCGCAATCCGATATTGTAATATATAGTATCAGCGGGTCTATCGGGTTAGGTCGGGTCGAGTCGGATCGGGTCAACTGAATAAACCCGTGTGGCAAACGGGTCTTATCGGGTCTACCCTTTTATAAACGGGTCGGATACGGGTTTAGGATCTAAACATGATTAGTTAAACGGGTCGGGTCTGGATCGAGGGGGTTTTGGACACGGTCCGAAACTGACACGACACAAACCCGACCCGACACGACCATTGCCACCCCTAGGTTAACCCAATGCCTATCTAAATCATGTAATGTTGTCATGTCACAATCGAATTTGCTTCCTACAATGATAAGGTCTGGTGGGATGTTTTCCAAATGGACGTAGGGCACATCATGTCCGAAAGATCCTAATTGTTTGACAAAGGCTTTATGATAGTAGTCAAGTTGAATATATATACTTTTATTTATGAGGGCAAGAAAATCAAGTTAAATCCTCTGCCCCTGAAAAGTAGGGGTGGCAATGGATCGGGTTCAAGTCGGATTGAGTCATAGGTATAAGAGCAAAACACCCAATCCGAACCCTCCCTCTTTAATAAACAGGTCAAAAAGTCTAATAAATGGGTTGATCCGACCCGTTTACTAAACAGGTCGGGTTGGGTTGGCTCAGGTTGGTTCAACAGAACCCATGTAAACCTGTTGTGTCGGGTCGGATTGAGTCGGGTTGGTTCAGGTTGGGTCTGGTCGGTTTGGGTTGGCTCGGGTCGGGTCCGGTTGACACGACCCATTTGGTAAACGGGTCAAGTCGGGTTATAAGTACAAACCCAAACCTGACCCGTTAAATAAACGGGTCAATCGGGTCGACCCGTTTATGACCCGAATCCGTTTAAGCCAAACCCAAATCCGCTAACTTCGGGTCGGGTTCGGCTTGGGTTGGGTTGGTGGGTCGGGTCAAAGATTGACACCCCTGCTGAAAACCCCAAGTCTTGAGAAGAAGGCTGAAGGAAGTATTTGCTCTGGTCGGAAAAATAGGAAATCCTGACTACACTGTGGACCAACCTGAGGAGGTAAACCCAGTCCTTAAAAAATTGAGGATGTTTTCCCTTAGGATCTCCCGAATTCACTTCCCCCCCCCCCCCCCCCCCCCCCACACACGCACACGCACACGCACACGCACACACACACACACACACACAATGTGTGAAGTGAAATCCATCACGCAATTGATTTAGTATCAAGAGTTACACTACCAAATTTGCTTCATTACTGACAAAACCCAACCAACTATGCCGAGTAAAAATGGCAAGTTGACAAGTTACTGAGAAAAGGGTTTATTAAGGAAAGTCTGAGCCCATGCGTGGTTCACGTACTCCTCATCCTAAAGAAAGATGAGTCATGGAGGATGCGTGTAAATAGCAGAGCAATTAATAACATAATAGTAAAGTATCGATTTCTGATACGCCGGTGTGATGGCATACTAGATCTGATGGATCTCGGGTTTCACAATCTTTTTAAAACTATCTCAAAAGTGGCTATCATCAAATTCGCAGTCGTTCGGGTGATGAATGGAAGATTGCATTCAAAACGAAATATAGGTTGTACGAGTGGATAGCTATTCCCTTTGGGATATCCAATGCCCCATGCACATTTATGAGGGTTTTGACTTAAGTGTTAAGGTCATATATGGGAATTCATAGCCGTTTACTATTAGATTTGATGTGGTCTACAGCTTGTAAAACCCTGATTTGGTTGTATACGGTTGATAGTTTAGTTAGTATTGCATTGTGGTACGTATTAATATATGTGTTCTACTTAAAGAACTTAAAGGAGTCATAGCTATTGTCCATCTGAGTGGGAGACTCCATGAATCGGTTCTATGAGTCTAAATCGTTCGTAACTCTGATTAGGGTTGGCCACCCTATCAAGATAAGTTGTTGGAATGACAAAGCATGGATATCTCCACCATGGTCATTACCAGACACAGTGTCTGTGGCCAAACGAAACCAACCGATGCACAGATCGGTGAGCAGACACCGATGCACATAGTCATGTTTCTACTTAGGGTAATCGGTCCTAAACCCTGAGGAACCGTGACAGGTGGACTAACCAATTTCGTGTAACTTTGTTTCACCAACGTGTGAGAGATTTAACCACGACCCAATACCACAGTGCGCTGGGTTATCGGGCTGGTGTTGTATCGGCACGCCACTCTTGCAGGCCATCCAAATCCTTACCGGGAGGTGCATTCCTTGGTTTGACATACACCGCACTAAACTTAGGCCTAGTGGTCAGCAGTTGAGATGTTGACCAAATCCGTTTGCTTGGCCAAAGCGACTAGAGGTGCGATGTGATCGTCAGCCCAGAAAGAACCTAGTCATATAGTCACTTGAGTCTGACGGTGCTCTCCACCACTCGAGTTGACACATGGCACCAAGTGAAGGGACATTGCATTACCAATACTAAACGAAGAGCAAGGGTATGCAAGAAAGCTTAGTAAGTCTGGGAGAATTGGAGTGCAGTATGTGTCGCACTCTTAATGGCCACGCAGGTTAACCGAGACCCAGAGAATTAAGAAGGACACTTGGGTAGTGTGTCGATCGAGTCCGGTTGGAAACTATGAATCCTAGTCCCTGAAGGTTTCACCTTATACACAATTGTTACAGATTTATACTTTCTCCTTGTCTCATAGTATAAAAAGAGTTGAAGAATTAATGCCCTAATCGTCCTGCGTTCCATGAGTGCATCGCACTGGAGCATGGTAGTTACACGAGGCTTAGTGTGTTCACTAGGGGGTATCCCAGAGTAGTATAGGGACACACGAGAATGTCATTATACCGTGAGGAGTCTATTCTATGTGTGCATGTCATACTAGAACACGGTATATGAGTTTAGTGATCTTTTTTTACTATGGGGCACCCCATGTTTACTTAGGGCACCCTAGTGAATAATGAAAACACTATTTATCATCTTATGACGTGTTGACTAGGTGCGGATGAGGTGCCCTAAGTGTTTGGGTATATTATCATGCACGGAGATGGACCATGCATGATCCCGCATAAGGTGAACGACCACTAGAAGCATGGTGCATTTTGGTCCAACCAAAATGTCCCGTATGCCCTAGCTGGCCGCCCCCCTCATTTGGGTTAGGTTGCATGGCCATCATCTCTATAATTAAGAGATATAAATATTTAAATAAATTTAAATCTCTCCACTTAATTATAAAATTCATATATGAAAACTAGATATTATGGGCATTTAATTGGAGATTAAAAGAGATTGAGAGAAGGGAACGATTCAAACGGCTAGGGGGGGAGAGAGGTGTGATTCCCAATGAAAAATAGGCAAATGGGGCATGGTTTTCCAAGCTATCTCACAAACTTTTCCCGAGAAGAGGCCGATTCCCCCTCCCTCTCTTCTATAGGTTCGATTTTTGCCATCTATATCTCGGGTTCTCATCTCTTCTTCTCTTGTGTGTGTGAGATCTTGTGAAGGATATTGCTTGCACTCTGAGGGCTCTCAGAGATCAAAGTGCAAGAGTTCGAATCGAGTTGCGAGATCGGATGTACCCAAAGAAGATCATCTCTTTCGCGATTGCTGTCCAGATTTTAATGACTGATTTGCTTTATTTTAATTATTGCAGGTGCTACAAGAGTCCAAATAACTTCAAACTAGATACTAAATCTCTGTATTGAAGTCCTATTTCCATCAGTTCAAGTTTCAACCCGATCCGATATCGGAATCAAACGTTATGACCTTCGTACTGAAACGTGTTCGTGCATATCCGAATCCATTGCCATCAACAAAGAAGAAACTTGCCACGGTGAAACAACCCGCACACAGGTATAAAGTTTTGAATCCCTTGATCTAATGTAATGCATGCATATTAGATATGATGTTCGTTTCGATAGATGACCATAGGGGTTCGATTAACCGTTCGATTCATTTTTTACGTATACGATCGATAAATAAAAATTTTTAAATGTATCGCACACCGAATCGATCCTCGGGATCGACTCTTTGACTTATGTTATGGATCCAATATTATCCTAACAAATGGTATTAGAGCCACGTAGATGTGAGATTCACAATAAAATATTTTCATGAATCAAATCGTATACGCATTTGATGAAAGAATGCATCATCGGGGTTTGTGCTAGATCATATGTTCATGCGTGTTGCATACTATAAGTTTCTTGCAGGGCACCACAATAATGTGATTGTATGCTTCAGGGGGTCGAACCTTGGAATATAATTGTGTGATTGTTTTGGATTCTTTTTGTGATGGACTGTAAGACCTAATGGGACAAGTGCGTGGAGGTTGACCACGACTTGGGTTTTTTTCGGCCATTATTTATGTTCTTGTTTTGTCTCTATACTTCTACTTATAAAAATGTGTACGAACGAGCGATTGCTTGGAGTGTACTAGAATTTTTAGTTACAAGTTGAAGTCTTGGAAGACAAGACCAGATGAGAGATCCATTACCGGAAGATCAAAAGCTGTGGCCAAAAGGAAGATCAACTTTCGAAAGAATCCATGGATAGAGATCAGAGCAGTGCAAGTCAGGTTTATGGGTCAGACCCTGAGCTTGATTTCAGTGGATTTTTAAGATTGGATGTTCTTTATATTTCATATGAACCTCGGTGAAATATAATATAATGCTATAGGTGTTAGATTGTGGGATGCCCTTTCCCCACTTGGTCCATGCGACCATGTTAGGTTAGGTTTCCATTTAGTGACACCTTATAAATTGACATTTGATAGTAGTATGAATGCATAACACTCGGTTATACCACCATTAGGTTGTGGTCCGATGGAGATTGTCGGATGTCCCTAATTGGTCAGCATCAAAATCAATAGTGATGTTGAATCTTCTATGATATCAGACATCAAGTTAAACACGAGGAGTCATAGTAATGAAAGACATTTCTTTGTAAATCTAGACCTTAGGCTAGGTTCTAGAGCACGAAGGGTCATAACTATCTTATATAGTATCGATGTCTTTAGAGAGCACGTAATATGATTCTCGGAAGAAAGGTGATAACTGAGTATCCATGGGATAGGGATTATGGTCCTCTCCAATTCAACCTATATAAAGAGGTCTTAACCCTAGTGGGAGCGTGGTTTGACCAGGGTCTAGGTCTATGTTGTCATGATCTAAGTACAAAATACTTGCATTAAAATAACCCTTACAATCAAAAGGGATGCATAAAAGGATTCATAATGAGTGTCCCTGGCCTCCATGGCCAACTATTGAGTTTCCAGGTGATAGGGGTATGGCTCAACATCCCCCTTGGGTGAGAGCTATGTTATGTCATGCCGAAGGCTTGGTAGTCTCATTCGGGATATGGCGGTCACGATGCCAAGATAGAATGGCTTTTTACCATCCTCGTGGGGCCCGCATGAACTCTCGTGTCGTGATTGCTTAGGCTTGTGGGTAAGCATCCGAAACCCTGTGAGGCTAACCCATTGCATTGTATAAAGATCATGGGAGCTGGCCAAGAGGTACCATGGTCCATCATTGCCTATCTATGGTAAATTTGGATTGGATCGAAATGACCCGGCGTGAGCAGAGGACGATACACACTGCCCCCTCGGGCGGGTGTATCCAAATCCGATATCTCGCATACATGGTAAATTACTCTATAAAGATGTCTTCGCTTTGAAGGTAGCGTTGACATATGGGCATAATTGGCTTAGTTTTAAAAAAAATCCTTAAAATAAATTTTCGTACAATCTATATTCAACTATAGATCCCAGGTTTGCTATTCCATTAGACAACTAGATAACGGGTACCGACTATGTAGACCGGTAGTGCTATCATGAGCTTATGCTTAGGGTTGGCCATGACTATAAATTTTAATGTCCCTAAACAAGACCCATCGGATCCAGATATCACTATGGCACAGGCTAGGACATATAATGACAGGCAAGAGTCTGTAGAGATGTGCAAGTGCTATATCATAGCATTCTTACGGATAACTCTTCAGAAGCAAGTCGTATATATGTCGGGTTCTTTGATGTGATGTTATGTAATGCATCAGATGTATGAGAGGCGTAGTCAAATGACTCACTATCTCACCATCAAGAAACTCGTCAACACTAAGATGTCTGATGGAATACTCGTTCAAGAACAAATTATTGGATTCCAAAACGAACTGGCTTTCATTGACATAGTGCTAGATGTCGAGGTGATGGAGAACATCTGTCATGCATCCTTACCTGAAACATTTGAAGGCTTTGTCAGAGACCTCAGCTTTGACAAACTGGAGATGGCAAACGTGGAACTTCTAGGAGTTTTCCAGGTTACTAAGGATGAGATCAAGATTAAAAACAAAGGCTTTAGTGCTGAACCTAGATCTTATTGGAAGAACCTAACAGAAAGAACTGATCGAAAACTGAAAACTATGCATATGTAGAATTTGGTGCAGACCCCTAAGTTTGGTGATGCCTAGCATGAAAGTACTTTCGATGTGGCAACAGAAGGGGCACTAAAAGATTGAATATCGCCTCAGGGTGCTAGGTTAGGTAAACATCAACTCCTGGCAGACTTGAATTACCATCTAGTTGCAGTTCTTCTGCTTCTTGAAATGTGGGATTCGTGTCTACAGAGATTCAAGAAAAACAAAAGGCTACTTGCTGGTAAGGTGGTCCTATTACCTTTGAAGAAGCATCACAAGAAAAGAAAAGTGACAACATGCTACGAATCAAAAGATCGAGTCTATTGAAAGAAACAATACTTCGGAGCTTGTGGAGTCTCCAAAAGGCTAAAAATCAAGTGATGTAAAGTGCGTCTATAAAACAAAGAATTTTCGAGCCTCTCGATTCGTTGTGAAAGCCTACAACCAAGATACGGAATAGACTTCCAACAAGCGTTTGCTCCTCATGATCGGAATATGACACTTAAAATGTTACTTGCATTGATAGCCCAACGAAGTTGGAAAGTTTATAAGAAGTATGTCAAGTCAGCTTGGTTGATTGAATTTCTTAAAGAGGTAGTATACGCTAATCAACCTCCCGACTATGTAGAGAAAAGTGAAGAAGAAATTTTGCATGATGTGTGGTCTACCTTGGGGGGGGGGGGGGGGGGGGGGTTGGAATTTATTGCATTGCATGGTTTGTTGGTCTTTATTATCTTTGGCCCAACGAAAATATGCCGAAGATAATTTTGTTTTGGGCAAATTTAACTTACCCACCCAAAATTATACGCTAATTAGTAAGTCACCCCCATTTTAATCATTATTAAATTTATCCCTCCAATTTGACTTACACCTCCAAATTACTATATGATAATCAGCCAGAATGGGGGGTATGCCTAAATATCATTTAGTTATGGGGGGGTGTATGCCTAAATATCATATTGTTATAGGGGTGTAAGTCTAATTTTTAGGGGGGTAAGTCTAATATCGATTAAAAGGGGGGTGACTTACTAATAAGCATATAATTTTGGTGGGTAAATCAAATTTGCTCTTTTGTTTTTTTGGTCATGCCAAAAAAATATGTATATCTTTGGCCTATTTTTGTTGGGCTACTTGCATGATTTTTTTTATTAATTGGATGAAGTACAAATCCAAAATTGGCTAAATAATTCAAGTTCATTTTCCCAAAGAGACTATCCAACAACCCTTGCCATCCAAACCATGCATATGTAAATGGTTTGTATATTCTTCCCCGAGAAGCTCTATCAATAAATATTGAAGCCATATCGAGTCCACCACATTTGGATCAATCGCTTTGTGTGTTGAGCATCAAAAGCACACTTTTTTTTTCTTCTTCTTTTGATCTCTTGTGTGTGCTCTTATAGTAGTCAAGCCTAACGGCTTAGAAAGATCGAGCCATTTAGGTTCCATTTGGTTCGAAGTATCCAGTGCAGTAAACTGCTTTGAGTTAAGTATTCAAAATATTTGTATGACTTACTCATTTGTTTTGCAATATCCGGGCACAGTAATTTGATTTGGTCTCTGGGATATGTCATAACTGAGGTTAACCCAATACCGTAAAATAAGTGTGTGTACCATTCTCTTTTGAAGCCGGCAACGCAACAGTCAGAGAGAAGGAGGGGAGATCGGCCATGCAACAAGCCCCCCCCCCTCTCTCTCTCTGGATCGGCATGTAGCCAGAAAGGGGGGGGGGGGGGGGGGGGGGGGTCGGCCGGTCACCAAGGAGGCACACCCCCCCCTGGGTCGGCATGTACCCAGAGGGGGGGGTCGGTCGGTTGGTCCACAAGGAGGCACACCCCCCCCCCCCCCTGGGTCGGCATGTACCTAGAGGAGGGGGGGGGTCGGTCGGTTGGTCCACAAGGAGGCACACCCCCCCCCCTGGGTCGGCATGTACCCAGAGAGGGGGGGGGGGGGTCGGTCGGTTGGTCCACAAGGAGGCACACCCCCCCTGGGTCGGCATGTACCCAGAGGGGGGGGGGTCGGTCAGTTGGTCCACAAGGAGGCACACCCCCCCCTGGGTCGGCATGTAGGCAGAGGGGGGGGGGGGGGGGGGGGGGGGGGGGGTCGGTCGGCCGGTCACCAAACCAAGGAGGCAGAACCCCCCCTCTTCTTGGGTCGGCATGTCACCAGACTAAAAAAGGGGGGGGGGGGGGGGGGGGGGGGGGGTCGGTCGGCCGGTCACCAAACCAATGAGGCAGCACCCCCCCCCCCCCTCTTTTCTACTTGGGTCGGCATGTCACCAAACAGCAAAAGGAGGGGGGGTCGGCCATGCAACAACCCCCCCCCCCCCCCTCTCTCGATGGGATGTGCAACGAGCCGAGGTGTGAAGCAGCAGTCGAACCCGGAGATCTCGCGGTGCTGACAACGCTCTGCAATTTTCGTCCCAAAGTGACCAGGTGTCAACCGTGCGCCACGTCACCGCGGCGGTTGAGCTCATTGCGAGGACACGTCACCCACCCGATTTTCGCGGAGCGTCGTAACCGTCACCCCGCCACTATAAAAGGGGACCTACCCCTTCAGCAAGAGGAGGAAGAATTCTGGAGGAGACGCTGCCCGTTTCGTCCCGGAATTCGTGGAGCTGCGGAGGTCGGTCGATCGGTAGCCAGAGACTGTCTGCGGAGGTCGGTCGGCAGACAGATACTGTCTGCACGCGACCGGTAGATAGACACTGTCTGCAGCGGTCGGTAGCCAGAGACTGTCTGCGGAGGTCGTTCGGCAGACATATACTGTCTGCATGCGACCGGTAGTCAGACACTGTCTGCAGCGATCGGTAGCCAGAGACTGTCTGTGGAGGTCGGTCGGCAGATAGATACTGTTTGCACGCGATCGGTAGACAGACACTGTCTGCAGCAGTCGGTAGCCAGAGACTGTCTGCGGAGGTCGGTCGGCAGACATATACTGTCTGCACGCGACCGGTAGTCAGACACTGTCTGCAGCGGTCAGCACCCAGAGGTTGTCTGCGGAGGTCGGTCTGTCGGCAACCAGACACTGTCTGCAGCGACCGGTAGACAGACCAGACACTGTATGCAGCGACTTGTAGACAGACGCTATCTGCAGCGGTCGGTAGTCTGAGTGAAATTGCAGAGGTCGGTAGTTTGGGAGACCGGTCCTCGGGGTTTGTAATTGGGGTTAAGGTGAGAGATTGTACCCGAAAAGATAGTTCTAGTGCATTCTCGCCCCACCCGTGGTTTTTTCCCCTTCGACGTTGCGAAGGGGTTTTTCCACGTAAATACTGTCTTCACTCTTCTCTTTGGCTTGTTGGATTGTGCTTGCCACCCGAACCGCCCGGTTCGACTAAAAACCCCCCACAATCTTGGCGCCGTCTGTGGGACAGTCTTCGAGACTTCCTACTAGAGCTTTCGACTGTTGACCCGTGGGTGTCGACCAGTCCGAGGCTACCTGCAACCAGCAGTCCACGACCACACGGTTGAAGAACGATGGCCGGTGGACCGTATCGTACCCGCTCGACGTCGCAGCTCCCGTCCGAAGCCGCGCCACTCGGAGATGCTAATGACGTCGGGCGTCTTGTTCAACCATCAGCGGACACGGAGCGCGCAGTCCCGCTGGTGAATCCCATACTAGGGGTCGGGGACTCAAGTCAAGCTCCGGTAGCAACCCTGGCTCCACTAGCCGGGGGTCTGTCGGAGGCTTTTCTGGCCACAATGATGATGACCCAACAAGCTCTCACCACCCAGCTCCAACCAGGGCATGTTAGCCCAAGCGGGACAGAGCCTCCCCACTCAAGCTGCCCCACCAGTGCAAATGCAGCCGCAACCAGTGCCTCAGGTGGAGGTCAGGGTTAATCGCTCGGTGGAGGTCCAAAGTGCGAATCCCGACGGGCGAGACTCGAGTAGCCCGGAGCCTGCAGAAAGAAACAAGCACGCTCGAGCGGCGTCGGCACGCTCGGATGTCTGGTCCCGGCTCGGGGCGCACCCGCGACAGCCGCCTGCCTCCAAGCATCACTCCAAGACGGACTCGGCACAAGTGCATCGCCCGAAGCGAGACGGTGAACACCATCGTCAACCGAGTGATAGCCATCACACTCGAATGACGCCGGCCAGTCGGTAGCTGGCTCACACTGCTGATCGGAGGAGCGTACACGAACGCATTCGGGTACATGCGTCGGAGCGACTCGGGGAGCGAGAGGAGATCCAGCGAGACCGACCGGGGGTCCGAGCTCCCGACCGGTTGGAGGAAGTCGCCATCCGAGGAGCCGCACGATCGCCGCTTGTCGAGAAGCTACTCCGGGAGCCATTCCCTCGAGGATGGAATCCTCCACGCCTTCCCAAGTTTGACGGATCGAAAGACCCGGTGGAGCATGTACTGGCTTTCCGGGATGCTCTGGTCCCGCATGAGGATGATCATATCCTCTGCCGGACCTTCGCCAGCAGCTTGTCGGGAACCCCCCTCGAATGGTTCCACAAGTTTAGGCCCTCGTCCATCTCCTCCTTCTCGGAGCTGAGCATGCGGTTCATCGACCAGTACCGATGTAATCGCCGGGAGCTGAAGACTCTGGAGTCACTCTTCGGGATGAGTATGACCCAGAAGGAGACGCTCCGATAATTCTACCATAGGTTCAGGTCCGAGTACCTGAGCTTGGCGGACGCAAACGGGCAGGATCGCATGGTGATCGCGGCCTTCAAGAACGCCATTCAGCCTACCCAGCTCGTCAACGCATCGCTCATCAAGCGAACTCCGGAGACGATCGACGAGCTGTCGTGGCGCGTTGAGAAGTACATCAAGATCGAAGACGCGGACCGCAAGAGGAAGGCGGTGGAAACCAGGGTCCCGCACCAGGGCTACGCCAAGCCTGTCGCTGTGAAGAACGTCAACAAGCAGCAGGGGGATGCGACACGACACGAGGCGAAGCGACAAAGGCAAGACAGACCAGCGAGGCCGCAGTGGAACAGGGAGTTCACAGTACTGAACGCCGCCATAGACCAGATCCTGGAAGCTATCAAGGGCGAACCGTACTTCAAGTGGGCGCAACCGCTTGAGCCCGGGGAGAGGGGAGCCAGAGATGCATCAAGGTACTGTGAGTACCATCAAGGCCAAGGTCACACCACCCTGCAGTGCCGGGCGCTCAAGCATCATATTGAGGATCTCATTGAGGCCGGCCACCTTGGCTGCTTCATTAACATCCCTCAACGTAAGGAAACCAAGGCTGTAGGGGAAGTCCAGCGAGGAGCGACGGCACAGTGCTTACCAGGTCCTCCGCCAGAAAAACGCCAACTCCGAGAGGTAGACGCCATCTACGGGTACCATGGCCCTGTACCGTCGTCAAATGCCGTCGACCGACAGGTGCGGCGTATTGAACCAGCAAGGCAAGTCCACCATGTGGTGCTCGACCCTGTCATCCGTCCCGAGCCAAGAGTGGAAGCTGCAGTACAGTTTTCGGCGGCTGATCTGGTCGGAATAGAGAGGCCTCACAACCATCCCCTGGTCATACGGCTGCAGATAGCCAATTGCCTAGTGAAGAGAATTCTGGTCGACGCCGGAAGCTCGGTAGATGTGCTCTTCCTCAGCACCTTCGACGCCATGCAGCTAGATCGCGGGCAGATGACTGAGTCGTCGTCGACGATAACAGGCTTCACGGGAGAGGCTGCAAGGGTGGTTGGTGAGATCACCCTCCCGATCACAACAGGGCATCTCACTAATCTTGCCCGGTTCATTGTGATCGAAGCTCACTCGGCATACAACATCATCCTCGGAAGGCCGTGGCTCCACCACTTGGATTGGGTCCCCTCGTCGACCCACCAAGTAGTGAAGTTTTGGACCGACAAGGGCGTGATGAGCATTCGAGGTGACCAGTCTTCGACTGCCAAGTGCGAGCTCAGCGCCATCCATCTGAAGACAACATGCCAAATTGAGGGAGGGGAACCAGGTGGAGGCAGCACTGAGTTGGGCATCCTCAACCTCTGGACTGCGAAGCGGAGTCAAGAAGCTCCAACGTTCCAACGGACCTCGGCCCGGTCAAGCGTAGGAGCGCGAGGAAGCCAAGCCCTTCGGAAGACCGACCTGTCAGCTGAACTCCAAGAGCTGACAGTGTCGGGGGACCTACTGAAGACCGACTTGTCAGCTGAATGTAAAGAGCTGACAGAGTCGGAGGACCTGCTGAAGACCGACCTGTCAGCTGAATGTAAAGAGCTGACAGAGTCGGAGGACCTGCTGAAGACCGACCTGTCAGCTGAATGTAAAGAGCTGACAAAGTCGGAGGACCTGCTGAAGACCGACTGGTCAGTTGAACGTAAAGAACCGACAGTGTCGGGGGACCTGATGAAGACTGACCTGTCAGTTGAACGTAAAGAACTGACAGTTTTGTAACGTCGGATCTATTCAATAAAAATGCACTTGCTCAGCGTTCTTGTTCATGCGTGAGAATAATGGCAAACTGAGGCAACCTAAACCAAGTGGTACACAACACTCCGAGCGAGTTCTACCACTTGGTCGACCAGTCGACAGGACCCTGCGAAGGGCGAGACCGGCCGGTGAACACCTGGGAAGATCGGTCGACAGACCCCGCCGGGGTACGACCGGTCAACCAACCTAAACCAAGTGGTACATAACACTCCGAGTGAGTTCTACCACTTGGCCGACCGATCGACAGGTCCCTACGAAGGGCGAGACCGGCCGGTGAACACCTAGGAAGATCGATCGACAGACCCCGCCGGGGTACGACCGGTCAACCAACCTAAACCAAGTAGTACATAACACTCCGAGCGAGTTCTACCACTTGGCTGACCGGTCGACAGGTCCCTGCGAAGGGCGAGACCGGCCGGTGAACATCTGGGAAGATCGGTCGACAGACCCTGCCGGGGTACGACCGATCAACCAACCTAAACCAAGTGGTATATAACACTCCGAGCGAGTTCTACCACTTGGCCGACCAGTCGACAGGACCCTGCAAAGGGCAAGACCGGCCGGTGAACACCTTGGAAGATAGGTCGACAGACCCCGCCGGGGTACGACCGGTCAACCAACATAAACCAAGTGGAACATAATACTCCGAGCGAGTTCTACCACTTGGCCGATCGATCGACAGGTCCCTGCGAAAGGCGTGACCGGTCGGTGAACACTTGGGACAATCGATCAACAGAACCCGCGGGGGAACGACCGATCGACCGACGCAAGCAAGAGTTGAGGGGAAGAGTTACTATTACAATCAACTCGTCAACGACTCAGACTTACCTCATGAAAGTCGTCGAGCTGACTCCGCCAGCCAGGTGCAACGCTGGGGGTGTATCTTTCAGTATCGGAGGCAGCAATCAGCATTGTACTGATATGCGAGAGTGAAGGAGTGGAGAAGCCTGTCTACTACGTCAGCCGTATTATGACGTCAGCTGAAACTTGGTACGCGCGGATCGAACAAGTAGCCCTGGCATTAGTATACGTGTCAAGGAGGCTTCGCCCGTACTTCGTCGCTCGCCCCATCGAGGTCATCACCGAGCACCCCCTGAAGGAAGTACTGGATAACTCTACTCGGGCAGGTCGGCTGAGCAAGTGGGCTGCAGAGCTGCAAGAGTTTGGTCCTCGGTATGTGCCTCAGAAAGCAGTCAAGGGCCAAGCACTTGTGGACATCCTCAGCGATTTTCCGGCGGAAGACACTGCACCAGTGCCAGAGACGTTAGAAGACCTGTCGGTAGCTGCCGGTCGACCCATGGGAGTCGGTGCGGCAGCAGGACAGAAGGACGAAGGAAAAGGCTGGAGATTGTTCGTGGATGGGTCGTCGTGCGCAGTCGGGAGTGGTGTGGGGGTAGTCGTAGTAACCCCCGACCACACAAAGCTCGAAAAGTCAGTGCGGCTACTTTTCCCGACGACGAACAACAAAGCTGAGTACAAGACGATGCTGACAGGACTGGAGATGGCGACAGCGCTGGGGTTGACCAGCCTACAGGTCTACGGCGACTCCCAACTGGTAATCAATCAGATTACCGGTAGGTACGAAGCCCGAGATGCCAGAATGCAAGCTTACCTGAAGCTAGCCCGGGAGTTGATCGCCAAGTTCGAAAACATAAGCTTTCACCAGTTCCCCAGAACGGAAAACAAGCAGGCGGATGCCCTTGCTAATCTAGCATCAGTACTCGGAGAAGACAGAGAGAAAAGAGTCTTTATCGAGGTGCAAGCTGACCCCTGAACAGTCGGCCCCGCGGAAGATAGTTGCCTGACGAGGAGGACATAAGCCATTGAGGCGGTCCATACTATTGCGGTCAGAGCTGACTGGATAAGCAACATGAAGAAGTACCTACTTAATGGGATACTAACGGAGGACGTCGATGATGCCCGAAGAACTAAGACGGGCACACAAGTCGAGGCTGACACGCAGAATGAAGCTACACGCAAATCGAGGCAAAGTGATCCTGACCGGGCGGGACCGAGGACCGTCCGGTCAGGAGGGGGTATTGTGTGTACCATTCTCTTTTGGAGCCGGCAACGCAACAGTCGGAGAGAAGGAGGGGAGATCGGCCATGCAACAAGCCCCCCCCCCCCCCCCCTCTCTCTCTGGGTCGGCATGTAGCCAGAAAGGGGGGGGGGGTCGGCCGGTCACCAAGGAGGCACACCCCCCCTGGGTCGGCATGTACCCAGAGGGGGGGGTCGGTCGGTTGGTCCACAAGGAGGCACACCCCCCCTGGGTCGGCATGTACCTAGAGGGGGGGTCGGTCGGTTGGTCCACAAGGAGGCACACCCCCCCTGGGACGGCATGTACCCAGAGAGGGGGGGGGGTCGGTCGGTTGGTCCACAAGGAGGCACCCCCCCTGGGTCGGCATGTACCCAGAGGGGGGGGGGGGTCGGTCGGTTGGTCCACAAGGAGGCACACCCCCCCTGGGTCGGCATGTAGCCAGAGGGGGGGGGTCGGTCGGCCGGTCACCAAACCAAGGAGGCAGCACCCCCCTCTTCTTGGGTCGGCATGTCACCAGACCAAAAAGGGGGGGGGTCGGTCGGCCGATCACCAAACCAAGGAGGCAGCACCCCCCCACCCCCCCTCTTTTCTACTTGGGTCGGCATGTCACCAAACAGCAAAACGAGGGGGGGTCGGCCATGCAACAACCCCCCCCCTCTCTCTCGATGGGATGTGCAATGAGCCGAGGTGTGAAGCAGCAGTCGAACCCGGAGATCTCGCGGTGCTGACAACGCTCTGCAATTTTCGTCCCAAAGTGACCAGGTGTCAACCGTGCGCCACGTCACCGCGGCGGTTGAGCTCATTGCGGGGACACGTCACCCACCCGATTTTCGCGGAGCGTCGTAACCGTCACCCCGCCACTATAAAAGGGGACCTACCCCTTCAGCAAGAGGAAGAATTCTGGAGGAGACGCTGCCCGTTTCGTCCCGGAATTCGTGGAGCTGCAGAGGTCGGTCGGTCGGTAGCCAGAGACTGTCTGTGAAGGTCGGTCAGCAGACAGATACTGTTTGCACGCGACCGGTAGACAAACACTGTCTGCAGCGGTCGGTAGCCAGAGACTGTCTGCGGAGGTCGGTCGGCAGACATATACTGTCTGCACGCAACCGGTAGTCAGACACTGTCTGCAGCGATCGGTAGCCAGAGACTATCTGTGGAGGTCGGTCGGCAGATAGATACTGTCTGCACGCGACCGGTAGACAAACACTGTCTGCAGTGGTCGGTAGCCAGAGACTGTCTACGGAGGTCGGGCGGCAGACATATACTGTCTGCACGCGACCGGTAGTCAGACACTGTCTGCAGCGGTCAGCACCCAGAGGTTGTCTGCGGAGGTCGGTCGGTCGGCAGCCAGACACTGTCTGCAGCGACCGGTGGACAGACCAGACACTGTCTGCAGCGACTTGTAGACAGACGCTGTCTGCAGCGGTCGGTAGTCTGAGTGAAATTGCAGAGGTCGGTAGTTTGGGAGACCGGTCCTCGGGGTTTGTAATTGGGGTTAAGGTAAGAGATTGTACCCGAAAAGATAGTTCTAGTGCATTCTCGCCCCACCCGTGGTTTTTTCCCCTTCGACGTTGCGAAGGGGTTTTTCCACGTAAATACTGTCTTCACTCTTCTCTTTGGCTTGTTGGATTGTGCTTGCCACCCGAACCGCCCGGTTCGACTAAAAACCCCCCACAATAAGCAATAAGGCGAATACCTCAAAACCATAATACCTCACAGGATACTTCGAAACAAACGGAGCCTTACTGAGTATATAGGCTACTTATCCATCGGTCTTGATTGGATGCACCCCATACGTGTGTTTGGATCTGGTGAAGCAATTTTATCGTTCTATACTCTGCTTCATTAAAAGATAATTGTCGCTTGTATACGAGATACTTCTAGATGGTTCCATAGGGCATGTTTGGGTATGGTCCGGATCCGAGATTCTAGGAGCCAAGAATCTCTAAAATAGACAGAGACTGTTTGGATACAACAGATCCCGAAAAGCATTTATTCATAGAACCCAAAACGTACTCCTGGGAGCCATTTTTCTGGAGCCCAAAAGCGGGCTCCGGGGCCCTTTTTTAGGATTCTGGGATCTTGGGCTCCAAGAATCTCAGAATCAGAATCTTATCCAAGCAAGGCGGCCCTGTTTGGATAGGATTCTGATTCTAGGATTCTAGAAACCCAGAATCCCAAAATCTCAAAAAAAGGACTATGGAAACCGAAGCCTCAGTTTTGGGTCCAGAAAAATAGCTCTCAGAAGTACATTTTGGGCTCTCCACAGAAACACTATTTGGGATCGGGTTCTATTCATATATGCTCTTTTTCTTTTTTAGGGATTCCGGACTTTCAGAATCCTAAAAATCGCAGCGTATCCAAACATTCAAGTTTCCTAAGTTTCATTGATTCTTCTAAGTATCTTTCATGCTGGCTCGACCAAAGTTCTTCTAGTGTTAAGAGGCATGTTCGCTGATCTTCGAACATGATTCCTTATTGGAGGTGGAGAATGAGAACTTGGAACGAACCTCTTCTCATATGTCAGGCTCTAATGGAAGTCTACATTTTCCTGAGATTATCTAACCTCGCCTGTAGATCATTGTCGATCCCACCATCGTCTGCCGCACTTGCTTCAGCTTGGGCTACCTTGTTGGCGGCCACCGGCGGAGCCACCGCCGACGAGGGCGCCTTGACCAGCTGCATAAATAGAAACCAGTAAGTCCGAGATCTCAATGGAAGAGTGCCGTAGCGGATGTTCAACTTTGCGAGCATGATGTACCTCGGAATTGATGTCGATTCCGATCTCGTCGAGGACCTGGTTCACGAGCTCCTCTGTCTCTTCCTCCTCCTCGTCCCCTTCCAAGGCATCGTCGTTGGCATCTCCCATCACCTCAGAGACGAGCTCCATCTTCTCGTTCTGCCGCTCGAACTCCTGCATTATCTTCTGCAGCGCCGGAAGGTTCATCTGCCGGTTCATCTGCCCCATGGCCTTGGTGACCCCTTTCATCGCCTCGCCCATGGCTTGTGTTGACATATTCACGAGAAGTTGGAATGCCAAATCATTTAGTCACGTTCCAGGATACCAAAACAAAACATTGTTACACAGAAATATGCCGAAATACGCCAAAATTCTCCCCCTTTATACAGCCGTCCCAAAATATCCATGAAATTTCATGAATTATCGCCAAAATATCTCGGTTTTCTGGGATTCTGATACGTAACCGAAATACAAACTATTAACAAAGTACTGCTTATTAAGTGTAATCCATCTACAGGACCATGGAATCACTCGTCGCTCGATCTTGGATATGCCAAGAGGCATCTTGTTTGGTGGGAGAGGACATGGATTCAACTAGAGGACCTCCGATAAACCCTAACACCTATCATTAATTACTTCAATTACGAGAACCTCCGATCAGAGCACACCTACGATGCAGTAAATAAGACCTAGCAAACGAAAACAAGATTAGTGATTTCATTAGCTTGATTTGGTCATTTACATGTCTTAGCCAAGAGCATAACCCTAGTCTTCCTCCTTTGCAAAGAAACCTAAAAGGGAGGCATGGGTGGCAGTGGAGTCCAAAAAGCCAAAAACCAACCCAGAAAATCGGGGTTTGGGTATAAATTTTATTCGTGAATTAAAGTTGGGCAAGGTATGAGTATAGAAACTCTACACAAACAACTTTTGGTATGTGTATGGGTACACCTCAATACCAATACTGGAAACCGATACCCGGTCTTCCTAACTCACGTGTTAGAAATTATATAAAATACGGGTCTGACTCTAAATAGGCATAACCAACCCGAACTCATACCCTACCCGAGGACGATCATGGTTCAAAAATCAATCGAAACTGAGTCGTATCGGCCAATTCATATTGGTTTTCTACATACCATGACCGATACAAGGATCATTATGTTGATTTTACCAAAATTAGGAGGTAAAAAATAATTATAGTTCGTCAAGGATAAGGATATTATTGCCGATCTAATAACTTCTATAAGAAAGGCTAACATTGATAAAATATGAATGGTTCGAATAATATCTACTAATATCGCTGAAAACATTGTTAAAATACTTCTACGAGAAGGTTTTCTTGAAAACGTTCGAAACATCATGAAGGTAACAAATATTTCTTGGTTTCAACCCTGCGACGTAGAAGGACGAGAAAAGGAATATATAGAACAATTTTCAAGCGTATCAACAGACCCAATCTACGAATCTATTCCAACTATCAACATCTTGACATGGTCGTGACCAATATAATTCGAGCCGTATCAATCAATACAGCCGAATCAGACCTGATACATTGAGTCGTTGAGTCTAGCCCACATCCACTAATAGCTGGATTTGTTGCCTTATTGCACATGGCTTGTACAAACTATACAGTAGTAGCACTTGGGAAGTATGAGCCCTTATATATATATATATATATATATATATATATATATATATATATATATATATATATATATATATATATATACACTAGTAAAAACCCCGTGCCCGTGGGCACGAATAAGATTTCAAGAGCAACAAAAACATATTTTGGGCGGTGATAATATTTAGAGTGTGGTGGTAATATTTTGAGAGCAACAATAATAATTTATGGGCAATGATATTATTTCAAGGCGGGGGGGGGGGGTATAATTCGAGGATGGTAACACATTATTTCGAGAGCGATAACAATATTATTAGGGGGTCCAATAATTCGAGGGTGGTAAAAGAACCTGACGACCACCGACCCCACTCAACCCGACCATCATGCAAACTAACGATTGTGGTGAGGTTTTAACTTGGAACCTCACTCCCTCCATGTTGCTCTCTCTCTCTCTCTCTCTCTCTCTCTCTCTCTCTGCACTCGGAAGGCCGCCTTCCACGGCTAAAAACTTTTGGTAAGGGCGCCCACATCTGGCAGGGGAGTCAAAATTCATTCGACGACACCCACATACGATCAAGACACTCATTATCGACGATAGCACCTATACCTTCAATCGGTAACCTTCTTGTTTGCTAGGTCTAGCGGCAATCGACATTAAAGTGATCGCCTTCGACGATAAAAACACACTCAAACACCTTAGATGACTATGGCAGTGCCAACAGGTATGAAAAATTCTTCTGAGGCATGGAAATTTTGTGTTGGGGTCGACCACATTCGATTAAGGCACTCATTTTCATCGGGGCGGCAATGTTATGTGGCGAACGCCCCTACCCCCACCAAAAATGGTCAAACGATTCAATATAAGCGTCGACGGTGCCCACATTCGTCCGTGATGCCCATTTTCAGCGGGAGCGACAACATTCGGCGACGACAACCCTGACTTAAAATGGTCGCAGATAACAATGTGGTCGTTGTCATTGCATAATTCCATTTTTTTCAATTGTGTAAAAAACCTACAACAAAATCCGACAAATTACATTTTACCTAAACTCTAGTTTTTTTTCATAATGAACAATATTTTACTAACATTAAACGGAGATTTGATTGTAATTTAATCAAAATGGAACAAATTTCACGGCAAAATTTCCTTTTTAAAAAATACCACCGACATTAACCAGAACGCGGTTCAAGAACATCATTAGCTACATGTGCATTCCAGAAAGTCAACTGTAAAACTACATAGTAAAAGCTTTGAGGGCTATAGACGGGCATCAGATTCACCATAGCACTCAAATATGATATTACTAATCTCAAGAACAGAATAACAATATAATATACACAACTAATAAAAATTCATAACAGTCACATACATTCTCATCATCCATACACATTCATTGTCATCTTCATCGGCCTTCGGTCATACACAGTTACACACATACAGACCCACACATACACAGGCACATGCAAACGAATGACTGTGAGGGTATCGGAAAAAGGTTTCTAACCATACAGTAGGTATCAAAAAAAGGTTTCTAACCATACAGTAGGTATCAAAAAAAGGTTTCCAATGTCGCATGTCTCAGTTCATTTGCCCCCTCACAACCGTTATCCTTTATTTTATATATATATATATATATATATATATATATATATATATACACACACACACACACACACACACACACACACACACACACACACACACACACACACCGAGTCCCCCGAGTCAAGTCTTCGAGTTACTCGACTCGGTGGACTTTCGAGTCGAGTCCGAGTTCTAGGTTTTTGAACACTGATATTATCTCATATATAATTTTTTTAATATTAAAATAAATTGTCGCCTCGATCTCATGTAGGCCATTTCTTGCCTGGCCTCCTTGACAACATTGAATCGGGTGAAGCAAGTCCATATCATACCTAAAATTTAAATCACACCCCAATTAAACCTAGATTTCTATTTTTTTTTCGCCAAACCGGATTTTGATTCCCGAATAGTTTTGTTTTTTTCATGGTCTAAACCCGACTGAATAGACCTTGAAACATTGCAAGTGTGGTCGCATATGTAGTATGCATAGGCTAGAACACATATGTGAGGGCAACATATATGAACTAAGTATATGAGAGCACATAATCACACCATCATCATTAACCAAGTATATATCCTAGAAGATTGGTACAAAAAGTTGACCCATGCAACTTGGCGAAAGAGGAAATCTGATCACATAGCCCAACAGCCAAAAAGGTGATTATTGTTCTTTTTAAACTCTTTTTTCATTTGCCACGCCCTCCCTTATCCCTCCTCCAAGCTTTCAATCCCGCTTTAATTTTTTCCCCGAAGCTCATGCTAAAATTCCATCATCTTCTATAGCCTATTCTAGCTCTCATCTTAAGCTTGATTGTTCTAAGTAGTGTTTTAAAACTTAGTCGAGTCAACTCGACCGAAAATCGATCAGTCTTGCCCATCGACTCGGACCAACCGAAATCCAACAAAATTTTCACCAATATTTAACCAAAATACGACAAATTTTGTTTTATTTTTTTTTCTATCGAAATTGACATTTAATACCTTGCGTTCACATACTGTTGTACCATTATATTTGCCCTTGATATAGAGAGCCAAAATCTATGATTCATGGCTCTAATAGATTCTTTTTAACATGGTCAAGCACATCAATGCACATGGTCAAGCACGGCAATGCATCGGCGTAGGAGCAAATGCTTGATGTTTGAGCCATATTTATTTCTCTAGGGAGGTGAATAATTTGAGGGCGGGAACAAAACATTCTAGGGCGGCAACAAATTTTCAAAGGAGGTGATAATATTTTAAGGGTGAATAATAATTTGTAAGTGACGATAATACTTCGAGGGAGGTGACAATGTTTCGAGGGTGACAATAAAAAATAAATGGGAAGAGAATCATATATTAGTGAAATGGAATGGAATACCTATAAATAACCAATCAGAGCATGAGTTTTTTTGTTATTCCTCTATAAACCAATCAATACAACCGATTAATACAAAGTAAGGAATAACATCAACCAACAATATTCAACATAAAAAAATTAAGAGTTATTTTGACTTTGCCCCCCAAATTTTGCCTTGAATTAGACTTTACCCCCCATATTTTTATTAATTAGACTTTACCCCCCAAAACTAACTGTTCCGTCAGCTCACCATCTAAGAGAAAGGGTGAGCTGACGGAGAAGAAATAAAGTTTTGGGGGGTGAGCTGACGGAACAGTTAATTTTGGGGGATAAAGTCTAATTAATAAAAATATGGGGGCTAAAGTCTAATTCAAGGCTAAATTTGGGGGGCAAAGTCAAAATAACCCAAAAATTAAACAACAGACAACTCATGCTCTGTGTGTACGCCATGGTAGAATAAACTATGCAGAGAAAATTTATAGCTTTCTTAATCTCATGTTTCTCTAGCGAGCTCCGAACAATGGTATTTAGCATGGTAGAATCTGGAGAACAACCGTCTTTCTCCATTTGTAAGAACAATTCATCAACCTCATGCAACAATCCTTCTTGAATAAGTCCATTCATCATTAGGGTATATGTGTTAGTATCTGGCATCAAGCATTTGCTTGGAATACTATTAAAGAGATCTTTGGTCGCTTCAATTTTACCGGCTCTAAACATCCCATCAATTACGATGTTGAAGGTCTTAACCTCGAGTTCATACTTTTGCAACAATAGAAATTGGAATAGATCCACAGCAAATTCTAGGTAAAAAAAAAACCAAGGATTCTACCATTGATTGTTTGATCGCCAAATGAACATTCAGTTTCTTTCAGCAAATTCTAGGTGAAAAAAAAAACCAAAGATTTTTTTCGAGAGCAAACACATGACAGACAATGACTGTTGAAAAAACCTTATGATTTTTTTTGGCAATCAAACAATAATTGACTGCTCAAAAGAAAACTCATGTAAAACATTTAGCAACTGAATGATGGATTTTCAGAGATTTACAAAAAAACCCAGGTAAAACACATGGTAGACAATATCTGTTAAAAAAAACCCTAGAATTTTTTGGCGAGCAAACAACCATTACTTGGGTTCAAAACAAAACTCAAGTAAAACATTCAATAATTATTCTCTCAGATGGGATACGATGGCGATAAAGACATCCACAGATCTCCAAAAAAAAAAAATGTTTAAAGAGAATAAAGAAACACCACCCATGCAGAGAGAGGGAGAGAGAGAGGGGTAAACAATTACCTGTGGATGTAGATCCCGCAAATGGGGCGGTGGTCATAGGGGTTGTCGAAGGAGATCGAGGCCAAGGGGCCACGGAGGGATGCGGGGTTGATCGACAAAGAGATAGGGGGGATCGGCTTCTCTCGATTTCGTCTACCCGAAGTCATCACCTGTAAAAGCCTCATCCTCAAGAGAAAGAGAGAGAGAGAAAGAGAGAGAGAGAGAGAGAGAGATATCAGATGCTCATGTGGGGGCTCACCGGAGGGCTGGGCGGTGACCGGATGTGCACGGCGAGGTTGGGGTCGATCTGCGGCGCAACCAACAGGCGCGAAGCCTCAGCGGGTGGCTGACGGGGGCTCAGGCAGTGCTCGGGCTTTAAGGGGTGCCTCTGGGTTGCAGCCGGGGCTGCACGGTGATGGTGATTCTTGTCTTTTGAATCTGTGAAAAATAGTGGGGATGGAGGCAATGGGTGTGTGGGAGTGGGTAAGTTGAGGGATTGTGGCAGCGACGGGGAAGGGTATGGGAGGACGGTTGTCGGGAGGCGCGGATCTGGGAGGTCAGCGTCGATCGAGGGTCGGGCGGTGCGGATCGTGGCTGGCAGGGCCTGACCGCATACCGGAGGGCGATTAGATCCTCCGAGCACATACCCACAGCAGGCCCGCAGACCAGAGAATGGGAGAAGAGAAGCGAGGAAGATCCGAGGAGCTGCGGGAGGCTTTCTCACTTTCCATATGGGGGGGACTCTCTTGCAGCAATGAAGGGGAGGGGGGGCACTCCCTTGCAGCAACGAAGGGAGGGGGGTGCGATTTTCCGAGGCAGGTGTGGGCGGCTCGTCATTAGCGAGGGAAGCTGACGATTTCCGAGGGAGGCTCGCGATTTCCTAGGGAGGAGCAGGCGACTCTCTCTTTCCTCATCTCAACCTGTGCCGATTTCACAAAACACTTTTACTCCGTCCGATTATCTCTCTCTTCTCTTCCCTCCATCCGATTGTCTCTCTCTCACAAAACCCTTTTCCTCCAATGTAAAGGAGAGAAAACAATAATCATTTAAGGGGAGAGAAAGGGAGATGATCCTAGCCATTGAATTCAAATTTAAAAGGTAGAAAGAAGGAAAGAAATAGAGAAGGGAGATTTGAACTCAAATTTTAGAAACGGACGACTGTGATGGAGTTTCCTTGTTTATCCCCCTCCCCTAGATAAATCTGAGCCGCTCCTTTGTCTCAGTCCATTTGTCCCCCCCACAACCATTGTCCCTTATTATATAGATATATATATATGGAGACGGGGAGCCTGGACCTCAGGTGCAGCGTGAACGCTGCACCTGAGCCCTGGATGCATGACACGTGTTATTCCTCCCGAAATCCCGACCACAAACAGCCCCTCCGAGACCAATCCGTTCGGGCCAAATCTCAGCCGTCCGATCGATTAAATCGAACGGATGGCATTCGGTTCGGCCTCGCTATTACTGTGGCGGCCACAGTAACAGCCCGGGTGAATCCCGTCCATTCGATTCAGTCGATCGGGCGGTTGAAAAAAAATTCATGATTACTGTAGCGGCTACAGTAATCGCGAGAATGATTTCAACCGTCCGATCGATTGAATCGGGCGGTTGAAAAAAAAATCATGATTACTATAGTAGCTACAGTAATTGCGAGAATACTTTCAGCCGCCCGATCGACCGAATCGAACGGACGGGATTCACCCGGGCTGTTACTGTGGCCGCCACAGTAACAACGAGGCCGAACCGAATGCCATCCGTTCGATTCAGTCGATCGAACGGCTGAGATTTGGCCCGAACGGATTGGTCTCGGAGGGGCTGTTTGCGGTCGGGATTTCGGGAGAAATATATATATATATATATATATATATATATATATATATATATATATATATATATGGATATGGTCAGCCGTCCGATCGATTAAATCGAACGGATGGCATTCGGTTCGACCTCGCTATTACTGTGGCGGCCACAGTAACAGCCCGGGTGAATCCCGTCCATTCGATTCAGTCGATCGGGCGGTTGAAAAAAAATTCACGATTACTGTAGCGGCTACAGTAATCGCGAGAATGATTTCAACCGTCCGATCGATTGAATCGGGCGGTTGAAAAAAAAATCACGATTACTATAGTAGCTACAGTAATTGCGAGAATACTTTCAGCCACCCGATCGACCGAATCGAACGGACGGGATTCACCCGGGCTGTTACTGTGGCCGCCACAGTAACAACGAGGCCAAACCAAATGCCATCCGTTCGATTCAGTCGATCGGACGGCTGAGATTTGGCCCGAACGGATTGGTCTCGGAGGGGCTGTTTGCGGTCGGGATTTCGGGAGAAATATATATATATATATATATATATATATATATATATATATATATATATATATATATATATATATATATATATATATATATATATATATATATATATATATATATGGATATGGGGAGGGATACTCTTACTCATGGCCTCTTACTCATATAGTTACCTATGATCCGGGCCGTCCATTAGATCCCGACGTACAGTTCGGATTAGATGGGGAGTTAAAGCAATGGTATCCGCATTAAATGCCCGTATTAAAAGCCTATATTAAAAGCTCGTATTTAATGCGGACACCATTGCTTTAACTTCCCATCTAATCCGAACCATACGTCGGGGATCTAATGGACGGCCCGGATCATAGGTAACTATATGAGTAAGAGGCCATGAGTAAGAGTATCCCTCCCCTATATATATATATATATATATATATATATATATATATATATATATATATATATATATATATATATATATATATATATATAGGGTCAGGTTCAATGGACACTGTTTTTGCACTCAATTTTTTACACCAATTTTCAAATCATTAGATAGAGATTTCATAAGTTCTTCATTTTTTTGTGAGCATAATCATCTTGTCTTAGATAGTATGTCCACAAAAAATTAACATATTCTAAAGCCTCCAGGTACATCAAAACTAAAAGGCTATATCGACCGTCCATTTTAATCGCTAATTTGAAGAGCACATTTAATAAGTCTAGAGGCTTTAGAATGTGCTGATTTTTTATGGATGTGTTATCTAAGACAAGTTGATTATATTCACAAAATATCAATAACTTATGAAACCTCTATCTAATGATTTGAAAATCGGTGTAAAAAATTGAGTGCAAAAACAGTGTCCATTGAACCTGTCCCATATATATATATATATATATATATATATATATATATATATATATATATATATATATATATATATATATATATATATATATATATATATATATATATATACTCACAAAATATCAATAACTTATGAAACCTCTATCTAATGATTTGAAAATCGGTGTAAAAAATTGAGTGCAAAAACAGTGTCCATTGAACCTGTCCCATATATATATATATATATATATATATATATATATATATATATATATATATATAGTGGAGGGATACTCTTACTCATGGCCTCTTACTCATATAGTTACCTATGATCCGGGCCGTCAATTAGATCCCGACGTATGGTTCGGATTAGATGGGGAGTTAAAGCAATGGTGTCCGCATTAAATGCGGGGGATCTAATGGACGGCCTGGATCATAGGTAACTATATGAGTAAGAGGCCATGAGTAAGAGTATCCCTCCCTTATATATATATATATATATATATATATATATATATATATATATATATATATATATATATATATATATATATATATATATATATATGGGTCAGGATCGGATGACCCATCAAAATTTTGACCCATTAATAACCCAGCACCCTTTGAGGCACCTAGAGGTTTTAGAATGGGCTGATTTTTTGTAGACATGTTGTCTATGATATGTTGATCATCCTCACAAAAAATCAGTCCATTCTAAAACCTCTAGGTGCATCAAAGGGTGCTCTTCAAATCAACGGTTAAAATTGACAGTGAAAAACCGTTGATTTGAAGTGCGCATTTGATGCACCTAGAGGTTTTAGAATGGGCTGATTTTTTGTGAGGATGATCAACATACCATAGACAACATCCCTACAAAAAATCAGTCCATTCTAAAACCTCTAGGTGCCTCAAAGGGTGCTGGGTTATTAATGGGTCAAAATTTGCTGGGTCATCCGATCCTGACCCTATATATATATATATATATATATATATATATATATATATATATATATATATATATATATATATATATATATATATATATATATATATATATATATATATATATATGGGTCAGGATCGGATGACCCAGCAAAATTGTCCCATTAATAACCCAGCACCCTTTGAGGTACTTAGAGGTTATAGAATGGGCTGATTTTTTGTAGACATATTGTCTATGATATGTTGATCATCCTCACAAAAAATCAGCCCATTCTAAAACCTCTAGGTGCATCAAAGGGTGCTCTTCAAATCAACGGTTAAAATTGACAGTGAAAAACCGTTGATTTGAAGTGCGCATTTGATGCACCTAGAGGTTTTAGAATGGGCTGATTTTTTGTGAGGATGATCAACATACCATAGACAACATCCCTACAAAAAATCAGTCCATTCTATAACCTCTAAGTGCCTCAAAGGGTGCTGGGTTATTAATGGGTCAAAATTTGCTGGGTCATCCGATCCTGACCATATATATATATATATATATATATATATATATATATATATATATATATATATATATATATATATATATATATATATATATATATATATATATATATATAGGTCTTCTTCCCTTTTTTTTTTCAAATGAATCATAGTGACCGGCACCGAGTCATATCGGTAAGCTGTTTTGGTTTTTGACCCCCGATATGGGCCTCGTTACTGAGCTTTTGACCCTTGATTGCAATATATAACATGGAACAATGAGACTCACTTAACACTGCATTATTCTAGAGTGATTTTTTTTTAGTGTAAATTACAATTTGCCCCCCTGAAGTTTAGCTCAAAAACACTTAACCCCCTTATAGTTAAAAAAACTACATTTTGCCCCCCTTCAATTCAGTTTTGATCAGATAAAAATTAGCAAATGAAGAAATCAAGTAGTTGAGAAAAGGGGGTATTGTGCTAACAGTTCAAACTTTAGGGAGTGATTTGGAACAAAATAAACATGAGGGGGGTTACGTGTTTTTGAGCTAAACTTCGGGGGGGGGGGGGGGGGGGGCAAAGTGTAATTTACCCTTTTTTATCAAGCAGCTTAAAATATGGATATACCCAATATATACATGTAATAAAACCCGCCCAAATAGGTATGGGTTGGGTATGAACTCTCCTATGCCACAAGCGAATGGGTATGGATAGCTTAGGGTCCAACCCGAACCAAACCCATTGCCACACCTAAATCGGGGGGGGGGGGGTCTCTGGCTGCAAGTGAGGGCAGATCTCTCCCTTGGAGACATCCGCCTTTTCTTCTTCTCGTGGGGTCTAGTTTAGCAACAGCCCCTTCTCTCCCAGTTGTAGGAACCTGCTAGTGGCTCCCCTTCTCTAAAACACCAAACATAACCAGTCGTTGAAACTCTACCATTGCCCAACGGCTTCCATCTCATAAAGCGAGTTGTAGCTAAAGCCCACCTCCCTCGGCGCGAGTTAGCCGCCATCGGGCGTCCGACAACCCTACACTAGATTCGTTGCTCCTTTTCTTCTACGAGCACCTCTAGCCGGCTGCGGCTCCACCGCATCAAATTGTGATCACCTAAGTCATTAATCATCCAATACAACACCTGCCTCACCCTCTAGTAGAGAGAAAAAGTGGTATCCCCTTGTCTAATTCCAAGCAAGCTTATGAAATAAAACAAAGTAATAAATTTGTCATAAATCAAAACAGAAACAAATCAAGCAGTTGAGAGGTGCCTATAATCACCCCACTTCGCCTCTCCATAAACCCCATCCTAGACATTATGAAGTCATGCAATTACCCAATCTAAAAAACATTTTTCATGTCAAGTTTTTAAGTAACATCCCAACCGACTAACTACTGCTAGGGGTGGCAATGGGTCGGGTCGGGTCGGGTTCGGGTCGGGTTGAGACATAGGTATAAGGGCAAAACATCCAACCCGAACCCGACCCGTTTAATAAACGGGTCAAAAACTTAAACCCGAACCCGACCCGCCTAATAACGGGTTGACCCGACCCGACCCGTTTAACCCGTTTACTAAACAGGTCGGGTCGTGTCGGGTCGGGTTGGCCCGGGTTGGGTCAACAGAACCTATGTAAACCTGTCGGGTTGGGTCAAGACGGGTGGGATTGGGCCGGGTTGGATCGGGTTGGGTCAACAGAACCTATGTAAACTTGTCGGATTGGGTCAAGACGGGTGGGATTGGGCCGGGTAGGATCGGTTTGGTTCAAGTTGGGTCAGGTCGGTTCGGGTTGGCTCGGGTCGGGTTGACACGACCCATTTGGTAAACGGGTCAAGTCGGGTCAATCGGGTTGTAAGGACAAACCCGAACCCGACCCATTAAATAAACGGGTCAATCGGGTCGACCCGTTTATGACCCGAACCCGTTTAGAGCAAACCCAAACCCGCTAACTTCGGGTCGGGTTGGCGGTCGGGTCAAGAATTGCCACCCCTAACTACTGCACTAAGATGTGATAAAAAGAGCATAATTAAGAATCCACATGCCACATGATATCAATCTTAAGTGAACCTATTAACTGGAGTAATAGGACCTAACTCCTAAGGGGTCCTCTATGGTTTTCCTTTGGATGATTGGACACTCCCAATGAATAATTTCAGAGATCCATTTTGAAGTATTAACTAAATAAAATTCACAAACCATGCATTTTTGGTTACAAGCAAGCAAGCAGGACACATGGCTGTAAGTTCCTCACCCTCTTCATGTCATTGTCATATCCTATACATTTGCTGAACTATTTTCAGTGATATCAAAAAAAAAAACATGAACGCACTTCATATAATCAGGAATCAACAATATCTACGTATCAAAAAACTAATGATCATTTAATATAGCTCATAATGAGAACTGAACTACATAGACCACATAACGCAGCGGTGCATTTTGAAAACATTACCTGAATTCTAAGAGATACACCTTGGAGCTGTGATTTTAGCAAACGGCCGCCGTCACCCCACCCAACAAGACCATGTCACGTTGCCGATCTTTACAACAGGAAAAAAAAAATATTTGCGACACATCGCTGTACGTTTCGTGACAGTATCAAGAGACGTCGTAATGTCCCACTATTAGACAAAAGATTTACTTGATCGGATAGCTATGTGTTTGAGTTGAAAACATATTCTATCAGACTATGAGAAAATCTGAGCAAGAGGACTCCAAACCCCTAGCAATCGGGATCTCTCTCTACCAAACCCCCAGAGCTTCCATCGATCGGGATCGGGATCGGGATCGAGGTCAAGTGATTAACACCTCTCTCTCTCTCTCTCTCTCTCTCTCTCTCTCTCTCTCTCTCTCTCTCTCTCTCTCTCTCCAGCACGTTCCTCTCACTGGCTCGTGGCCATGACGACACCACAGCTTTCCTTTATCGCCACAGAATTAAGGCAAGCCAGACAATCGAGGACTTTCACATTTTTTGAAAGCTCATCGCTACAATTCGTCAGGCATATATGATTCTCGCATCTGGAGCTTGCCTTAGCATTAGGGTTTGCTTGGAATCGTTTTTCGGAGCTTTGAGGAAACAATTTGAGCTTTAGAGCATAAGCAGATCTCAAATAGCTGAAGCTAAGATATCACAAGTTTGATTTGTTCTCTATTGATTAGCAAGTTCAGAATATTGATGCCCTATCCTTTTTCTGTTTTTTCCACAATTGGAATAAGAAGAATTTTGGTATCATAACTCAAATTTGATACAAATCTTTTTGGCGATCTCATGCTAGGAAGAGAGGAACTGGCAAACGATAAAGTTGAGAATCATTGGATCAATAGCAATCTTTATCTGAACCCGTGAAAGGTAAACCACATCTACAACCCTCAAACTCTCTTCTTTGCTCTAACTATATCTTTCTTATCCACCAATAGTACAACAAATGCTTTTTAAAAACAATGCAATGATGCAAACTGCATGCCCCTTTACTCTTCTAACTTTTTGCAACTGCTCTATTAATCCACAAGATTAAAAAGATGTTATCTATTTTTTTTAGAAATAAAAAAGTAGCTAAGTGATATACATAGAGGAAGCATTATAAATTTAAAGTATAAATAAAACAACTTCGGTTCTATTTGTTTTTGATAATTAGTTTTTTATGAGGTTTGAAACAATGGATGCTACTTTGTTGTGAATATGGGTATTTTCAGTCCAAATCATTGTTCTAGAAGATAATCCATGTTTTGCTCTTATAAGTTTAGGATATTTACTTATAAGCTCGTTTTATCAAAGTTCTTGTGCAAATTATATGTCGTTGTTTAATTAGAACAAATTTTAGGTATTTTCAGCAATTGTATTCTATTGAATTCAGGTCAAACTATGATTAAATCATCTACCATCGATTCATTCTTTAAAACAAAAGATCAACAAAGATTAGAGGTTTTTACCTTTGTTCTCTATTCCCATAGATTCTTCTCAAGATGTTCATCCTTCCAAATATCCAAAAATCGAATCAGAAATTGATATTGATGCTCTTGAATATGATACAACAACTCATGATACTCTTGAAGTCCATCGTTATGAATCTTTGAAAATAGAATCTACGGGATGCGATATTATTTCTTTAGAACGTGATTCAGGACTGCAACAATGAGCTTACATCCAATGCTATTAGAATATCGACTTTCAGGACCAGAGAAACATCGACTTCAATCATCTCAGTTCAAAATATTTTCATCATGTTTTTAGTTTTCAACTACCATGATGGGGACCAGAACCTGAGCCTGCACAAACTCCAAATCCAAATCAAGTCGGTACGCATCTTGAGGCGAATTGGAAATAAAATAATTATTTTCGGATTAAATATTTATGGTAATTTTAAATTTTAGTTTAGTTGAGATTCGATTAGAATCCATCTCTAAGTTAGAAAAAATCTATCTATTACAAGGTTTGAATTTTTATGGTTATCTTTGATTAGATAGAATTTGATTAAAATCAAATCAATTTGAATTTATTAAGAATTATCTCCTTGGATCTTTTGTATGCCTATAAAAAGGTTACCAGTGTAACCATGAAGATATGAATGAAAAGAAATTTTCTTGCGAGCATCTATGATCCTGAATTGGATTGAAGAGAGGTGGATTCCTCGAATCCGGTTGACTCCAGATCTGGGATACATTGATACTTCGAAACAGGTGACGTACTCGTATCGGAAACTTTCCGTTACTCCGATACGGCGGGATACGTATCCGATACGTCTAGGAAGTATCAGGATTTAAAAAAACAAAAAAAAAAGATCCGATACACCGGGGATACGGGACCGATACGCCAAGAATACGGAACCGATAATGTTCACCATATCAAGTCTAGGAATGGGGAACCTATAATTAATAGTTATTTTACTGATGGCTCGGCTATCAACGCACGTCCTCCTGCTACCATCTTTCTTGGGTGTGAGCAATGTGAGCAATGTGGATGCATACCCTCCATAAAAAAAAAACCTACATATACTCATCCACTTAGTGTTTCAGATTAGCAAGTTTACTCAGGTCTATCCTATAGTGTGGCAAGTTTGGTCCGTGCAACCAAATTAATGGCATGTTGAATAACCCCTTAACAGAGGTAGCTCATCAGGAAACTCGTCAAGAAAAACATTAAAAAACTCAAACAATATCTTATCCATCTGTTGAGTGATTTCTTGGTCTGGCTCTCTAGTGGCTCATGAGACAATGCGATTTGTGGATCATAAGTTATTTATGCTTTAAATTATGGTTTGGGTAGGTGCGAGCTTTGTTCGCATCTGGTTCGAGCCACAGATACCGAACCGACTCATTAATAAATAATAAGTCTATTATTAGCTGCAGGATCGTAAGTCGGGATATAATCTTAATTGATGAGATTGATTGGAAGCCAAAAAAAAAAACCTAAAGGCCTTAGGATTCCAAAAAACCACCGACCACCTCCCTTTTTCTCTCTCTTCGCGTGGATGTACGGAAACTGCACGGCTTTGTTACCTCGGGCCTGCATGCCACGTGAATCCTTCCCCCCTTTGCACGTCTCCTCTCTTTCTCTTCTCTTCTTTTCCCCTTCCACCTCTATAAAAATACTTCATAACCCTAAGAGCCGATTGATTAACTGATGAAAGTTTGAAACCCTAATCGAAGAAGAGAGTTCGCTTGTTCAGAAATCTTATATGACGGATCCTCTCGTTTCTCATTCTCTTCTACTCTCCGCAGGCTTCTTCCTCGCCACCACGCCCTAGTGTACGGCTTCGCAAAAGATCGACACGGAGATCTCTTCTTCTTCAAGATCAACTCATTTTGGCTTTTTCATCCCTCTCTTCCGGACCACACCTCCTCTTTCGTCTATTTCATCTACAACAACGGAGTTCTCATTAGCGGCCGACATTGACCAAAGCACGGTTTGATTCATCGCTTGATCTTTTAATGTGATAATCTCCTCTTTATTGTGGCCTATTACTGAATTTATTTGGGACTTATCATTGTTAGTGGTTTCTAAATAATCTCATCCATTAGTTCGTATCTAACTAAGATCTATATTTTCATTGATATCATAGTCATCTTTTGAGATATTATCATGTGCGTCATTGCTGGATTTCTTCTATAAAATCAGAAATCAATTGTTCTCGTGTTAGTTTTACTTCTTTGTTCAAGTAAGCTTATTTGGGCATGTTTAGATAAGGTTAACCCTCATTTATCGTTGCTGAAAATTGAATATAAAATGTAGCTCACCTTTAATTGCTTAAAATTCAGCACTTGTGTTCCCTCAAGAACCCTACATGCATCAACTTTTAGCTGGGAAGAAATTAACATAGTTCGCCTTCCATCCGTTAAAATGCGTAAGTGCATTTTTGAAGGGTCCTCACGGTCAGTGTCTTTCCTGTAAGTGCGTTGGACCCAAGAAAGACCAAGGTTTGAATCTTACCTTTGCCTAAATATTGCCATATAGGAGCACAAATAAACCCGTCATGAAGGTGATAGATAAACCTACCATAAAGACAGGAGGGAGCACATGGAATTCAATTAAAACGTGCAAGTGTTATTCCTCACATAGTGGATCACGTTTAAGTTATTGGGTATTCCTCTCCCAAGTAAAATATAAGCAACATCCATAGGGAGAACATCGCACAACACTTGGTACTTATAAGTGGAAAAATGAAGCAGGAACAAGTAGTGTTAGCTGATACGCATAATGCTTTCATCTACCCATGCCAAAATTATATGGCTGAGGAAATGGTTCTGGTTCATGCTTCATCTATTCCATAACACACTTGGAAATCATATTCAAGCAATTCCAACCATCAATGATAACCTCGTAGTTCTTATCACCGCATGTCATATAAGTATGAAAGATGGAAGTGCACCTCTAGTCATCCTCACCTGAAGTAGGACAGACCATGAGGGCCTGACAAAAACATAGGTTCTCGCTCTAGGTGGAAAAAAAGGGTTTGGGAAGGTGCTGAAACTTTAGACCACAAAGGGTATTTTTATCTTTTCAAAAAGTTTAGTTTTTTAGATTGGGATGAAACTTGGTGGAGAGGTATGTTTTGGCGTTAGGAAAGCTTGGTAAAAGGTTCGAGTCGATCGGACCATTGGATTAGGAGATATCAAGGAATTACGAGATCAAGACAGTGTTCCTAAAATTGGACTCCAATTTATAGATACCAATTGGGGATTTTGGGAGTAGAAGATGTAGAAAGAGAGGGGGCTCCAATGACATAAAAATATAAAATTAAATTTTTAAGAACTCAAGTAGATAAATTATTAAATATTGAAATAATATCAAAATCACCAAAAACTCATTACCAATTCATTAAATCAAAACAATATTGTATTTCAAAATTCCTTCCATTACGAAAAGCCCTTCTATAAAACTAAATCTTGATTTATTAAAAGAAGTGGTATTTGTAATTTATTAAAAAAAAGTCGTACTTTCATTTGAAAAGGTTGTGCTTTTTATTCTTACAAAATAGCCCTCATATTAATGTCAATATGTTGTTCGGATTATGGTTGCTCATGTGCTCACTTAGCGCCTTTCACCTAAGGCGTGGCTCAGACACCTAGGCGACTGCCCACTAAAGAACACCCACCCACTAGGACCTCTAAAACACTAAGGCAAGCACCCATGCATCGCCTTGACTTCACTGTAACCTATCAAGACAAGGTTTTTAAGCAAACTTTAGTTTTTAAGTAGTGAACTATATGTAGTGGATTCCACATATCCTTTCTTCCTATTTCATCTTCAAGCTTAATATCATCTTTCACTTCTCCATCCACCCTTCATCGTTCAGGAAAAAATAAAATAGCATGAAGATTTCCCTTAAAGATTTCTTAAGTCCGAGTTTTGCTTATTGGAAAACTTTACTCCTAAGGCAATGAAGCAATGGGATATGTAGTTTATTAAAAAAGGAAAGCCTTACTTTCATTTAAAAAGGGTATGCATTTTATTCGGCCCTCATATTAATGTCAATATGTTGTTCGGATTATGGCTGCCCATGTGCCTACAACCTTTCACCTAAGGTGCACCTAGGTGACAGCCCAATAAAGACCTCCCGACCAGGTGACCACCTACCCACTATGACCTCTAAAATGCCTAGACGGGAACCCATGCATCGCCTTGACTTCACTGTAAGCTATCAGGACAAGGTTATTAGGTAGAGTTCAGTTTTTAGCTCTGTTACCAAAAACTTTGATTTTTTGAAAAAGTCGCGATTAAACGTTACCGAAAACTTTAGTTTTAAACGTTCGCTGAGCGACCCTTTCCCAAATTTTTGAAAAAAAAAAGTCATGATTTTGATTTTTCAATAATCTCGATTAATTGCGTTTTAATCATGTCATGTACTGCTCAAAAACCTTGTTGTAACATCTATGTATCAATATATTGTATGTCTCTACTGTTGTGTCCCGTCTCTTTCCTGACATTCCCAATTTTTTTCCGATTTTTCCGACTTCTTCCCTAGCAAATTTTTCCTGATTTCCGACTTGGCAACTATGGTTTTAAGTACTAAACATATGTGGTGGATTCCATATATCCTTTCTTCCTTTCTCATCTTCAATCTTAATATCATCTTTCCCTCTTCCATCCACCCTTCATCTTTCAGGTGGAAAGAAAAGAGCATGAAGATTTCCCTTAAAATATTTTTCTTTTCTTTAAGTCTAATTTTTGCCTGTTGGAAAACTTAACTTCAAAGACAATGAAGGGAACAATCCAAACCCAAATTTGATGTGAACATGCACCTACTCCACAAGGGGAAGCTTCCAACAAAAACTCCTGTTAGATAACCAATACCATGACCTAATGTCGCGAATCAATGCTAGAACAAACGTAAAAGCTAAATTCCAAATACCCACCACAACCCTCCATTAGTTTTAATCACGGTAGGTGGTCGTGGAAAAGGGTATTACCATCTGCCCTTGCTTCGTAGTTTTCTTGATCTCCGCGATGAGCTTCTTCTCCTGGGTCTACAATCCCTGCCTCTCCCTCTCTATGTCTCGGATGGATCTGTCCAGCATTCTCTTGTTCTCCCGCAGTAGCTCTGCGATCATCACAGCAACCATTGGATTCCCAATCAAAACCACACCTTTTAGGGCTAGAATACACCGAAATACACCAAAATCATGAAAAAGAAGAAGGGAATTCATCATCATCTAGTTCTATCCACGATTGGAATCGAAGGGGATCGATGCGAGAACCGGGATTCGATGGGCACACGATGGAGAGGAGCAATCGATAATCTTTAGAGAGATCGAAGATCAGATCGCCATGGATCGAGAATTGGGACGAGTACCTGCGGGGGTTTTCTTCTTGCCGAAGAGGAAACTCATGGCGGCGGGTGCAGATCGACGCCGAGGGATCCGCCGCTTTGCTCCGATCAAAAGCCCTCCGATCTTTCCCTCTGCAACGCGGTTTTCAACGGTTATAATGGACGTTGTACTTGGAGGCCCCCTGGTACTGAGGTTCCTTGCATCAAATGACGACGTAACTAAGTAGGAAAATACTTTTTAGCCCGAATTTTCAACCAGAATGACGTGTCCTCATCACATCCGTCCGTTTCACTCAGCCCTCCGATCGGCAGGCAAATTTGATGCCACGTCATTCTGGTTGACCGGCGGGCAATGGGAAGCTGTGATTGGATGCCACTTTTCGGGTGGAATAGCACTTCTCAACTAGGTATATTGGCCCTACTTGGTAGGGGTAGACATGTTAAAGGGCAGGATTGCGGTCAAACCGGGCTTAACCCTTTGTTTTAGGAGGTTGGCCCTAGCCCTTCAGTGCCATAAAATAATAGGCCCTAGCTCAAACCTTCAAGGGCCAGAGTCGATCAAGGACCAAATTAATATCACTAAGATAAGAATTATCAACATATCTATTTATTCAGTTTAGACCTTTAAGAAATTGTAAAATCTTTTTTTTTTCTCCCTAAACTACACTTATGTCAATGCACGGCTTTGTTGCCTCAGGCCCGCATGCCACGTGAATCCTTCCCCCCTTTGCACGTCTCCTTTCTTTCTCTTGTCTTCTTTTACCCTTCCACCTCTATAAAAATACTTCATAAACCCTAATAGCCGATTGATTGACTGATGAAATTTTGAAACCCTAATCAAAGAAGCGAGTTCGTTTGTTCAGAAATCTTATATGACGGATCCTCTCGCTTCTCATTCTCTTCTACTCTCCGCAAGTTTCTTCCTCGCCACCACGCCCTAGTGTACGGCTTCGCAGAAGATCGACACGGAGATCTCTTCTTCTTCAAGATCAATTCATTTCGGATTCTTCATCCCTCTCTTCCGGACCACACCTCTTTCGTCTATTTCATCTACAACAACGGAGTTCTCATTAGCAGCCGACATTGACCAAGGCACGGTTTAATTCATCGCTTGATCTTTTAATGTGATAATCTCCTCTTTATTGTGGCCTATTACTAAATTTATTTGGGACTTATCATTGTTAGTGGTTTCTAAATAATCTCATCCATTAGTTCGTATCTAAGTTAGATCTATATTTTCATTGATATCATAGTCATCTTTTGAGATATTATCATGTGCGTCATTGCTAGATTTCTTCTATAAAATCAGAAATCAATTGTTCTCGTGTTAGTTTTACTTCTTTGTTCAAGTCAGCTTATTTGGGCATGTTTGGATAAGGTTAACCCTCATTTATCGTTGCTGAAAATTGAATATAAAATATAGTTCACCTTTAATTGCTTAAAATTCAGCACTTGTGTTCCCTCAAGAACCCTACATGCATCAACTTTTAGCTGGGAAGAAATTAACATAGTTCGCCTTCCATCCGTTAAAATGCGTAAGTGCATTTTTGAAGGGTCCTCACGGTCAGTGTCTCACCTGTAAGTGCGTTGGACCCAAGAAAGACCAAGGTTTGAATCTTACCTTTGCCTAAATATTGCCATATAGGAGCACAAATAAACCCGTCATAAAGGTGATAGATAAACCTACCATAAAGACAGGAGGGAGCACATGGAATTCAATTAAAATGTGCAAGTGTTATTCCTCACATAGTGGATCACGTTTAAGTTTATTGGGTTATCGTCTCCCAAGTAAAATATAAGCAACATCCATAGGGAGAACATCGCACAACACTTGGTACTTATAAGTGGAAAAATGAAGCATGAACAAGCAGTGTTAAATGATAGGCATAATGCTTTCATCTACCCATGCCAAAATTATATGGCTGAGGAAATGGTTCTGGTTCATGCTTCATCTATTCCATAACACACTTGGAAATCATATTCAAGCAATTCCAACCATCAATGATAACCTCGTAGTTCTTATCACCGCATGTCATATAAGTATGAAAGATGGAAGTGCACCTCTAGTCATCCTCACCTGATTGTAGGACAGGCTAGGAGGGCCTGACAAAAACATAGGTTCTCGCTCTAGGTGGAAAAAAAGGGTTTGGGAAGGTGCTGAAACTTTAGACAACAAAGGGTATTTTTATCTTTTCACAAAGTTTCGTTTTTTGGATTGGGATGAAACTTGGTGGAGAGGTATGTTTTGGCATTAGGAAGGCTTGGTAAAAGGTTCGAGTCGATCGGACCATTGGATTAGGAGATATCAAGGAATTACGAGATCTAGACAGTGTTCCTAAAATTAGACTCCAATCTATAGATACCAATTGGGGATTTTGGGAGTAGAAGATGTAGAAAGAGAGGGGCTCCAATTGACATAGAAATATAAAATTAAATTTTTAAGAACTCAAGTAGATAAATTATTAAATATTGAAATAATATCAAAACCACCAAAAACTCATTACCAATTCATTAAATCAAAACAATATTGTATTTCGAAATTCCTTCCATTACAAAAAGTCCTTCTATAAAACTAAATCTTGATTTATTAAAAGAAGTGGGATTTGTAATTTATTAAAAAAAAGGCATACTTTCATTTGAAAATGTTGTACTTTTTATTCTTATAAAATAGCCCTCATTTTAATGTCAATATGTTGTTCGGATTATGGTTGCTCACGTGCTCGCCTAGCGCCTTTCACCTAAGGTGTGGCTCAGACACCTAGGCGACCGCCCACTAAAGAACACCTACCCACTAGGACCTCTAAAATACTAAGGCAAGCACCCATTCATCGCCTTGACTTCATTGTGACCTATCAAGACAAGGTTTTTAAGCAAACTTTAGTTTTTAAGTAGTGAACTATATGTAGTGGATTCCACATATCCTTTCTTCCTTTCTCATCTTCAGTCTTAATATCATCTTTCACTTCTCCATCCACCCTTCTTCTTTCAGGAAAAAAGGAAATAGCATGAAGATTTCGCTTAAAGATTTCTTGTTTTTCTTTAAGTCCAAGTTTTGCTTATTGGAAAATTTTACTCCTAAAACAACGAAGCAGTGGGATTTGTAATTTATTAAAAAAAGAAAAGCCTTACTTTCATTTAAAAAGGTTATGCATTTTATTCAACCCTCATATTAATGTCAATATGTCGTTCGGATTATGGCTACTCATGTGCCTACAACCTTTCACCTAAGGCGCACGTAGGTGACAGCCCAATAAAGACCTCCCGACCAGGTGACCACCTGCCCACTATGACCTCTAAAATGCCTAGACGGGGAACCCATGCATCGCCTTGACTTCACTGTAAGCTATCAGGACAAGATTATTAGGCAGAGTTTAGTTTTAAGCTCTGTTACCAAAAACTTTGATTTTTTGAAAAAGTCGCGATTAAACGTTACCAAATACTTTAGTTTTACGTTCACTGAGCGACTATTTCCCAAATTTTTGAAAAAAAAAGTCATGATTTTGATTTTCACGTTTTATTCCCGATTTACACGTTTTAATCTCGATTAATCGCGTTTTAATCCTGTCATATATTGCTTAAAAACCCTGCTGTAACATCTATGTGTAAATATATTGTATGTCTCTACTGTTTGTTTCCCGTCTCTTTCCTGACATTCCCAATTTTTTTTCATTTTTTCCGACTTCTTCCCTAGCAAATTTTTTCATGATTTCCGACTTGGCAACTATGGTTTTAAGTCCTAAACATATGTGGTGGATTCCACATATCCTTTCTTCCTTTCTCATCTTCAATCTTAATATCATCTTTCCCTCTTCCATCCACCCTTCATCTTTCAGGTGGAAAGAAAAGAGCATGAAGATTTCCCTTAAAACATTTTTCTTTTCTTTAAGTCTAATTTTTTCGTATTGGAAAACTTAACAATGAAGGGAACAATCCAAACCCAAATGTGATGTGAACTTGCCCCTACTCCACAAGGGGAAGCTTCCAAAAAAAACTCCAGTTAGATAACCGGTACCATGACCTAATGTCACGAATCAATGCTAGAACAAACGGAAAAGCTAAATTCCAAATACCCACCACAACCCTCCATTAGTTTCAATCACGGTAGGTGGTCGGGGAAAAGGGTATTACCATCTGCCCTTGCTTCGCAGTTTTCTTGATCTCCGCGATGAGCTTCTTCTCCTGGGTCTGCAACCCCTGCCTCTCCCTCTCTATGTCTCGGATGGATCTGTCCAGCATTCTCTTGTTCTCCCGCAGTAGCTCTGCGATCATCACAGCAACCATTGGATTCCCAATCAAAACCACACCTTTTAGGGCTAGAATACACCGAAATACACCAAAATCACGAAAAAGAAGAAGACGAAGGGAAATCATCATCATCTAGTTCTATCCACGATTGGAATCGAAGGGGATCGATGCGAGAACCGGGATTCGATGGGCACACGATGGAGAGGAGCAATCGATAATCTTTAGAGAGATCGAAGATCGGATAGTCGCCATGGATCGAGAATCGGGACGAGTACCTGCGGGGGTTTTCTTCTTGCCGAAGAGGAAACTCATGGCGGCGGGTGCAGATCGACGCCGAGGGATCCGCCGCTTTGCTCCGATCAAAAGCCCTCCGATCTTTCCCTCTGCAACGCGGTTTTCAACGGTTATAATGGACGTGTACTTGGACGCCCCCTGGTACTGAGGTTCCTTGCGTCAAATGACGACGTAACTAAGTAGGAAAATACTTTTTAGCCCGAACTTTCAACCAGAATGACGTGTCGTCATCACATCCGTCCGTTTCACTCAGCCCTCCGATCGGCAGGCAAATTTGATGCCACGTCATTCTGGTTGACCGGCGAGCAATGGGAAGCTGTGATTGGATGCCACTCTTTGGGGTGAATAGCACTTCTCAACCAGGTATATTGGCCCTACTTGGTAGGGGTAGACATGTCAAAGGGCAGGATTCCGGTCAAACCGGGCTTAACTCTTTGTTTTAGGAGGTAGGCCCTAGCCCTTCAGTGCCATAAAATTATAGCCCTAGCTCGACCCTTCAAGGGCCAGAGTCGATCGAGGGCCAAGTTAATATTACTAAGATAAGAATTATCGACATATCTATTTATTCAGTTTAGACCTTTAAGAAATTGTTAAATCTTTTTTTTTCCTCCCTAAACTACTCTTATGTCAATGCATTTAGGCATTTGGCATTCATTTAAAATCTCACTCATTTATTTATGCTTGAGACTAATAATACAACTTAAAAAGTATTATAAGTGTTATATAATACTTCTAATACTAATATATCCAAACTTGATAACTCCAATTCCTATAGGGTTACAATAAGTGACCGATTAATTACTAATTAGTCCCACTTAGTCGTTGGTTTAGCCACTTAATAAGTATTATATATATTATATAATTTATGTATATGGAGGGCAGGGCCTAGTAGGGTCAGGCCATAGGTTTTCCTAGCCAGGCCCTCTTCTTGGAGGGCTTATGAAAACTGGACCCGGTCTGGCCCTCAGGCCCTTGGTGGGTAGGGATTTAAAAGGCATTAGAGGCCGGGTCGGGCAGGATGCCCTCTCCAAAGGGCCAAATTGACAAGCCTAGGTAGGGGTGCAACTTGGGTCAGGTAAAACCCGTTCCTACTCGACCTAGATGAGTTGGTAACTTGGGTTGGGTGGGTTCGGGTATTCTGAGCATTTGAGTTTGTTCGGTTGTAAGTTTTGTGGAATCTACTAAATACGGATCGGGTCTAGATTGAGGCTCGGGTAGACCCGATCCAACTCGAGAACTGAACTCATATATATACGGCTAATATATGACGAGTCAATGTATTTATGTCACGAGTTTGGACTTGGGTCGGATAAAACTCGTATAAATCAAAATTGTATTATCAACCCTCTGAAATCATCCAAATCTTACATATCGACTCCGGTAGTTAACTTACATACAAATTGAGAGAATATTTCTAAACTATTCATTTATTTGGATATTATTTCATTAACCTAAATGAAAGTGACCAATTGCCAAATGTTTCAATTACTTAAACAAACCTGATTTTTTTTTTATTGAATGTCGGCTTCATCCAAAACCAACATGAACCTAATTCAAGTCTAACTTGGACCTAACCTAAATTATTCTCACTTTAGAAAGGTATTTTGGCCATTAAGAGAAAAATACAAAGAAAATAGAAAATAAAATTAATTGGTTAAAACTAATGACCAAATAACGGCATATTCAAAGAAGATTCCTTAGTTTAGTTCACCCACCTAAGTCCTGACTTTTCAATATTTTATGATCACCATCTTACTATGAATACGGTTGGCTAACTTTAGTGATCCACCATTCATGAGAATCACACAATAAGACACCTAGTTCTCCTTAGAAAATATAGAATTTTTACAGACTACTTGTGTTACTTAGGGCTCAACGCAAACCATCCAATCTACCTAGATTTAGGTTTTAATAGATTGCACTGTTGGCATGTCAAAGTGGAGAACTGTAACATCCACCCCAAACACACAAGATTTTGTCCGTTTTGTCCGTGCTCGCACGAGAACTTCCCAGGGAGGTCACCCATCCTGGTACTACTCTCGCCCGAGCACGCTTAACTACGGATTTCGTAAGAGCTTCGTAGTTAAGCGTGCTCGGGCGAGAGTAGTACCAGGATGGGTGACCTCCCTGGGAAGTCCTCGTGCGGGCACGGGCAAAGCGAACAATTTCTTGTGTGTTTGGGACGGATGTTACAAAATGGTATCAGAGCCAGTTCTCCTCGGGATAGGGGGGTCTAACCCTACACGAGGACGTGTAGCCCTAAGGGAGGTGGATTGTGACGACCAAGATCCAATAGCTTGGCATTTCCGCCTCAGGAGTCTTGGCCTATTGGATCTTGGTCGTCACAAGAACACTAAACCTAGGGTTCATAACACATCCTAGGATTGTAGTTATAGTCAACTAGCAATAGAAGCAATATGGTCATGGTTGACATTCACTAAGAACAGTTTCCTCTCTTGATTCTGTTTGATGTATTCTAGACATCAATACAAGCTAACTTAGTATCTCATACTGATGGCCGAGATAGGCCACCTCTTCTAAATGTGAAGGTCCACATACTCGAGTCACCTCAACCACAATAATATGGACTAGTGAATTTATGCATCTCGTGCACAAAGGGTTTGTGAGTTTTAGTAATATAAGTCTAATCAAATGTCAGGCATATTGTGATTGGCATGTAGGACACACCATCCCCAATATTCACACCACAGGCCATATAGCAACCACCACTGGTAAGGAGGGAGTAGGAGGTGGTGAAGGAGGACAACAACACCTTTGGTCAGTGTATCACACCCCCAGCCCGATGACAACCACCACCAACTAGTACATCGCACCCCAGGTGCGATGCGAGCCGTCGTCAGTGAGAAGGGAGAAAAGATTGGACCTAAATATTAGGGGAAAGAAGGGAGGGAGACAACCAAAGGTGCCTCACGTACGTGTTGGCAATGTGACCTCAGGGACACTCGTTACCCATACCACATCTTACTATACCATAGTTAATTCACAGAGACTATATAATGTACTTATTTGTATCCTCCACCCCTATACAAGTGATTATCAATATTGTTTCTAGCATTGTTTCATAGGTCCAAATCTAACCTGAACCTAACCCGACTGCCTAATGTGGGGAAAAATTTTCGTGCAATCTTGATCGAGAACCTCACCCACAATTCTTGATTGAATGTTGATGGCACCCAAACCCTAAACACCAAAGCAAAAAATCTTATCCCAAAGAGTTAGATACATACCTTTTATACCTATGCATATAGGAAATGACGGTAGTAGTGGTTTTGATTACAACGGTACATCTTTATCACAACAGAGACAAACCTAACTCTACCCTCCCCGACTTTAGCTTGCAGCTACTCACTACACCGGTAAAGTAGGATTGGTTAAGTCACTAAAAACTAATGGCAACATAAGGAGACCTAGCACTCATTAACGATTTTACTGAGATTTGGAGTGTTTGAGAACTCGAACTTGACATGAGATTTTCGTAACAGTTGGAGTGTTTAAGCACTCAAACTCGATAGCATTTTCAGAGAGAGTGGAGTGTATGAGCACTCAAACTCGATAAAGATTTCGACGAGAGTTGAAATGTTTATGCACTAGAACTCAATAGAGATTTCGGTGACAATTGGAGTGTTTAAGTACTCAAAATCGTTAGAGATTTTTGCAAGAGTGTTTGAGCACTCGAACTCTTCAGCAAAACTTGGAGTGTTAAGAACTTGAGCTCGACAAAGATTTTAGTGAGAGTTGGAGTGCTTGATCAATCAAATAAAACAAAGGTTTCAGCTAGAGTTGGAGTGTTTGAGCACTCGAACCCGACAGAGATTTCTTGCCTGGGGATGTAGGCTTCCTTCCAGGTCTTATTTTGGTGCTCGGGGCTCGTGGGTCTCTTGTCAGGCTCTCTTCTTCTGCCTGGGGTATGTGGGCTTCCTGCCAAGTCTTCCATTCTAACTTTGCGCCAAATGGGGCATTCTCCCACCCTTGGTTTTTGCTTGATTGGAATATTTTTTTCTACCCCAAGTAAGCGGAGGGTGTTCTCCCTCTTTTATGTCAAGGCAGGTTTTTTCCCACACTTGGGTTGTCCGAGATGCCAAGGTGGGTTTTTCCCACACTCGGACTTTCAAAGTTATCAAGGTGGGTTTTTCCACACTCGGATTGTCAGAGATGCCAAGATGGGTTTTTCCCATGCTCGATTGTGATGACCAAGATCCAATAGGCCAATAGCCAAGAGTCAATACTCCTGAGGCTGTGATGTCAAGTTGGATAAGGTGAGGTGTCCAAGGCTATGAGTTAGCCCACATCGTCTAGAAAGAAGGAGATCATAAGCTACTTATATAATTTTCCCTTTCAAACATAAAAAACGTGTTTTGAAATCGTACGCCGCTACGGATTTCTTAAGAACACTGTAGTTAAGCTTTCTCGGACAAGTATAGTACTATGATGGGTTACTTTCCTGGGAAGTTGTAACGACCGACATTCCAGGGTGTTTTTGCCCAGAATAAACCAGTTCTATATAATATTATTTTAATATATTGGCGGTGATATTTTTAGTTGTGCTTGAACGGAACCAGGCAATGGTCCCGGGTATAAGACGCTGGGCTGCAACTGAGGTATAGACACACGAGCTGATGAGCACGTGTATCGAGGCATGGCTCGAATGTTTTTTTTTTTTGTAAAAATTTTTAAACTAAAGAGGTACTGTGGCGGGTTTGTCGGAGCCGGCGAGGTTCGTGCGTCAGCGAGTCTCGACGTGAGTCGAGGTCGAGTCAGGCGCGGCGCGGGCAAAACCAGAGAAAAAAAAAAACAAAAAACTAAAAACCTAAAACTAAAACCCAACCCAACACCCAAACCCAACCCTTACCCGAACCCGACCCCAGCCCAAACCCACCCACCAGCCCCGACCCTCTCTCTCTCTCTCTCTCTCTCTCTCTCTCTCTCTCTCTTTCTCTCTCTCTCTCCGTTCCTCCCACTCTCGAATCTCTCTCACCCTCTCACCCAAGCTCTCTCTTCTCTCTCGGATCTCTCTTCTCTCTCGGATCTCTCTCCTCTCTCTGCCCGATCTCCATCCCCAACGGTCGCCGCCCCCTTAACCCTAAGCCGGCCGCCGCCCCCCTCCATCCCATCAGCCGCCCGCTGGCCTTCCTTTTTGACCTCACTGTCGGCCGCCCTCCTCCATCCCATCAGCCGCCCGCCCCCTACTTGACCCCTAAGCTCGGCCGTCGCCACCTACTTGACCCCTAAGCCCGGCCGCCGCCCCCTTTCACCCTATAAAACCCAGATCCGGCCCCCCAACCCCCTCCAATCTCTCCATCTCTCTCTTTCCCTCTTTCAATCTCTCTTTCCCTCTTGCTGTGTGTGTGGCGCGCGGCAGCCGGAGCACAGCCGGCCGGAGGAGAGCCACGCCGGTGCCGGAGAAGGAAAACCGGCCAGAGGAGAGCCGCCGGCCGGAGCAGTTGCAACCGACGACCCCTCCCCCAACTGGGTCTGCCTCATCCCTTCTCCCATTTTTCTCTTTTGTGTGATCCGACCAATCTGACCCATGTAGCCCATGCGCGGCTATAGCCGCCGGTCACGTGGCCGGCGATTATGCAGATAGCGAGGTTCGACCCAGTCAAAAATCGCCGCCTCTTATTGCCTTGTGTGAATCCGGCCGACCCCCAACCCTATTGTGGTCCTCGACCTTGATACGGCCATGGTTGCCTGTGGCCTTTGCTATAGTTACAGTCACGTCTGCCGGCCAAGTTGCCGGCGGCAGTACAGTCGGCAAGGCCGACCAAGCCAAGCCAAACCCCCATCCGACCGGCCCGACTAGCTAAGCGTTGCCCTGGTTGGTTTCGTTGCCAAGGTTGTCGACGGCCTCGCCGTTGGCGGCCGGGCAATGGATAGCACTCGATCGCCCTTGGCTCGGCGCCCTCTCGCGCCCAACCACCAACGTGCCGACCAAGCTAGACTGTCACCCTTTTCCCCTTGCCGCTGCTACGGCCATTGCCGGTTGCTTGACGACCGGTGGACCAGCGATAAGTAGCTCTAATGATCTCACGGCAAGTCGTGGCCTGGCACACCAACCCTGACCCTTGACCTCCCTACAATGTCGATCAAGCCCTTTGGGCCCACACTTGTGGTTAGCGGGCCCGATCTCCTCGGGTCACGCTCGTATTAAGGTTAAGGATACTGATGCGGGTCCAAACACCTTACGAAGTTGTTGCGCACGGGACCGACCCCTTTTAGCGACAACGGTGCACTACTCAGCGGCCTAGGCTGGCCACTAGTACGACTCCCATGCAAACCCGTCTTTTCATAAATCAAGCCCGACCATGATCGGCTTTGCCAATTTCGTCATCGGTCGACGTGGTCACGACCGTTTGGCCGGATTAGCGCTATTGGACCTTAGTGTGACTCTTGGTGTCGGCAACGCCGACTAACCAAGACTGTACCTTTAGTGTATCGTTTTGCGTGTCACTAGATCGGCGTCCGATGACGCATAAATTCTCGGCTCGACCAATCAGGGCCTAAGCCAGTAATATTTTAGTAGCACATAATGACCACATGCACGCTGGTATGTATGACAGTTAGTAGGCATGTGGACCAAGTCGATGACTGAGCAGAGGGCACCTAGTAGCATCAGCTTGAGCACACTTTCCAGGTGACACAGCACTCTTTCTTTAATAATTAATAATGATGATATAGAAATTAATGGTAGGTGTCCATAACGCTGCATGCGGGTCCTGCTAGACATCGTCACATGTGGTCGAGTGGACCCCGCCTTGCATGCGGAGTCGCGAGTCCGACGACGCATGCGTAAAAGGTTAATAATTTAATAATAACAATTATATTTGTTTGCATGGACACCATAAATAGGCATTTTCCCTTAAAATGAATAAATAAATGATTAAAGAATTACCGAAACCCACCCTCCTGAGAGGAGCGTGGTAATCCTAGTAAATGGATTTTAGGCAAGAGTGCTTTTATTATATTTAATTGTGATACTAGGTTGTGAGTGGGTGCAAATCCCGGGGAAATCCATTGAATATGATTAATCACTGTATAGTTTCTTCAATGCCATATGATATGTTAATTTTTGAAAACCTACCTGGTTAGAGGGTAGGGATCCCGTGCGCACAAGGGCCGTGAACCACCCTACGCGTACAGCCGAAGTTAAGTAGGTTAGGGTCACGGACAAGGGTTGTGGTAAAGCCAATAGGAGGTGCCCTCGAGTAGGGATTCGTCTAGCAACCCTAACCCAGGGAGTTGAAGTCCTCATAGTAAAGCAAGTTGGGCGGTAGAGCTCCACCGTGAAAGACGGGAAACCTCTTATGATCATCTGGGTGATTAGTGCATGATATTGGTGGATGCACGGCGAGAGAGTTGACCATCTACATCGAAATAAAATGCCCGATAGTAATGCCCGACCGGAGACAGGTTGAACAAATATCCAAGGTTTACAGTTGAGTGTGTGTTTGTCTCTTTATCAAATTAGAATTGTATGACTGTTTATACGATGACCTAGTGATACTAGGATTTGCATGTGAAGGTAGAAATTGTATGGACACATAGGACGTGATTGAAAACATAGATTGACAATTAAGTTAATCAGTAAATTGTCCTAAAAAGCGAGCGTTGTTAATTATTAAAATTGTTAGCTTGTCACTAACCATTAATTTGGCTAATCTCTCAAATGTATTTTTGGGGGCTACTCATTCTCACGAGTAGACTCCTGCAGGAACGGAGGCACAGGAGCAACAGTAGGAGTCCAGCAGTTAGCTTCGGGTAGCAGCTTGTTTTTCTATTATGTCAATCTTAGTAGTGGTTCTGTTTCATTCGATGTAATCGAAATGGATTGGAATAAAAGCTTCTATGTTCGTTAGTTGTAGATTAGTGCTCTGTGATTGCTAATGGTGATGACCCAGCTGAATCTTTTGGGTAAGCCTCTCCTCAAGGCCCCAGGTCTAGGTTAGATTACAATGAAAATATAAGAAAAGAAATGACCTAATTGACTAGCCCAGTAGATAGGACCTCTAAGACAGTACATCGAGTGCAAGGGAGTGGGTGATGTTACTTGGCTCGCCGTCGGAGGCTTGAGCCTCGTTCTCTGTTGAAAAACCTCCCTCTCTCTGTGTTAATTATTTATATATATAAAAAGTGTTTTATAAAATCAAGTTTAAAATACTTTCTTTTTTTTTTATGAGTGAGTGAAATAAAAGCCCGGTGAGAATCCCAATCGGCATAGTTAAATGATTTGATCCCAAAACCCCTTTTTCTTACCTCACACCCCAGGAATCGGTCTTCAGATTTTTGGGGCGTGACAGAAGTCCTCGTGCGGGCATGGGCAAAGCGGATAATATCTTATGTGTTTGGGGCAGATGTTACAAAATTGTATCAAATCTGGTTCTCCTCGCAATAGGGGGGTCTAACCCTACACGTGGACGTGTAGCCCTAAGGAAGGTGGACTGTGATGACCAAGATCCAATAGGCCAATAGCCAATAGCCAAGACTCCGTAGGCTGCGATACCAAGATGGATGAGGTGAGGTGAGGTGTCCACGACTACGAGTTAGCCCCACATCGCCTGGAGAGAAAGAGATCATGAGCTACTTATATAATTTTTCCTCCCAAACATAAAAGACGCATTTTAAAACCATACGCTGCTATTGATTTTGTAAGAACTCTATAGTTAAGCATGCTCAGGGCAAGAGTATTACTAGGATGGGTGACCTCCCTAAAAAGTCCTCATGCAGGCACGGACAGAGCAGACAATATCTTGTGTGTTTGGGGCGGATGTTACATGGACTGTTAGAGATGTCAATATGAGTTTTCCCCACACTCAAACTATCAAAGGTGCCAAGGTGGGTATTCCCACACTCAGACTCTCAGAGATGCCAATGTGGGTTTTTTCCACACTCGGTCTATCAGAGATGCCAAGGTGGGCTTTTCTCACACTAGAACTGTCAGAGATGCCAAGGTGGGTTTTCCCCACACTCGGACCATCAAATATGCCAAGGAGAGTTTTTTTTCACACTCGGACTGTTAGAGATGCCAATGTAGGTTTTTTCCCATACTCGGACTGTCAAGGTAGCCAAGATGGGTTTTTTCCACACTTGGACTATTAGAGATGCTAGGTGGGTTCTTCCCACACTCGAACTGTTAGAGATGCCATCTCAGGTTTTTCCTACAATCGGACTGTCAGGGTTACCACGATGAGTTCTTCCCACACTCAGACAGTTTAGAGATCCCAAGGTGGGTTTTTTTCACACTTGAACTGTCAGAAATGCCAAGGTGGATTTTTTTTACACTCAGACTGTCAAAGATACCAAGGTGGGTTTCTCCCACACTTGGAATTTTTGCTATTATCTTCGACTTTGTTGTCGACGAGGAGGGCTAACACAGTCTGGCTCTTCCCTCTTTAACGTACAATCTCGAGCAAGAAGCGCCAAAGCGGTCTGACTCCTTCTCCGATATACAATCTCGAGCGAGGAGGGCTAATATAGCCTGACTCCTTTGATATTAAAGTTTATCCCCCCATATTGAGACCCTTGAAAGTACACATTGGCCCAGTATTCGAACAAAAAACTTTGGATAAAGTTCTCCACGTACTCTCCACCATCATTCTTTAACTCAGACAACTTCTCTTTGAACGAAGCATACGTGGGAGCGTGCGCTCAGGGGGAAAATAAATTCACCAACCTATCACGGAACTAATTGCCCCTATAGACTGATATCCTCTCTCTAAGATTTTGTTTCGGTTATTACAAACAAAATTCATAGAAATTATTTGGGAATATCAGTGGTACAGCCTCGAGCAGTTCTTTGTTTCTGTCCGAGATGAATGTGATCAGACATTCCAGACTCACTATCTCAGACATCCCTAAAGAAACCATATTTAAGTACTCACATTCCCAGCGTCGACGATACCAATAACAAATGAAAATTTCTATATAGATCAAACAACAAACATGATGAAATTCCATAAGTACACTATAAAGCAATAGCAAGTGTAAAATACAAAATGATTATATTACATACATTAGTTTTCATTTTTTTCATCGTAGATAGAAGCACCCCCTTATATTTGATTTTCAAGAATATATGTACCATCAAGAAAAATCATAGGCTTGTACATCGGAACCCATGAACACACGCACCGTATGGCGATGAAGAACCTTTAGAACTGACTAGTGGCATGATCATAATCCAGCACAATATGGCTTCAGGGTTACTATTCTAGATCTAATCATAATACAATCTCAACTAATCATATGATAAAGCGTTATCTCCATCAACTTCCTTCAATGTTTTTTCCTTATCTTTCTATAAATAAAGTAGGACATATCAATTCCGTAATTTAATTTGAACTGATACTGGATGACCTTAATCCTCAGAAGTGGCTTATCTTGCATTTGATTAGAAACTATACTAGACATCAATTTCGAATATGTTTCAACGTATGAATCCCTCCTCTGCATGAAATGTTTATTGTTTAAATTCTTAATGTAGAAAGCAGGGCACAACTCTTCAATCGATGCATGAACACGTTCGAATCCAACCTGATATTGTAATGATCGTGCATAACTTATGAGAAAAAAACCTGAACATATGTTAGGTCTAGCCATTTCTCTCATAATGCTCCCAAAAAGACCCTCCATAGTGTTATCTCTCACAAGCCGACAATGATGGTAGAAATTTTATAGATACAAAATACAAGAACTGACCATTGGTCCATGTTACATTCTACGACAAATATTAATGTGTGTCACCTCTATTACAAATAAAAATGTCTACAAACTATACTAAAATGCAACATAGCACAGTGTGTGCTACATTTACAATCAATTTATCTCGGTAAATCAGAATGTTACTCTTCATTGTGCAATAGAGTAATAAATGTATTTGTAACTTTTCATGCATTAAAATTTCACAAAAACACACCAAAATGATAAGATATACATAACAAAAATAATTCCAAACATATACAAATAATCTACAATTACTCTCTCACATAAACACCAAATATTACTCTTTGTTTTGAAAGTTTACTCTTCATCTTAAGATAGCTAAATGCATAAATTCAACCCAATTAACTAGAAAATAAATGATAAACAACTTATAATGAACATTTAATCACTAACTACATTTGAGATAATTTTATTTTAAAGTTAAAATATGAGCAACAACTATCGTGTATACTCTTTGCTCAATAAATAGTACTCTTCAACCTAATGAGTTGATACATGCAGCTTCTTTAGATTAAATTATTATCTAAAAAAAACAAATACATTCATGAATCTAAGAAAATAAAATTTTATTTATAAGATCCAAACCAATAGAAATAATTATATTACCTCATATCTTTAGAACCCTTCCTTCAAAATATGAATAGTGCATCTTACAAAATAAAATAATAAAAAATAGATTTTAATCTAAGATCTGGAAAGATATAAATCATTGTAGATGATTTATCAAATTATAGATAAAAATCACATTAAAAAATGAACGATTTCTCTTTTTCAAAACCCATAATCTTCATGTAATAAGTGATTCTGTGGTTTCAGATCCAAAATTACACATAAGGGGGATAAATTCACATTTTGAAAACCGAATAAATTACTTAAAAAATGAATGAAAATCACGATCAACTGGTGGTTCTAAATGTAGAAACCACTGAGGATATTTTGATCTTTTTACAAAGAGTTAGTTACGCTTTAATGTCAGCAATCCCGAGGTGGACATGGATGCAGCCATTACATAGCATGACGTGTTAATGCCAACTAATCCCAGGGACTATCAAACTCAACCTTCGACTGTCCTTTAAACAATTCGAACTGTTTGTCAAGGACGGTAGACCAATTTATCGAAAAAAACATAAAAATCCTTTAACAGATCCTTACTTGTTTCCCTAAAATAGGGGATTGCTATCCCGCTCTACAGATTTGATGAGTGGAATCTGCTCCTTATCGGGGCCACTAAAATCGACGTATGTACGTGGTTGTCATGTTTTCAACGAAGTATCACCGATTATGTGGACGCATCACAAAATTTCCTCTAGGCATTCCGAGGTGAGTGCAACTCACCAATCAGATCTATGGATATGGGGGTGACAATGAATTTTTTTCCTTTTTTACCATTGAATCAAAATTAAATAACGAATATGATTGGAGTACTCACTCAAAAAAAAAAAAAAAAAAAGACTCCTCATTCAGAGAATGCCACCTTTTCATTGCAGATCCTCTAATAAGAGTCTGCAAAACCTTGAGGGAAAGGTTGGTCGGAAGGAAATCCAGTCTGGAGCCAGACGAGAGACCAACCCTAGAAAAACCAGCACCAACGGTACGATCCCACTTCCGTCCTCTCATCACCACCGCCCAAAACCCAAATGATTCTCACTTTTTAGTCCCACTTTACCCCCCTTTTTCTTTCCTTTTGTAAGCCCATTTCCCAGAGTGACCCACCCACCCCACCAAACATCTCTTTTAATATTTTTCCCTTCACCTTTCCTATCCCTCTTTTAAAAAGTTGGATGTTTTGAGATGGAAGGCCACATGTTCCCACCCACACTTCTACTTATAAAACTATCATATTATTTGAGCCCATCTCTCATAGAGAGAGAGAGAGAGAGGAGGGTGGGGGGAGGGGGGAAGAGAGAGAGAGAGAGAGAGAGAGAGAGAGAGAGAGAGAGAGAGAGAGAGAGAGAGAGAGGGGGTGGTAGCCCCTCTGAAAAGCCAGATCCTTGTGGGATTTGAGATGGGCTTTTGGGATTGTGATTAGAGCTTTTTGGTGGGTATGATTGTTGTTGTATTGGGTTTCAACATTGAGAGTAACAAAGGTTTAGATAGTAGATTCTGGTGGTTTGTCACTACGTCCACACTGCCCTAAGCTCTTCTTGGGCTTGGTGTTTTTTTCAATACATGGGCTTCTTTACCAACACACCAAAATAAAAGATTAATTACACATAAACCCTCCCTAAAGTTTGAAGATCGTATCATTTATAACCCTCATGCGGAGGTATTTCTGCAAGGCAATAGAAACTACAAGTGAGCATTTATATGGTATTAACCATGAGGGGTGAAATTGAAAATCAATTAAACTATAGGAGTATATGTGTAACTTACCCCAAAAAAACATATGCTTCTTTGTCCTATTGTCCTTCAGATTTTCTCTATTGCCCGTACCGTCTGGCTTCAATCCCTTGTCCTTTCTTTACTTGGAGGCAACTGATGTAGACTTGTAGTGATGAGTTAGGGATTATAAGTACAAGAGTTTTATTATTTTTAATCAAAATGACCCCCTAATTCCTACATAATGATTATAAGTAAAAGAGTTTTGTTTTTTTTCAAAATAACCCCTAAGAGCATCTCCAACCGGCTCTGAAGCTCGGAGCACCTCCGAAGCAAGTGGGGCCCACATTTTGCTGCCACCTCATCGGAGGTGTCCTCGTTGAGAGGTTCAGCTCCAACGGCCTCCGAACGGGATATCCGAGCCATTTGCAAGAAACACCCTATATATTTACAAGTTACCCAAAGTCTCCAAAGTTACACTAAATCTGTTAAAAAGTACATGTTTTGATATATATAAAAAATAATTTATGAAGTTCCGGGGGGTTTTTTAAAAAAAGACAGAATTTTTTATTCCTTCGGAGGCTCCGAAGGAGCTCTGTTGTATGTGGAGGGCTTCGGAGGTCCGGGCCGCACGTGGCCTACGTGGCATGCCACGTAGGCCTTCAGAGCATTCTTCAGAGCCGGTTGGAGCCCGGAATTATGCTCGGAGGTCCACGTCGGCCTTCAGAGCTCCTCTACGGAGCCGGTTGGAGATGCTCTAACTCCTACGTAATGATTATAAGTGGAAGGGTTTTTTTTAGTCTAAGTGAATTATGAATGACCTGGAATTTAGCACTTAGTAGTAATGGTCCAAGGATTAGAATTTTTTTTTTTTGTACATGAGACTGTGGTCATAACATTACAACCTGCATATCCTCAACTACAAGTACGGAGAGATCCGAAGGGAAATCATATTCCCAATGTATATGGAGTCCCTTCACTTGGGATGCAGTTGCAAGCCAATGGGAGGCACTGTTAGCCATCCTGAATACCCACCTCACTCTTACCACCTGGATCCTTCCCCAAACAAGCTGACACTCCATGAGGAGAGAACCCATAGGGCCCTCACATTACCTCCCTAGTACCAGAGCATCACGAGCTCTTAACGGCATCCGTGAATATCACCACCTTGGCTAGCTTTTGCAGATCCAATTCCTCCATAGCAGCCTTTATCGCTCAAATCTCTACCAAGAGTAGAGAGCTCACCCTACACATAAAAACCCCCGCAGCACACAATTGCCCAGTAATTATTTCCACAACCCATGCCCCACTCGCAAGGTCGTCAACCGATGTAAAGGAACCATCAATTTAGACAATATACTGCACCCCAGGTTGTGTGCTCAGCTCTTGGTTCCTACCCACCGTGGCCAGATAAATTGAGAAATATGTATGTGGCCCTGAATTGCGAGCTAGCAGTCCATAGCTTCTTGTCGGAACAATTTTCCATAGTGTGCCTCCCACAACAGCCACATAGCCATGACAACCATTTCACCTAGCATCGGCATCAACCCCCTCCTCATCGCACAAGTACCCAGGTTTAACAAATCCACTCGATAGAAATCTACACATGTACATCGATGCACCTACATCCGATACTCCCGAGCCTTCGGGCATGACCAGAGCACATGTTCGATATCCTCCTCAGGATCCTCGCACTAGGGACAACAGCGATACCCAAGATGAATTCCCCAGCAAAGTAATGTCGTCTCGGTAAAGCTCCATGTAATAGCCACCACAAAAACAATTGGAAGCGCGGCGGAATCCTCAACTTCCACATATCATCCCCTCTCCGCATAGACTCCACCAATGAACGCCCAACCATGTCCTCTAGCTCCGCAAGCATTTTTCGATACTTTGGTCGAATACAAGAACCTTCTTCGCTGAACTTCTGAACCCTCAAGATTGTCCTACGCATTCACCGAGATGCCCTCCTCCTCCGCCATTCTTCCGATGAATCCAAGGTCAACTGGTATTTAGTATGGATCCAGCTTGCTCCCATCCTTGAATCCGTCAAAATATACTTTAAGGCAGCAATCCCTTGCTGCTCCTGGGATGTGATAAAACTCGGAATCTGTAGAGCCCCGCCCCTCCTCTCGCAGGTGATCGTCTCCCAGGACAGAAGATGCAGGTGCCAGACTCCTCCTTGGTGGCCCAAAAAAAATTCTCGACAGAGTTTATCCAATTTGTATAAGACCCCAGTAGGCAGGCATCCCGAGACCAACAAGTGCATCGGCATCGCAACCAACACCGAGCATATGAGCACCGTACGCGCCGCCTGTGATAACATCTTGGCTTTCCACTCCGCAAGCTTAGCCTCCAGTCTTCTTACAATAAACTGAAAGTGAGAAGATGGGATGCCTCCCTTATTAACAGGAAGGAACACCAAGGTGCAACCAAGGCCCTTTCGCGTGCTCCATCCCTAAGGCCCTCACGATCCGCTTACGGACAGACACCGATACACAGCGGGAGAATTTGATGATGGATTTAAGCGGGTTAACACGTAACCCTATACTCTTGGCAACTAAAGCAAAGACCTCTCGGAGACCACAGGTGTCCAACTCTGTCGCCCGGGTAAAGAAAATGAAATCATCTGCATATGCGAGTAGTTACCAATTGAGGATTCCGCTTTGTTGTGAAACCGTCGATATCTCCCCAATCGATGCTCCGACCCATTTCCCATTGAATGACATGGGCTACCAACAAAAATAGGTAAGGGGACAGTGGATCCCCTTGCCTAAGCCTACAGCTAAGCCGAAACACCTTTGTTTCAACTCCATTTATCAGCAGGCGGATAGTCGTCGTCTATATACACTGCATAACCCAAGAGATCCAAATCTCATGGAATCCCATTTTTGCAAGGATTACCTCCACTGCCTCCCATTGGACCCTACCATAGGCCTTATCCAAGTTTGCTTTGACAGTCATCCCCTCCCTACTCTTCGTTGCCAAATGCATGGAATGTAGAACCTCTTGAGCCACAGCACATAATCCCAAATCCATCACCCAGGAATGAACACATGTTGATCCTCACTAATGACGGAACGAAGCAGAACTCAAAGCCGATTAGCAATAAATTTGTAATTTAGATTACATAGACTAATCGACCTATAGTCGGTAGGCTTAGACGGTGCAGTAATGCGTCTTCAGGAAAAGGATAACAGAGTATCATTCCAACCGACCGACATAATTCCGATCGCAAAAGAAACTTTGGACCTTGCTAACCTCCAATACTCCCCAATGCATTCTCAGGAAGCCTTATAAATTCCCCATTGAAACCATCAGGACCAGGCGATTTACCTGATGGCGCAGCAAAAACCACTCGATGCATTTCCCCCGGATTAGGAATCCGAGTAAGATATGTGTTCATCGTAGAGGTGATGCATTTCGAAAACTGTGCCAGTGCAGAAGTATCAAACTGATCATCTCGAGTCCACCGATTGTAGAAAAACTCCACCATCGCCTTACGAATCAGTCTAAAGGAGAGTCCCACCCCAAGAGTAATTGTAAGTGATCCCTAATCATAGGGATGCCAATAGAGAGTCCACAACATGCCCAAAAGGGTGACCAAGGCTTCGGTCACTCTAATAAGTTTCCAAGGAATATATATTTTTCATGAAACCACAAGAATGATTCCTCTTTTTGTTGGCATAGCTTAAGAGACTAAAAACAAACCCTCTGTCATGTAACTCATGTGTCGTTCAGTCATTTTGTTTCCGCAATTAGTTGTGCAACCCTTGAATATCCGTTGCATGCATGATTGCATCTAACGAAACATCTAAAGATTTGACACGATTCCATTCAGGGTATGATTTCTGATCTTATGGGATGAGAATGGACTTCTTGGTCTCGTTGGTATTAGAGGTAAATCAAACCGGAGAATGTTTTATCGGGTTTCTTTCTTTACTTTTAATCCAATTTGTTTCACGACCGAAGTGCATTTGCATCATTCTTAAAAAGATAGATTCATATTTCTCATGCATTCATTTGCATTTAGATTCGATCCGGCACTTTTTGGACATTATCGAGGTCAATTTGAGGCATCATTGGTCAGTGGGATGGTTTCTGTACGACTGTACTGACCATGTGCATGGACTTCTAGATCATGCGCATGGACTGTGCAATCCTGTTGCCTGAAATTATTTCTCACAGTCCATGCACATGTATTGTAAATTTCAGTATAGACTAGTACGGTCATGGACCATACGCATGGACTGTACCCATAACAGGTTTGCGAAACTTTTTCACAATGAATCAGTGAGGGGAATTTGAGATTATGGTTAATTTCCTACTTTCTACAAAGGTATATAAATAGCCTCTTCAGTCCCTAGGGCAACCAACAAAAGAATAATCATTTATAATATGTTGTTTTAAGGGTTTCAGCGATCTGTCCTCTATCCCACATTGCATGAAGCTTCAGTAGCTTCTTGATCTTTCATCGATCATTCATACACCTCTCTCCAATGGAAACACATCATTTCATCGTCTCATTTGTGTGTTGATTTTTATTGAAGAGAGCTCGAGCCTCCATCACCAATAGCTTCAGAAGAAAAAAAAAATGGCATTTCTTTCTTCGCCATCCCCAACACTTTTGATCTTTGGGCTTCTCTCCATCGGTCGCGGTCGGTGCAGAGTTGTGTGTCTTCTCTGGAAGATATTTGTGAATCATTCGAGACGTTTGATCCAACTGAAGATGCTCGCAGTGGAGTTGAACAATGTGAGTTTATCATCGACAAGGAAGGAGTGCACCGGGTACCAAGATGTGGTTGGTGTAGATGCAGTAAATTGTGAGGTGCATGGCACCCTCGAGCAGGGGGGTGCATTCCCAGATCAATCGAAGGAGGGGAGAGAGTGATCCTTCCCATGCTGGACATAATTATGGATCTGTCAAACAAGGACCTAGGAGCCTCAGGGATCGAGGGTGGAGGGTGCAAAGTGTATCCCGACACATATAAGTCCTGTCTGAGTGTTAATATGAATCTCATCCTCTATTAATGTCTGACTGCACATAGAGCGTATTTCAACGGAGACTTAAACCTGTCTTTCAATTTTCGCAGGATGTTCTTGTTAATGTCCCACTGGATGTTCAAATAACCAGTTTTTTTTTTTTTTGGTTATTTTGACTTTGCCCTCTAAATTATGACTTGAATTAGTTGTTACCCCCCTTATTTTCATTAGTTAGATTGTACACCCCAAAACTAACTATTCCGTCAACTCACCCCCCAAAACTTTATTTCTTTTTCGTCAGCTCATCCTCTCTCTTAGACCGACAGCTGACGGAACAGTTAGTTTTGGAGGGTATAGTCTAATTAAAGAAAAGATTGGGGGGGTAAAGTCTAATTCAAGGCAAAATTTGGGGGGCAAAGTCAAAATAACGTATTTTTTTCCATCATGATGCCCTAAAAGGCTAAAGCTAGGTAAAATAGTCAGCTCAGCATCCTCATGGATCATCACCCTTTTGATTTGATGCTCATTTGCGTCATATCTTCTCTTCAGCTTCTTTTGACGACCAGACTAAAAGCTGATAGACAGTCAGGGGAGGCTTTGTCAATGTCTCCAGGGACTTACTTGCAAAGAGGTCGACAGCTAGGGATGATGGATTCAAAATTTATTCAGGGATCATGGCCGTCCAATCTTCTCCAACATGGTTAATACGGGTGGCGGAAAATGCCCCGGCCCTGTCGTACACGTGAACCGAATTGAACGACGGCCCTTGGATGCATGATCTTCGAATCCTGATCTGATCTTCTTTTTTAGGAAAGTGATGTACCATACAACCAGGCTGTTTTACAGATTTCATTGTACAAAACGATACCTCCCAAATTGGGGTTTCCATCCGAATGGAGCCATCCTGATGTGGCACCTGACTAAAACCGTTCATTGACAGGTCTAGTCGTTTTATATTTTGAATTGGGTCGGATCCTTGTTGTGACTCGGGCGTCTGAGAATCTATTAGCAATTTGTTTCTTCATTGCCCTCGAGCGGCTGTAGTGTGGCGATGGGTGCGTGCGGTGGCAGGGTTCGAGGGTCAAGCAACTTCTCTGGTCTCGCTCTGGACCAAGTGGAGAAGCAAAAGAGTCCGTGGGGATCGTGCACTCAGGCAAGCTTGGGACGTCCTCGTTTTGGCTACCATTTGACGGATCTGGAGAGCAATCAATGATACGGTATTCCGTGAGACAACGCGATCTCAGAAGAGTATTATCGCTGATATTCGACTTTTGATCCAGGAGTGGAGTGTTGGTGATGGTGCGGCTTTGAGGGACAAGCTGCGGATCCTGAGAGAAGCTTTATAATGGTGTGAGTTGTACTGTCTTTTTTTATTTTCTAATAAACCGGCCGGGGTCCATGTCTAACCCTCCTCACCTCGAGGGTTCTTAAAAAAAAAAAAGAATTGGGTTGGATCATTTTTAGTTGAACCTCGAACCAAAATATTAATGCCAAATTTAGAATTTTGGATTCGGATCCTGATCCGGTCCATTAACAGATCTCAGAGATCAAAATAACATAAATAGTCAAACAAGAATTGTGCCTTGTAATTGATGATCACTTGATCCGACAGTTAAAATAAGATAGCAGGGTTAGACATAGGGTGTGAATGTATCAAATTGGATCATATTTGGATCGGATCGGATTTATACTTCAAATTAGGCCAGATCGTTTTAATCATATCTCGAACCAAAAGACTAATCACGAACCCATGATTTTCGGATCAAATTCTGGTCGGATTTGGATCATGATTCAGTCCCTTGACAGATCTATCTTTTTTTCATTGATAGCATTTAAGTGAAGATTTTTTTTTTTTTACCTGATAACGCAGTGTGGGTTTATGAAAGGCGCATTTTTAGGGCTGGCAATTTCGGACCCGACACGGCAGACCCGACACGACGTTAGCGGGTCTGGGTCAGGGCTAAACGGTTTCGGGTTGTAAACGGGTCGACACGATAGACCCGTTTAATAAACGGGTCGGGTCCGGGTTTAGGGTCTGGACACGGTAGACCCGGGAAGACCCGTTTAGTATTCAACCGGTCATGTCGAGTCGGGTCGGGTCGGGTCTACCCGCAATCCGATACTATAATATATAATACCAGCGGGTCTTTCGGGTCAGGTCGGGTCGAGTCGGATTGGTTCGGATCGGGTCAACTGAATAGTCCGGGTGATAAACGGGTCTTACCGGGTCTTATCGGGTCTACCCGTTTATTGGCGGGTCGGGTATGGGTTTAGGATCTAGACACGATTAGTTAAACGGGTCGGGTCCGGGTCTGGGGTTTTTGGACACGAACACGGCTAGACACGACACGAACACGACCCGACCCGACCCGATTGCCACCCCTAGGCATTTTGTACTTTTACAAAAATATATATTATAGCTATCAAGATGAGTATTTTCGCAAAATTATGGACATGCATGCTGCTATGTCTTATACATAGGGATTTATCTCTGGTTAGTGTTGCAGTTGCAAGTGAGGTCGAGTTATAGGTCAACCCAAGCTCAAGCCAAGTGGTAGAACCCTCAAACCCTAAACACGATCGAGCCCTACCTTCAACTCACGCTGCCTCACCCAGTAACAAATTTTCATAGCTCGGGTTAGCAAATAATGATGGGTCAGGCCTGGCCGAGCAGGTTAGGATAATACTTATTTTATTAGTCATCAAAATTTTGAATTTTAAAGAGCAAACTAAAAGGAAAAAGAAAAGAAAAAAACCCTTAGTTATTCTTATTTCTAACTAATAAAGTTTCTCTTACCTCCACCTTATTATTGGTTGCAGCTATTTTGGGTTGGGAATAGGATAGGCACGGAAACCTCAAAGGATTATATAAGTTGAAGCCAAAACTGAATCACAACCATTCCAAATATAATTTGCCGATTGGACTGGGTGTAATGGACGGCTGTGATTGAAGCAAAACTGAATCACAATTGTTTTTTTGCTTATCATTTGGAAGGGAGTGTGATTCACCAATCGGTCTGGGTATAACGGATGATTGTGATTAAGTTTTGGCTTTAACCTATCTGATTGAATAGGATCCGTACGTGTCTAGCAACAAAATTAACGGGGCCTTCTCAAGCTCGGTTCGGGTTGGGTCGGATTGCCCAATCCCTTATCCCAAGCCCAACCCAAATCTAGTTAGGCTTGGATTTTTCTAACCCAAACCCCAACTGATACTCTTAAAACAAACCCAAGCCTAGATCAGAATTGGATTAGGGTCTGCATGGGTCGGGTTCAACCCACTCAAGCTATGACCCTATCCCTCATTGCTTCGTATATTTCCACCCACCTTATCCATTCACGTGAACCACCGCTGACACTGCAAGGAGTTGGTATAACCGACCAAAGTCTGCAGAGTCGTCCACACATGAGAAGTGAAATGTCTGCCCGAAATGCCCCCACCAAACATCTCACAAGAATCAGAGCCCGACCAAAATAGCCCTCCCTCTCTCCCTCCATCGAGCCCCGCACTCCTTTTTGACCCCTTTTCCGTCCATCCCACTCAAACCCTCTATGGTGAGTTGGTGACCCTCTGATGGCGTTCAATTCATTTTATATCTTGAAAATTTTTATTAACACCCCAAAAGTAATTAGTTTACTTGTTTCCCTCTTGCCCCTATTATTTTTCATCCATTTCTTTTGTTAATGACAGATTTACCCCTCCCCCCTTCTCTGTCGAGCCACCAATACTGCCTCCCCTCCTCTCCTCCTAATCGAAACCTTTCCTTCATACACCACCTGCTTCCCTTCTTCTTCTTCACACCCCACCGCCTCCTCCTAATCGAAGCCTTTCCTTCATACACCACCTGCTTCCCTTCTCCATCTTCACACCCCACCGCTTCCTCCTTCCCCTCCTTGCCCTCTTCTTTTCTGTTGGGAATTGACTTGAAAAAGCTTGAAGAGAAGAACCTCTAAAGATTTGCCCGATTGCTCGACAGGTTTGCACAGACACTACTTGTCAGGGGCGGAACCAAGGGGGGGCTGAGGGGGGCTATGGCCCCCCCAAAGTTGGTAAATTTTCAATAAGACTCTTTTGAGGTTTTGAAAATTTTTAAAAATTTTCTACTCATGGCCCCTCCAAAATTTTAAATTTTGGAGTTCCTAGGTCCGCCACTGCTACTTGTAATGTATTGGCACAATAGGAGAGAGGCGGTGGCGGCTTCGGCAACGCCGCAACGAGGAAGGATAGAGGTTGAGGGTAAATCTATCATTAACAAAAGAAATGGATGAAAAATAATAGGGGCAAAGGGAAACAAGTAAACTAATTACTTTTGGGGTGTGAATAAAGTACTGTTTTTTGTTTTTTGAGAAAATTTTAAGTTGTGAATAAAGTACTGTTTTTTTTAGAGAGAGTTGGCAAAAACTCCTATTAGGGAGATACTATTAAGTCTAAGGATTTTGAAATACTTTAGACAAAATTACCCTTGATAATATTTTAATTTTTTTGGGGTGCCACCGAATTAGTGTACCACCAACATGTGGTTGCTCGTCGCCACCGAACGCAGTCGCTCGTCGCTAACTGCCACCGAACCGAACCACCAAATGTCGTCGTTGCCGCCATCGAACCAACGAACGCCTCTGCTGCCACCACCAAACCGAACCGAACCTAACCAGGGACAAAATCAGGATTTTATATTGGGGGGGGGGGCAAAGCATAATAATTTCATTAGAGGGGGGCCAAAGCATAATAATTTCATTAGAGGGGGCCAAAGTATGAACCCAAAAAATTTATATTCCAATATTCAAGATTTTACCACATAAATTAAAAATAATAATAATTGAGGGGGGGGGGGCATGGCCCCCCTTGGTCCATACATAGTTTCGTCCCTGACTCTAACCCTACCCCTGAGATCTACAGGCTATAGGATGAATCCTAGACCTAAGATCTCGTCGAACCGCTACTGAACTCCGTCGGATCTGCTCGCATACGCCGTTGGGGCTGCAGCTCGCTGCCCTCACCGCCTCTACTGCAGTCGCTGCCACAGTCAAAGCTACTGCCCGATCCCCCACCGTCTCTACTGCAACCATCACCGCTGTTACCGGAGCTATCGAGAGAGAGGAAAAAATATAAACAGAAGGGAGAGTAGTTTCGGATTTATTTAAAAAAACAGAAACCTTAGACTAAATCAAACAACAATTCAATGTCCTGTTCATAAGTTAGATATGCCTGTTCATAGGTTAATTCAATGTCCTGTTTATAGGTTGGATATGTTGTCTGGAACATCTCACACATTAATTTTTTTTTTTTCTGTCATTTCAACGGCTATACACTTAGTTAAAAGGGTTATTTATCCTAAGAGTTGGGACCTATTCCCAAAATACACCTCTATCGTTTACCCGGCCACCCACTTTTCGCTCCAGGTACGATGGGAGCCTACCGAAGCGACGCATCAGGGGCCACTCACCTCCGTCCATGTAACTTCACATGCTCTCTTTGCACCTACCCAAAAAAAAAAGGGTTATTTTGACTTTGCCCCCCAAATTTTGCCTTGAATTAGATTTTACCCTCCATGTTTTCATTAATTAGACTTTACCCCCCAAAACTAACCGTTCCGTCAGCTCAACTCCGAAAAAATTTATTTCTTTTCCGTCAGCTCACCCTTTCTCTTAGATGGTGGGCTGACGGAGCACTTAGTTTTGGGGGGGTAAAGTCTCATTAATGAAAATATGGGGGGTAAAGTCTAATTCAAGGCAAAGTTGGGGGGCAAAGTCAAAATATCCCAAAAAAAAGCGTCCTGCTATTGAACATACTTTGGGACATACTGCGGCGGTGTGGGGTATCGGCCAGCGCACAGTTTCGCACCAAGGGCACGAAGCCCAGGTCAATCCCGCTCACCACCGCGGGTATGTCCGCGAGTATGTCCCTCCAACTAGCATCCCCCTCTCCAAAAAAAAAAAAAAAAATTTCACATGCTCTGCAGTCTCCAATCCCCTGGACCAACTCCACCCTCACTGGATTCAAAACAGCGAGCAGCTTAACGACCCAATACGATGGGATCAGAGATATCACTTCTGTGGTCCATGTCCACGTCTCGGACACGGTGTCGTGGGTTCCACTGCTCGCTGTACTCGGCCTGCAGACGATTCCCCTCAGAGAGTGTGAGAAAGTGATAGGAGAGGAGGGCAGAGGGACGAAGAGTCCAAAACACCAGCCATGGAATAAGAGGAAAAGGACACTATTTCATCACCTCTCTCTCTCTCTCTCTCTCACAAAACTCTCTCTCTAAATTTTTGTAACACACAACGTTCTCTCTCTAGTTTTTTTTAGCCCCTACTCTTTGATACTTTTTTGCTTGGCTTATTCTCCCTCCTCTCTCTCTCTCTCTTTCTCTCTCTCTCACACACACACAGCTTTCTCTCTCTAGTTTTTTTTAACCCTTTTTCACTATCAAACTAAAGCCCTGAGGTGGTAGCTACTGCTAAAAAAACCACCTTTCTCTCTCTCTCTATAGCGCTCTCTCTCTCTCTACATTCGAACCCCTTCTAGGGTTCAACCAGTTGTAGTGTGGAAAGGAGAAGGCAAAGCAGGCCCAGAGAATCCTTCGCACTGGTGGGCATTTTAGGGTTGGTGAGAATATCTGTTGAATCTTCGTCTCCATTCTTTGAATCAAAGGAGAGGACAGAGAAATTAAGATGAGGAGCACTACTGCTTTCTGTCCACTGCTACTTCTCATCGCCTACATGTCAGTAACGCCGGTAGTCTACTCCGACCAGCAGCAACCTCTGAACCCCGGGGGTTTCGGCTCCTCGTCCTTCCCCAACACCGTCCCGGCCTTCCCCGTCGTCCAGGTCGAGAACCAGACCGCCTGCAGGCTGGACCTCTCCGACGAGCTCTTCGGTGGCGTCGCCGAGGCCTGCGGCCACGGGGGCCTCGACCGGAGCCGCTGCTGCCCGGTCCTCGCGGCCTGGCTCTTCGCCGCCCACGCGCGCTCCGCCCTCGAGGTCCGCCCCCCGGCGGCGGACGCGGTGGAGGGCGCGGGCGGCGAGGGGCCCGTGATGCCGGACGACTCGCAGCGGTGCGTGGACTCGCTGCAGACGTCGCTGGAGGGGCGGGACATCCGGCTGCCGCGGCCCAACGCCACCTGCGACGCCGTGCTCTGCTTCTGCGGCATCCGGCTCCACCAGATCGGCTCCCTCACCTGCCCCGCCGCCTTCAACGTCTCCACCGACGGACGGAACGCCACCCCGACGGCGGCGGTTCGGGACCTCGAGCGCCACTGCCGCAATGCCTCCTACGCCGGCTGCACTCGCTGCCTCCAATCCCTCGAAAAGGTCCGAACCCCTTATCTTCTCTATGTCCTATTTTCCCATATTTCTCCCTCCCAAGTACACTACTCTTTTTTATTTACTGATTGGTCCCTCAAAATGCATTCGAGAAAAAAGGGAATAGAAATCAACAGAAATTTGCAATATATTGTTTTTTTTTTGTAATCGCTTCCTTTGTACTTGCATTTTAATCCCTGAGTATGAAATATATGTCCTTTTCTCTAAAAAAAATATTAGGATAACGGCTTCAGATAAAATTTAATGCGTTTGGATGGGCAATAAATCCTTCATTCTTTCTTTTTTTTGTTCTCCATGCATGGGACCGAATCCGGCCGTTATGGACTCTCATGCAATCATTTTCATGGTTGGGACTAAAATCAATGCTCGGAGCGCAGGTGAAGGGCGGCGGTGGGGACTACGGGAGCGGCGACCGCGGGCGGGCGAGCCGGATGTTCGGGAGGGACTGCCAGCTGATGGGGCTGACGTGGCTGCTGGCGAGGAACAGGACGGCGTACATCCCCACGGTGTCCGCCGTCCTGCGGGCCGTGCTCTACAGCGCCCACCCGCCGGCGGCGCCGTACAGGTGCAGCCCGGACCAGGAGAACATGCCCCTCGCCGTCGACTCCCTCCAGTTCCAGAAGATCGACTCCTCCTCGGCTGCGGCGTCTCATCCTGCCCTCGTGAATTCCATCTATACCCTCCTTGTCCTCCTGCTATCCCTTGCCCGAGGGGCGTGATGGGAAAACAATTTGAAGGTGGTGCCCGTTTTGGTCCTTTCACGCAGCTGTGTAAATCTCTGTTTTTTTTTTTTTTTTGCTGGGAGGGGGGGAGGAGGCATAATTGAATTACGTCCTATATATCTAGATCATGGCTGCTTTTTGGGATCCCTCAATATGGGCCGTCCGATGGCTTGAGTCCGGTTTGATCTTTTTGATCCTATGTTTTACTGTGAATGGTATGGGAGACGGTAAGATCACGGGGCGGTGACAGGAAGGAAACATGGCGGTGGGACCGGGACCCAGCGGGGGCGTGTCGGCGGCTGGTGCGGGGAATCCGCTCCAGTGCTACAGCAATTGGACTGACCCTTTTGTAATTAATATTAAAAAAAGGTTCTGGAAACAAATTTGTTGGCTGCATATGAATCATAATAAATAATTTGTATAAAAAAAAAGTAGAAATGTATAAATTACCGATTATTATAACGAATTTGTTTTTTAATAATTTTAAGTAATGGAAACAACAGAGATTCTCTTCCTCCCACCACATGGTATGCGATCAAACCGCGGGTGAATGTCCAACTGCCCCCTGGAAAATTAAAAAAAAAAAAATAGGGGCCACTGCAAAGTTGCCCTTCAACCCCCCCCCCCACCCAAATGAAAGGGAGTTGAAATATCACGGTAAAAAATATTAGCAATGAAGCATGATTGGATAGAATGCTCATCACAATCAAGGATGTGAGGGTGAATCAAGGATGTGAGGGTGACAGCGGTTGAGATACGAGCAAATCCAACGGTAAAATCCGGTGCTTCGGTGGTGGTTTCAATAAAATCCGACAAGGGTGACAGCGGTTGAGATACGAGCAAATCCAACGGTAAAATCCGGTGACTCCGGTGGTGGTTTCAAAATCCGGTGACTCCGGTGGTGGTTTCAGTAAAATCCGACATCGGTTATGAAAAAATCCAATGAATCTGGTGGCGAGGACCGACAAACTACAGCTAAATCTAACATGATATGACAATTTCGACAAAAATGATTGAAATGCCCTCAAAATGATTAATTTGGTTAAAATTAGTACCGAAATGAGATACAGCACGTGGCTTAGGGGTCGATGGATACCGCTGCTTTCGGTCAAAATCTTATCAAAAATAATGAAATGAACCTAGTTTCGATGGACCCCATTGGTTCTTCTGAAATTATGGTTTGCCACCAACATTTTGACCAAAATTTTTAAAATTGGGTCGAAATCTTAAAATTTTATTAAAATAAATCAACAATAATCGAACCTTTTTCTAGGATAGATAAAATATACAAATGGGCACTTGTCCAAGTGGCACTTCCTCTCACCCTAGCTGGAGATGTCGTTCCTTGTTCGACTCCCAGTATGGGCACCATGGAGCAAACTTTCTCGCAAGGCAGTTCCCTTGTTTGCTTTTGTTCGAATCCTGTCCATTGATATCACGTTCACGGGATCACAGAATTTAATAAAAATTCCGAGTTGTGTCTAATCCTTACCCTAACAACATCTACCACCCACTTGATGCCTTGTTAATTATATGAAAACCACTTAGAGATGGCCAAAATGGCTTCAATACACTGACTTTTTTTTTTGGGTTCCATGAAAGGAGAGACCAGAAGGCCTTCGGGAGACGCCACTGCCCGGCACAAGCAAAGACCACCGCATCCAGGTGGAGAGACATACACGAGACCACACAACACACACCGCACACCAGCGGACGGATACAAACCATCGCCAACAGGCGAAAGAAAGGCCAGAAGCCACCACAAACCGCACGCAGGCGAGACAATCAATACACTGACTCAATGTGCAGACATAGCAGTTAGCATCTGTGCCTACAAGGATCATTACATTTTTACGCAACATCGGCAGTAATGAGAGGGATTAATGTACAAGGCCTAATAACAAAATTTACAGCGAAGGGGATAATGGCGAGCGGTGAATCTCTGTAAAAACCTGTGCTGCCTTTAGCTGCACTCTTTCCTCCAGTCCTGAAGCAGCAAACATAATGCATTAGCTATGAAGTACCCAAACATGAATTCAGTAAACTGAAGCCAAATTAATATAGACAGAATTAAATTCCATAAAGAAAACAAAAAAGCGTTGCTAACGATCGGACTAAAACACGGCATAATCAGCAGTTACGTCAAATCAGTCAAATCACGAGTAGCGACATCAAACTCCCTTGAAAGAAACCACACACCTGTGACCTCTCGATGTGCAATCAAATAAATATTCAACGAGTAAACCACAAACGCAGAATATATGTAGATAACTAATTGTCAGTCAAATGTATAGCCGCATATCCTTCCTTTGTATACAAGCCTCACATGAGGGCACTATATATACTTGGCCCATTGGCCCTAATGAGAATAGATAGAATTTTCTCTCTCTCACTCATAGTCCTAGGGTTATTGGTGATAATAACAAAGTAAAGCAAACCACACAAAGACCGTGATTTTTACTGTGCAAAAAACCCTCCAATGTGTGTGTTTGTGTGTGCGGGTGGGTGGGTGGCAACCACGTGGCACTAAGTCCAAACTATCAACTATACAATAATGAGATTACAAGTTCTTTAGATGCGACTAGAGAATCTTCATCAAGAGAAACAATTATGTCCTGGATTGCATTCACCAAACAAGGTGGATCTCCAAACAAGATTAGAATGTAAAAGGGCACTTCGCCACGACAACGTGGCCTAATCGGATTCCAACCCAATGGCAAAATGAAGCTCAAATTCAGAATACCATCACCACAACCTCTCTCCTTGGATGGGCAAGAAATGCTACTATCACCATTTTTAATTTCCCCTTCAGGCAACATCAGCGAAGTAGATAAGAATTTGTTATCAGGATGCAGTCTAGAGATGTGTCTATGTTTCATTCCAGTAAATACTTTGCCGACATGCTTAACAGCTTTTCCTTTATTAGGATACTTATAGGTAACTATTGTAACCCCGTTTGGTAAGCTTCTGCGACGAATCACTCGGGCAACGTAGGCAAAGTTTGTAAGAACATTTTGAGCATATTTTGTGGAGGTCAGCAATTGGAACTTCGCATTAATTACTTTAAAACAAATCCGGTATTGAATTAGATCGTAGTCGAAAATTAAGTGATTAATTTTGCAAATTCACTAAAAAATGGAGAAACTTGGCAGTATGGGGGGATAGAGAGAAATTTCAAGAATGACGGAATCGTCTCGGACTCAGGATAATAGGGGCCATAGGGCAGTATTTCTACACAAGTCAGCTAAACTACACAGCCACTGAATTATCCAAAAATTTGCAAAATTAAAAAATATGCTGCTAAAAATAACATAATGGAATTTTGAATAAGTTTGCGACTAGGCATTACATCATTATGATGTGTAAAAACAAATGGAATTCTTTATTAAGAACATTAGTACACCCAATAATACTGTACCTGCCAGCTAGATAGCTCATGGCGGTTGTATTCAGCCACTTGAAGCCCAACAAGGCCAACGCCAGACAATCTTCTCTCTTGTATAAAAGAATTAATTAAGAAAAATATTATCTTAAGCAATGTAAATGGGCAGAATTGTTGCAAACAAACCTTGGTTATTTGCCTCTAGCTCCATCTGAGTTATCTGGTCAGCCTTTACTTGTTTCAGTACTGGTAGCAGTTGACAGAATTCTCTGATTTTGCTAAACTTATCTTGAATATTTGCTAATACCTGAAGATTAATTGAAATCCAGATCAATACATGCAGTATTAAAAGTACAAAAGAAAGCTTCAAATGTGGAAAATGGAGTATTATATATATAATCCAAAGTGTAAAAGAGCAAGTAAGAAGCAGACTTTGCGCACTCCACCAGCTACATGTTGCATGCATGTCTTGCAAGTGGAATAGCCTCGAGGAATTGGACATTGCCTAAACTTCTAGTTCAGAAATCTCAGAGTACCTTAAGTTGAATTAAATGTAGCATAAATGGGGTCACTTGAGAACACACGAGCCAATGCGGTAGAGTCAAAAATCCAACACTTCTGTGCAAACATCAGTTCTATGGATCTAGGATCCGTTAAAAGTAAAACATTAACTATGCTTACAGACTTCATTTTATAGTTTGAGTTGGTTTTTTATGATTGGATTTCAACCTAACATCAACCCTCAATGTTTTATTTAACTTCATCGCCTTCATCTTGTCTGAGTATTTAATAGTTGTCTACGTCTTTTCCTTTCACTCAACAATTGTTGGAGCTCTATTCCCTATATATTTATGCTTCATTTATTAGTTCTCTTGACAACATGACACCTATGTTGAGGGACACGCCTCTTGTCAAACATCTCCATCCAATTATTCTAACAAAGAGGGAACTGATCCTGGTACAGCCTTATTCACCATATACCTCATCTCATTCCAAAGAATACGGCTCATCCCATACAGATGAACTCTACTAGGCACATCCCTCCTACACCACCCAGCAGCGTTCCGTTCTTCAACGTGAACGATCGGTATATGCATATCCCACAACTCAAATTCTGGCGAGAACACCAGCAGGAAAGATGAATGTTGAAATCGAAAAATTCGGGCAAGATCCGGAGGTTGATCCAGCGAAGTCCGACTGCAGGATCTAGCATCAGCGAGGTCTGGCGGAATGCGACGAAATCGAGCGAAGTCCAGCTGCGGGATCCGGCAGGGTGCGGTGAAATCTGGCGAGGTTCAGAGACCGGAACTAGTGAATTCCAACGAGATCCGACGAAATCTAGCAAGGTTCGATGGCAAAAACCAGCATTTCGACGGGATTCAGTAATATCGGTGATGTCCGGTAATGAAATTCAGTAAATTCCGATGAGGTCCGACGGTGAAATCTGGTGTATCGACGGGTTCGGCAAAATCCGACGAGGTCCGATGGCAAAATTTGGCGTTTCAGGAAAATCCGATGAGATTTTGGCGAAATTCGGCGAGATCTTAGCGAAATACGGAGAAGTGTGTGGCTGTTTCGATCAAAATCCGATCGAAACAAGATTTAAAGATCCAAATCTTCCAAAATCAGTCAAATTCGAAATGATTGAAATGATTGATTTGACCCAAAATGGACAAATTTGATCGAAATCAGCATTGTAATGGGTGCAGCACATGGTTTCGATGGGTCCTTGCTGCTTTCAGTCGAAATCTTGTCGAAAACGACAAAATGCACTGGTTTCGGGTGAGACTCACTATTTAGTCCAAAATTCCAGTGGGCCCCAATCTTTCCAACCAAAATCCACAAAATTCGACCGAAATACCAAAATTTTGATGAAATTCTGAAATCTTAAAGATTCGGTATTTCGGACCCACTTGTTTTTTGGCTCTGGCCGAAACCGAAATATTTCATCGAAATTTCGGTATTTCGATCGAAATTTCAAACCATACTTAGGATTAGGCTCAAATTCGTATGAACTGCAAAGAGGTCGCTCTAGCTCTAATTCTTATAGTTCTAATGCAATACAATTTTTTGAGCTTACACTATGAACTTAATGCAATAGTTTCTAAATATTCCAGTACACAAAAATACTTCAAGGGGGAAATGGAACCCATGGGCACATGTTCCACAAGACATAAAAGGTATTTAGGAAAAGGGTTCCCGTAAGATATTTAACATTGCTAGTAGCAAGGAATGAAGAAAACTCTAATAATTTGATAGGATTAGAATCAATAATCATTGAGCAGGTGGTTGTCAACAAAACAAAGAATAGAGTTGCACCTTTCCTAGATATAAATGTAATTCCATAATATGGTTTAGTGTGGTAGAGCAACGATGAAAGCTGTAAACATATTGGTAAAGCAATTTGGTTTCACGTCAAGGTCCACTATTAATGAAATTTTCTTACCTAGACAAATGGTGGTAAGATTTAGGCGAGAAAACTCCATTGGATCTTTATTAACTAGAAGATAGTGAGTGACAGTCAGGGATACACCGATACTTCAAAACAGGTGTCGTACCCGTATCGGATACTTCCCGATACTCCGATACTGCCCGATACGGCGGGATACGTATCCAATATGGCTAGGAAGTATCGGAGTTTAAAAAAACAAAAAAAAAAGATCCGATACGTTGGGGATACGGGACCGATACGCCGGGGATACGGGACCGATCGAGGGGATACGGGATCGATACGCAGGGATACGTATGGATGGTAATATAGTCCAAAATCTAAAAATCTGACCTGAACCCAACTGAAACTCGACCAGAACTTCGGATATGAGTCTAAATTCTGTACGTAAACATTTGCTTAATGATATCATTTAAATGTTTTGTTTTTTGGATGATGCATGTGACACTAACTTTGTATTTTATAATGGATGATGAATGTTAGCATTTTGTAATGGATGATGAATATGACGCTTGTGTAATGTTGTTAGCGTTATTTTTTGTAATTGATGAATGTGACACTTGCTTTGATTTTTTAGTTGTATTGGATGTAGATCATGTAATAATGATGAGCATGGTCATAATTAATTTTTAAACTATCCACTATTTATATTCTAGCATAAAATATTATATTTAATTATTAATATTTTATATATATATATATATATATATATATATATATAATTACAAACGTATTCCTGCCGTACCGCGTATCCTAGTTTTTCAAAATTCCACGTATCGCCGTATCCGCATCCTCGTATCCGTATCCCCGTATCTGTATCGGTGCTTCCTAGGTGACAGTAAAGCAATAGAATTTGGTAAACTTTAAATACGGGTGACACTCAATGCTATATCGATGTATTTACAAAGATGTATGGTGGTACAAAAACAAGTGTGCATGCAACTTGTGGTATGAAAGCTCATTTCCTACGATTGTGGGTTTCCATTGACATTCGACCTTATATATGTAAATCTTCACAGATTAATGGACATGTTCACATCAGGCAATCAAGACGAATGAGATGGTGTTATTCGTAGATGATGATGAGCATCACCATCACCATCCAAGTCTCATCTCATTGACATAGATCATTTAGAGAGAACATTGATAAGAAATTTTTTGATTGGCTGTTAGCCTAACGTCAACCCTCTGAGATTGGTGCTGAAACCTAGCCAGGGCAACTTGACAAGAAAGGAGCAAGCCAAGTATTAGATGTAGTGTGTTAGTATTCTATTAGTCCCACCTCGGTTGTGGTAACGTAATGGTGTGTGTTCTCTTTATATAAAGAGAGAGAACACACACATTAATGAGATAATACAAGGAGATTTTCTCCCCGATCCTATTCTCTCTCCCTCTCTCTTCGTAACATGGTATCAGAGCCAACCCTCTTGACCTAGGGTTTCGACGCTCTTCTCTCCGACCTCGGCCTCCTCGGTCGTCATCGACGATATCGAGGAGGCCGGGAACAATAAATTATTATTATTTTTTCTTTCTCTGATCTCGCAAGCCCGCAGCACCGCCAGTCTCGCCCTCGCGCTCGTCGGCCACGTCGAGGCCGCCCGCATGATCCTCGAGGCCGGCGACATCTGCTCCGAGTGCACCTTTGACGAAGACCGCTGCCACGCCGCTCACCCTCCACATCCGGAGGCTGCTCAAGACCTTCGAGGTCCGACCCTGCGCAGCCCATCGTCTCGCACCCGCCGCCTGGCCCTGAGCCCGTCGTCTCGCGGCCGCCGGTCTACGCGCCGAACACGACCGGTCTAGAACCTCCGCCGCGCCCGCCGGACGTTCCTCTGCTACAAGCCGAGGCCACCTGCCTTCTCTCCGCGCCAATCACCGTGGAGCCCTCGCCGGATCTGCCGCTCGCCGTCGCTGCCCTCCTTCCTAGCCGGATCCTTTGCTCGCCGGACAGCCTCCCCTGCTACATGCTCTGCCGCGCCGTCCAGTCGTCCACCTCCAGATCCGACCACCGTCGGCTTCCTCCTGCTACTGCGCTCGTCGTTCTCCACGCCGGCCACGTGCCGGCCTCGAGCTTCAGCCGCACCCGCCGATCCCGCGCCGATCGAGTTGCCGCATGGATCGATGGAAACAGAAAAGGAGGGAGAGAGGGCTCACCGGCGGTGGGGATCGGTTGTTCCCGGCCCGAACCTGCGCTGCACCCGCCGGCCCTGCACCGACCTCCCACCGGCCCGGCCCTGCGCCCGCCGGATCCGCCGAGCTCGCCGGATCTGCCGCGCCCGCCGGCCCGCTTGAAGACCCCGCGCCGGCCCTTCGCCCACGCCGACCGGATCTACCGCGCCCACCGGACCCGCCGGCCCTGCGCCCGAGCCGGCCGGATCTCCGGATCTCTCGTTCACTGCCGGTTTTCCCTCTCGTCTCTCTCTCGATTTTTCTCTCTTTCCTTATCTCCTCTCTCATTCGAATCACAGCCGTCCCTTGCCCTATCTTTTATTCCTTCACTCTCTCTATAGCTGATCAGAGCCATCCGATTTGCATCGGACGGCTCTACACCAGATCCGACCCAGTGATCCCCTTTGAGCCCGTGACTGCGCCGTGCGGTCATGTTCTCTCTATATAAATGATCACAGCCATCCATCCTGCATCGGACGGCTGTGCTTTGCGACTTGCTGCATCCGACCCGACACGACCCTCTGCACCCGATCCGACCCTTTTTCACCTGGCCCTTTGCGCCGCTCGGATCCTGTGCTCATAGCATCTCGCCACCCGATCCGGCCCTTCCGTATCTGGTCGGCTCTTCGCATTTTCGTCTTACGCTCTGATCTGTTGCGCTCTCTCTGTGGCCCTGCGCTCGAGCTGCTGCTCCTCCTTCGGCTCCAGCCCGCACCTATTGGTCTTGCTGGCTGCCGGAGCCCTAAGCCGTTTGATCCGGCCGCCTTGGCGTCCCTGCGCCCTACACGGCACCCCGGGGAACTCCAGTTTGTCCCCGATGTAGATCCACCCGCTACGCCTTGAACTTTGTCAGCCCGCCTTGCATTCTATGCGCTTGCGCTTTGTCGATTCGTCTGCCCCATCGCCTCGCTCTGTGCCCTTGCGCCTTGGTATTTTTGCGCACTGCGCCCTACCGATCCGCCTTGCACCCTTAGATCCTCTCTAGTTCCGGTCACACTTGTTTTGTGCCGGTCTTTGGATCCTCTCTTGTTCCGGTCACACTTGTCTTGTGCCGGTTTCTTTTGATCCTCTCTAATTCCAGTCACACTTGTTTTGTATCGGCTTTTGGATCTTTCTCGTTCCGGTCACACTTGTCTTGTGCCGGTTTCTTTTGATCCTCTCTAGTTCCGGTCACACTTGTTTTGTGCCGACTTTTGGATCCTCTTTTGTTCCGGTCACACTTGTCTTGTGCCGGCTTTTGGATCCACTCTCGTTCCGGTCATTCTTGCACCGGCTTTCGGATCATCTTCCTTTCCTTGGTCATGTGACCCTATCAGAGCTACGATTCTTCTCCTTCTTCTTTGTCTGTGATGATTGAGATCTTCCAAGAGGTGTCAAGTACTTGCTTTGGTCGGGTGCTTGCCTCTTATGAGGTCTCACGCGTTCACATCTTCTCTTAGTCGCTCTCTCTCCTTTCGGCCTCCTTTATTGCCGGCTTCCATCACCGTCAGCTTCCTCCGCTCCGATCCTTAGTGATAATTGCCAATTCTCCCGGTTGATCTGCTTACAGGTTGGCCGGGTTCCCCCGGTTGTCCTGCTTGCAGGTCAATCGGGTTTTCAGGACAACTTGCTTGCAGGTCGTCCTGGCACTATCTTTACTTTACAAAAAAAAAAAAAGGGTTATTTGATGTAATTTTTTCTTCTTTTTTTTTTTCTTTTCTTTCTCCTTCCTTTTATTAAGCAAACTGATGTCGGTTTATACCTTACATCAGTTTGACGGGGGGTATTAGATGTAGTGTGTTAGTATTCTATTAGTCCCACCTCGGTTGTGGTAACGTAATGGTGTGTGTTTTCTCTCTATATAAAAAGAGGTAGTCTTATGTAATATTATTGAGATTAATGAGATAATACAAGGAGATTTTCTCCCCAATCCTATTCTCTCTCCCCCTCTCTTCGTAACACCAAGAATCCTACAAGGCCAGTTGGTGTGTAGGGAGACAACCTTGCTGGTTATGAAGTTTAGGCTCATGCAACTGGGCAACAACCAACAAAGCCACAAAGGTTTCCCTAGAACAAGAGGGTAGAAGGCAAGAGTTGATATAGGAATGGTATTTATTTATGCGGACCAAGTTAAGTGTATCTTATGTGCTCTGAATTTTTATTGCTTCCTCCACGTGATTTATTTATTTTATTTTTCACCTTTTAAATTATTTATTTATATGTCTATCTGTTTTGGGTAGCTCACTCCTCGCCACAAGGAAGATTAGATTATCTTGGTACAACCAGCTCTCCAGCCACCAGACCAGTGTTTTAAGTATCGTTATCACTGTCGATATCGCCAAGTTGCCCGGGGGAAAAATCGGGGATATATCGCTATTTATCGCAATATATCGCTAAAAATTAGAAAAAAGAGGAAAAATAGGGCAAAATGAAGATTTTTTAGGAGGATTTTTCTATATATCCCTTTAGGATGTATAGATACACCATTATAATCAATAACATACAAAACCAATCATTTACTTTAGAGGACACTCAATTTAGGCTTAATATACGAGTCTGTGAATTGTCGGCACTGTCTATGAACTGTTAGAAACTTTGCAACAGTCTATGAATTAAACAATCACAATAAGATAACACACACTAAAAAGCATGATAAAACATATCAAAACCCATATGGTTCACAGTACATAAAAGCATCTCACAAATTCATAACTCATAAAGCATAAGACATAATAAGTATAAAGCATCTCACAGACTGACAGTACATGACATAGCATAATACTCTGAAAATGATTTTAGCAAAAAAAATTTAAATTTGGATAGCAAGTAGATTGGATGTGTAGTATTGTCATACTAAAATTTCATTAGGGCTATTGGTTTTAAATAGATGAAACCCATGAAAACTCATGAATCTCAATTAATTTCATGATAATCATGATGAATCATATTAAACTTGCTGCGATTCATGTTTATAATTTATTCTTCACGAAGATCTACTTAAGAAATTTAAGAAATAAAAAAAAGATTTAAAAATATACCTCAACTTAGAAGTCAAGAAGAAACTCCAAATCCGTGAAGAGAGGCTTCAAATCCACCAAGAACAAATGGAGGATTTTGCAATATATCAGCGATATTTCAAGTTTTTCCCTAAAACAGGGGAATTTAGTCTGTTTGGATGTCGGAACTTGGCAATATAGCAATATATCAGCGTTATAGCTCTATATATCGTCGATATTTTAAACCATACCTGCCACTGGAAGCTATGTGCTAGGTTATGTTTGTACAATCAATAGGATGATTGATGTCAATTGGACAATGTCATAAATTTAATTTGATCCTTTTGTGGAACCTCTTTCTTATTATTGTGCTTCATAGAAGAGCCCTGTAATGGGATAGGTAGTGGTTTATGTTATTGTCCTTGTTTGATCTAGGGTCTCATTGTGTCTATGGAAAGGAGGATTCGATTTGCCACTTGGAATATCACAACTTACAAGGAAAATGTATCATACTAGTGGATGAATGAGAATCAAAATTGCATGCATCCAAAAACCAAATAGGAGAAAAATGTAAGGTATATAGTGATGGTTACAACGTTTATGTGTAGGCATAGTTACCAAGTCGGAAAACGAAAAAAAAAAATGAAATAGGAAAAAAATTGGAAATAAATGACGAAAACAGGAAAAACGAGAAAACATCGGGGAAATAACAAAAAAAACCTTAAAAATTATACCAAGTATACATATCATTTTCCAACATTAACTAATAAATAAATATAGCACTACCCAGTGGTCAATGCATCAACGATCTGGCCGATACATGCCACGCCCACAGTATGTCCCTTGCAGAGACCCTCTTCCTTTCTCTCTTGCAGTGATCCTCTCTCTATCCTCTCTGTTTTTCGAGGAAACCAACAGCAGCAATGCAGAGGAGGGATAAAACCCAAACCCCGTGTCTTCTGAGTCTAGATCAGGAACCTTTATCCCGTGTCTACTGAGCCGACAGGTTATAAAAAAATCCAAACCCAAACCCAAGTGAAAAACAAAACTGACCGTATAAAACGTGTACTTCGCGTATTACGTGTTTTAAACACGTATAAAACATATATTGATGTTTTTTTTTAAATACGAATTTTATTCCCGTATGCTACGAGTTCGGAGTGATACATGTTTTATACGCGTTTTTTTCAAAAAAAACATCCGATTTGGTAACTATGTGTGTAGGGATTCTAGGGAAGGATAATAACCAGAATATGGAATATTGGTGGATATGGATAAAAAAGTAGATGTTAAACAAGTTATATGCTAGGAAGCACGGACACTTCCCCAAACCCCCCGTACCCGTGTCGGACACCGACACTCGCAGGATACGCACCGGACACGCATGTGTCGTGTTCCACGTGCTTCCGGGAGCCGAACACGGCCAGAGACACTCCTCAGACACTCGCCAAACACTCCTCTGACACTTGCCGGACACGCACCAGACACGACGGAGGTTTCCGATAAGTTGAAGCCAAAACTGAAACACAACCGTTCTTCTCCATACCATTTAGAGTTGTGTACGATTCACCGATTGAGTTGGATGTTACTAACGATTGCGATTCAAAATATATATTGTAAACACACATAAAATATAAATAAAAAAATATTAATTTATTTTACCGTATCCCCGTCGTACCCATGTCCTTTTTTAGAATTTGCCATGTCAGCAAACCCGTGTCGTGTTGTACCCGTGTCCCCGTACCCCCCGTACCAGTGTCAGTGCTTCTTAGGTAATATGTTAATAACTAGAAAAAATTTATTTTTTTTAACGGGAGTTAAGAGCTAGAAAGTTGGGGTTAGATGAAGATATTATTAATATAATTAGTGTGCATGCACCACAAATGAATGATAAAGAAGGAATTTGAGGAAGAGATGGATGGAGTGAGAATATTATATTTGTGCTTGACATGCAAAGATAGCGAGATGATACCTAGAAAAAAAAACCTAACCAAACAACGAAGAATTGGTATATGTTCATTAAGAACAAGCAGAGAAGAAAAGAGAATACAAGATGCCCAAAAATAAGGAGGTGGAATTTACAAAGGGATAATATGGCATCCTTTAGAGAGAATAGAAGGGGAGGAACTTCAAAATGAAAGCAAATATGATTTGGATATATGGAAATTTGAATTAAAAGAGTCACCATAGAAGTTTTACGAGAATCAAAAGGTAAACAATAGCTAACGAACCTTCTTGGTGGTAACGGCATCCAACAAGGAAAAGGGTCTTGCTTAGGGGATCGACTATCAAGGACTTCAAAAGATATAAAAGATCTAAAAGGATGTGAAGAAAGCTAGTTTGTGTGCTAAATTTGCAATCTATGATGAATTATATGATAAATTGAGCTTTAAAAAAAGGGAACTAACAAATTCACAAATATGATGGGATGAGGAAACGGAAAACTAGATATACATCAAATTAGATGTATAAAGAATGAGGATAACATAATACGAGTGAAAGGGCAAGGGGGCAAAGCAATTCGTTTAGCCCTATGGCAATAAACAATGAGAAGATTGAATGAGGAACCGCACCTTGTCTAAAGGTAGCTTGCTTACTCCCCTAGTTGTTCGCCGAATGACGGCAAGAAGGAACCTCAACAAGCAAAGGGCAACCCAAAGGTCAGCAATAAAAAGAACGCTCGCCTAAAGACCAAAACAACCCAAACTAACCTAGTTCCAAAAGAGCACGAAGAATCTGTTGTATCAGTTAACATGGTGGGTCAGGTGGAAAAAGAAAGGAAAAATTGCATCCCTCTTGCTCAGTTGTTTGAAACTGAATCTCAGTGAACGCGAGAAAGGGCGAACTTGGAAAGACGAAGCAAAGGATAAAGACTATTGACTACAGTGATTCTGAGGCTATAGACAATTGAAAGACTTATTTCAAAAAATTTCAAGAACTATAGGATAAAGACTATCTGAGAATCTCTTCAGAAGAACCACATTCAAGAAGTGTACATGCATATCACCATTCTATTCAAAAAGCTGAAATAAGATAAGTATGAGAAGGATGAATCGGATAAGGCTATAGGCCCGAATACCAAGTGCGGTATGGAAAATGATGCGAGAAATTATGCAAGTTGGGTTAGCTAGCTTACTAATTTTGATCTTGAAAACAAGGAATACGCTAAATGATTGGTGTAGAAGTATTGCAGTACCTAGTTATAAGAATAAAAGTGATGTATAAAACGGCACTAGCTATCGTGGAATTAAAGACACCACAGAACAAGTCAAGCCAAAATTTCGTTTTCACCTAGCCAAAGTTGGTCCTTTTCGACGAAATTTTAAACCAAATTGTTGGTGTGAGAAGCCGAGTAAGCTTTGCCTAGATCGGCTCCAGCTTCTTCTTTGACATTTTCTAAAGCTCAAGATTAGCTCTTTTTTTTCATAGTTATCGACTCAAGTTTAGGTCGGCTTAATTGAGTCCAATACCAGACGACTAACAGACTCTTAAAGAATGTGGCACAGTAGATTAAAAAAATACTGGGCATTCATATTTCATCAAGAGAAGATTCCCAATATAAAATTCAAGAAAAAGTAGCAGCAAATGAGGACTTAGGTGTGAAGGATTAAGGAGTTCAAGGAATTGAAAGCAGAGAGGGTGAATGGAATCCAAACCATTTCTTTATGCAGCTTTTGCAGGAGGACTTCCGGCAGCTCAAACACCGGACCACATCCATGGCAAATCCCACAGGGAGAGGCTCCTATTTTAATTTTTGATCGGCTTCAATGAAGTCATAGAGGATTCAATGTGGATTCCAACGCAACTGAAATCGTCGATTCCGTTGTTAATCAGAGAAGCTATGGTGTTTTGAACATAGTAAGAAAGATATGTGTTTTAACTTTTTTTGATGAAATGGCATGATCCATAAATTTGATAATTTTCTTAGGGATATCTTGGTCAGATGTAGCCTTCCGTAAATTTGATATTTTGGTCAGTTGTAGCCTTCCGTTTGACTAAATAACAGTGTGGGCCTCAATTCAAATGTGATGTGTGCGGAGGGGTGGAGCTCAAACTAAACTATTGTCAGGACAAGACCTGAGCTCAAAAGCATCTCCTAAAAAGGGGTTTTGACCAACTCCCCCTAAAAAAAAAGAGGCCTTTGTACGGACGCTCTTCCAATTTGCATACTATACCCTTCAAACTCATCCTAATCATGGGAAATACTCATAATTTCTCACTACCAACACAAGTTCTATGTTCCTGCAAAAAAAAAAAACACAAGCTCTATGTGTGTGTGTGCGCGCGCAGAGAGAGCGAGAGAGAGGCAAGTACAGGAAAGCTGGGAGGTGACTGAATCCGGCTAGTTGTTGGGGGTGAGGATGGGGTTTATGGTAAATTCTCGCTGCTGGGACAAAAAAACTTTACCATAACCCCCATCCTCACCCCCAACAACCAACTAGATTCAATCTCCGCCCAGTTCACCGTACTCGTCTCTCGCTCTCTTTGAGCTTGTGTTGGTAGTGAAAAATTATGGGTATTTTCCATGATTAGGATGAGTTTGAAGTTATAGTACGGAGATTGAAAGATCGCCCATATAAAGGCGAAAACTCATTTTAGGAGATGCTTTTGAGCTCAGGTTCCGACAATAGTTTCTTTTGAACTCCACCCTCCGAACACATCTCATACTGTTATTTAGTCAAATGGAAGGCTACAGCTAGCCAAAATCAAAATTACAAAAGACTACAGCTGACCAAGATATCTCTAAGAAAATTATAAAATTTACGGATCATGTCATTACATTGTAAAAAGTTGAAATGCATATTTTTTTACCATGTTCAAAACATCACAACGTCTCCGATTAATAAGAGAATCTGATGATTCCAGTTGTGTTGGACTCCACATCAAATCCTCTATGCTTCATCGGAGCCGATCTAAAATTAAAATAAAAAAAACCCCTCTTTTACACGATAGACAATCCCATGGGGAGAGGCCCCGCGTTCTTGGACCGGAAGCACCACCGCAAGAAACACCCAGCATCAAACCCTAGCTTCCGATCAACCGGCGGTCCGGCATTGTCAAAACCCCTCCGGGGTGGTGCCAATGATATAGCCATCACACCGTTCGGGAGGTCCCATGTCATCTCTGCTGCGGCCACAGCCTCGGCCTCCCTCCTCCTACTCCTCTCCCTCTCCCTCTCCATCTGACGCCGCAGCGCCATCCCGATCAGCTCCTCCATCGGCGGGGCTACTTGCCTCCGCCTCCGCCGCCGCCCCTTCCTCGACCGCCGATCGGGCGGTGGATCCGGGGTACAGGGGACTACGGCCCTCGGGGGCTTCAGCTTGGACTTGGAGGAAGCGGAGGCGGCGGCCGCAGCCGACATTTGCTTCTCGTGGTTGCGGCGGAGCTGGAGGTGGTGGTGCTCGCAGAACTTGTAGCCGTCGATGGCGCGACGAGGGCACTGCCAGTGCCGCCCGTCGGACCTCCGGCACCGGAGGTGGTCCGGCACGGCTTTCTCGCCGCGAAACAGCTGCTTCATCACGGGAAACCGCTTTGGATGCCGGAAAGGCGGAAACTTTCCAAAAACAGAGAGAGAGAGAGAGAGAGAGAGAGAGAGAGAGAGAGACGAGGAGACTACAGAGGGGATGGCGGTTTCCCAAGATTTCGTACTTGATAGCCAACTGAACAGAAGATAGAGAGTAGTTTGGCTGCTACAAAGATTTACTAGTTACTGACTTACTGCTGTAAAAAAAAAAAGGTTAAATTACACACAAATCCCCTATTTTTGACCGATTATCACTCACAGCCACTCATGTATAAAATCCTCCAAATGCCCTTCTATAGTTTAAAAATATATCACTTGTATCCCCTCCAGAGGGGGTCTATGTGTATGATTTTCAAACTATAGGAAGGCATTTATAGAATTTTAAACATGAGGGATTGTAAGTGATAATCAGTCAAACTACATGGGGTCTATGTGTAATTTATCCAAAAAAAAATTAATGATTACTCTTTCGATTCTTTATTTTTTCTTAATTAATGTACAATCCCAAAGGACTTATCATTGCAGTGGTTTGGTACATATGAAAATCCCGCAATATGGCACTTGGCCATGTTTGGTTGGCGGATTTTCGTTGAGCCGACAGATGAAGTATTTGATTGACAGATTTTCCTCACTTGGAAACCAAAATGGAAATTGATTTGTATCAAAACGATGAAAAATTATCAGGATTTAGAAACCCTCCTCCCCCCTCCTACCCGTTTCCTTCGGAAAAGAAAATGAGACATCTTTCCCTCTTTAAGCCAGCGGCAACCAAATTCGGCCTTTTTGACTTGCAAGTGGAGCTCCTTTCCTTTATAAGGAGACAAGTGTATTCGAACGTTACTTCCTTTAACCTGTCGACTGTGGGTTGTCCATCGCCGCCCTCGGATGGACCACCTAGTGCTTTACCGTCCTAGCAAGTGGTAAAGTATTACCTCCCAATTTGGACCGATGGGTGCATATGATATGAGTCATATGACACCATTGATATATGGAAGTCAGCAGTGATGTATAATATGTCACCGATGATATGCATCCAGCGATCTACTTTGGGAGGTAATGAATGCTTCACCACCATGTCAGGACAATGAGTAAAATCGTCCTTGTAAATCGAGAGGTTTCATCCGTCCTCTTGTGACAGACTAAAGTAATAGTAATTATGCAATTACTTTTGGAGAGACGTTAGTTTCGAAATAAGTTTTTTCTGAAGTAGTCAATAATTTAAATGTAAAGATTTTTTATTTTAATATGATACTTATTATCATATTTGTGTTTAGGAATACATAATAAATGAGAGATATAAAAGCCTCATTGTGGATTTCTATCTAAAGAAAATTGAGGATTTGTGAATATCCAATAAAGTTATATACCATTTTCATCATTGTCTTTAGCTATTGGATTGAATGGGCCAAATGGGTTGTCCTCCACATGAGAAGATAGGACTTGGCACATGGTGTCCTATTTTGAGAGGCAAGTAGGCTTATTCTTCAATGGTTTTCTTGAGGATGGAGATTTAATTGGTTAGAAAGGTTTCATGATACATAAAAGTGATTGCTAATTATGGTGGTTTACCTATTTAAGATATTGTATTAATATGTGTTGTGAGAAATAGTAAGACTTCCATTTGTATTATTCTTTATACATGCATTACAACATATTTCATGTTTAGCTTACCTTTTTTGATTTATTTATTGTATATTCATTATGGTTTATATGGTGGTTAAGTATTGATGTTTTGTAATTAGGGGGAGCATCATTTGGTCCTCCCTCCTCCCTTTCTCTTTCCTGTAATTCTATTCCTTCTTTTCTAATTCACTGGTAGGAATCAAGGCCGAACCCCCCCTTATTCTCTGAGAGGGATTTCTTTAAAAAAAAATAAAAAAGTATTAAGATTTTTGTTAACTACCATGTTGTGCTTTGTGTGCAATAGTATGAATTTATATGTTTTACATTGTATTTCATGTTTAGTATGTCTTTATTGCTTTATTTTTTTTATTTTTTGTATGAGCATATATGGTTTGCACATTTATAACATATACATTCGTCCTTTTTTTTATTACTCCTTTAAAAAAAACTAACAAGAAACAGATAATTATTTTATTCGTTTAAAGTAATAAGGAAGGCCATGTCTTCGATTGGTTGCCAAGAATATAGCAGGTCCTATGGAAAATCATTTTGTCGACGATCTTAGATCTAGCCTGTTTAGCCTCACTTGCAAGTCAGTCAGCCACTTGATTCACTTCTCAGTAGATATTAAAGGTGTCCACCGATACGATGTTGTAGGTTTTTTCTGTTGTTAAAAGATTTTTCGGTTTGGGCCCCATGATAGTGGGTTGGGAGTCAAAAAATGCTGGCTCTTAGGATGAAGGCTTGTTGAGTTCAACTTATTGACCCACTAATTGGCCATATTATAAATCGGAATATAACTAAGTACATATTAGATTAACGTGAGTCTTCTTGAAAAAGATAAATTCATAACCTTCTAATTTATAATTCCAGATAATATCCTATTGGATAGATCAAAAAAATATTGGACAAATGACAAAAACCTCTCGTGAACTATACATCTCGTTTCATATTGGTCCATCAACTATTTTTTTGAACAATTTGATCCCTGAACTGTGCTCCGTGTGCATTTAGCCCCCTCCATAAGCTTTTTATTCGGAAAATATCTTTATCAATTTTCAATAAGACTCAAAATTGTTTTAAAATATTTAAGTTATACTTACTAGTACAAGGGTATTTTTGGAATAAAAGTTAACGGAGGGTAGGGATGGCAATGGTGTGGTTTTGGGTAAAACCGAAACCGCACCGCAACACCAAACAACCACACCGAAATCGTACCGCACCGCGACGGTTTACCATTATGTAAAACCGAAACCGCACCATACGGTGCGGTGCACCGCGATTTTACCATTATAAAGGTCTAATCGGTGCGGTTTTATGCGGTTTTGGTCAAAACCGAAACGCACTGCTACACCAAAACCAAAAACCGAAACCGCACCGCGACGGTTTTAAATTGGCATACCAAAACCGCACCGGTGCGGTTTACCGAGGTTTTCGGTTTTAAACTGCACCACTGTCATCCCTAACTGGGGGGCTAAATGGAGACGGAGCATAGTTCAAGGATCAAATTGTTCAAAAAAAATGATAAGGGACCAATATTAAATCAGGTGTATAGTCCAGGGAGGTTTTTATAATTTGCCCAAAAATATAGGGAAATTTTATTCGTACCCCATAAATCTGTAACTAGGCCCCATTTCCAACAAACTTGAGCACACCCCTTTTTTTTTTTTTCATACCCCATTCCTATCCCAAAAATACCCTTCTCTCTTACATCCCACCTTCAATACACCCCAGTTAAATGGCCCACCCCAACTTGATTATACCCCAATCAAACACATACCCCCTTAAATATATCTCAATTATATGCGCTCTTGAATACACCCCACTCTTAAATAAATTCCATACAATTGGCTGGTACTTGAAGGCACAAGTATGGCTGCAACTTGGGCGGGCCAACCCAAACCCAACCCGAGTCCAACCCGAACCCAACCCGAATTTGGGCGGATTAACACGAGCCCAACCCGAATTATTTCTCCTCTATCATATTGAAGCCGGTCAACCCACCCCGCACAACCCGACCAACCTGACTGGTTGTGCTTGGGCTAAGGAAGTTCAAAGAGACCTTGGGCTGGGTTGGGTTGGGGGTACAAAAGACGTTAAGGCTTTGGGGTTTGGGGTACAAAAGGAAAGGGCATTGTTGGTATTAAAGGACTGTTGAGTAAGATATTGAGAAACGGTAGGGAGACTGGGGCTAATTACAGATTTTTGGGGTACGAATAAAATTTCCCAAAATATATAGCTCAAATACGCTTGCCATTTATTGACTCCTAAATACAGTAAGGGTTCAATTAGGGGTGGGAATGGGTCGTGTCGGGTCGGATTTGTGTCGTGTCTAGTTTCGGGCTATGTCCAAAATCCCTATACCCGGACCCAACCCGTTTAACTAATCGTATCTAGATCCTAAACCCGTACCTGACCCGTTTATAAACGGGTAGACCCATTTACCACACGGGTCTATTCAGTTGACCCGATCCGACCCAATACAACTCGACCCAACTTGACCCGATAGACCCGCTGATACTATATAATACAGTATCGGATTGTGGGTAGACCCGACCCGTTGAATTTTAAACGGGTGTTACCGGGTCTACCGTATCCAAACCCTAAACCCGGACCCGACCCGTTTATTAAACGGGTCTATCATGTAGACCCATTTAAGATCCGAACCCGTTTAACCCTGACCCTGACCCGCTAACTTCATGTTGGGTCCAAAATTGCCAGCCCTAGGTTCAATGACTTCTTTAAGCCCCAGGAGAACCGGTTCACCAAAAGAAATCAATGATTTACTGTAGTTATTTTTTTTTTAATCAAAACAGCATGAAACTTCTTTATAGTACCCTACACATTTGGGAAAAAAAAACAGAATCTGTCATGCCAAAGCTAGCATGCCAATCGGATGTCCATATAGTAGGGGTGGGGCTAGGGCGGGTCTGACCCGAACCTAACCCACCCAACCCGAACAAAGGACAAACATGGGCAAAGCTAGTTAAAAACTTGGACGGATTTGGACAAAAAAAGATCAATTCGATTTCAGTTTGGACGGATTTGGACACAGTCTTTTCCAACCAGAGGAATCCGAATAGACGAGTACAATGGCATACATACCTGTAGGGCTGCTGTTGTTGGTCCATCACCATAGCCATTCCAAAATGTGATGGAGGTTTTTTTTTTTTTTTTTTTTTTTTTTTTTTTTTTTTGACTTCGGCGGGTGTCCCGAAACCTTTCGGGCAATGGCCCACTTCAGGCTCGGACTAATCCCTCCGGGAGTGAAGCCCGACCCACTCGGCAATTCCCACTTCACTCCTGGGTAAATCGAGGGGAGGAAGAGTTGAACCCACAACCTCATCACCAAAGCATCAGTTGCTTTGCCAACTCTCCAATCCCCTGGTGGGTGTGATGGAGGTTTTAGAGAGAGAGAGAGAGAGAGAGAGAGAGAGAGAGAGAGAGAGTGGTGTTGGATAATTTTATTTTTTTTATAGTTGTGGCTATGATTGTTTAATGACTTCTGGTTAGGGTCCGCCAAACCCTCCTACAGACCCTCCCTTATGTAGGAGGGGTTCTCAAAAAAAAAAAAAGTTGTGGCTATTGTTGGTTAATAGAATAATTTTTTTTTTTATTTTGATATTAAAAGATCAAATATTTTTTATTTATTGTGATCAAATTCAGCTATACTGTTTTTCACTCATCTTATTACCATTTTTTTTTTTTGGTGTACATTCAACTGGTTGACAGTTAAAGTATTTTTATTCAATATTTGTCGAAAGATGACAATATTTTACTTAAAAATAAAAAAATTTTAGGAAAATTCTGTGGTACACACTTGGGTACCACACCGAAAGTCATAGGGACCATCCGATGACCCTATGGTGAAGCTCAGACATCCATCTAGGGTTCACCCCATCACTCCTAGAACAATGCTTTCATCACTACGATGCAAGAAAAATGAGATGGATGGTAGATATGGGTTTGGCTACTTGTTTCAATTCGTTATGGGAGTGAAAACCAAAATTTTATACTAAAAGTACTGTAAAACTTTATGGATGTTGTGGCCGAGGTAAACAACGATATACACAAATATCTTGTTGTAAACTTGAAGAATAGCTAACTCGCTCTCTTAGCAAGCAACGGCATGTCACTTCAATGTCCAGACGATGCGGCGTTCGGTGTTACACATAATCTCTATGATAAATATTGCTTTCGACGAGAAAAAGATACCACAATAGTACCAACTTCCCTCGGCTTTGATCCATGGAGGAGCCCTAGCTGACTTGCTATCGGGGGGGGGGGTCGATGGATTTGACTCCTCGATAAAAATAAAAATAAAAAATTTGAGAACCCTCGAGATGAGGGGGTTTAGGCATGGACCCCAACCAGTTTATTAGAAATATAAAATAATGGAAGTTACAAACGGTCACAAAAAAAGTCTAAGATTGGTAGACATGGGGCTCACACGTCCATGACACCACTCTAAAATAGAGAGAACGTGTACAAGTTGCACCACGTCCTCGGCTGACCGTACACATCCACGAAAAACTCACGAATTGTGTTCCCGCCAGATGTGCCAACAAACTGCTAAAGCAACGACGTCCCGTTCCTGTTGGCACGATCTACGGATATACCTCCACCTCCATGAAGTCCAAAGCGACATCAAGGACGGTGGTCTCCTATGAATGCCCACACACTGTGCAAAACCGCCACCAAACTTCAATAGCAAAGGGACAATGAAGAAGCAGGTGAGCAGTAGTCTCCTGCGAACCCCTGTCACAACAAGGACAGGAGGCATCCACCACACCCGGATGATGACGGCGCAACAGATTCACCCGAGTCAAAATCCGATCCTTCAACGTTATCCACATAAAGATCCTAATCTTGAGAGGGGCCTTAGCCTTCCAAAGTGAACTCGCTACCGGGCAGATTAGACCACCGCCGTTGATGAAGCGGTAAAAGGAGCGCACCGAAAAGTTTCCACCCGGGTCCCACCGCTAATGAGTAGCATCCTTATCATCTGAAATTGAGAAGTGGCTAAGAATGATGTACAAATCTTCCAGCATAGGCTCCAGATGTTGCGGAACCACCCTGCAAAGGGAGACATGCCAAGTGGTGTGGCCACCATGAACCACACATTGGGACCGAACCGTGGCAAGAGGGTTCCAAGCCATCCCAAACAACTCGTAGAACAAAGTCTTTAGCGGCAGCTCGCCCATCCAGATACCCTGCCAAAACTTGGTCTCATGTCCAGAATGAAGTACAAACGAGCATCCAAGCTGAAAAATAAAAAAAATGCGACCGATACCCTTCCAAAAGGGGGACACCAACCATGAAATGCGACCCCTCGATTGGAGGGGAGACCGACGCCTGAAGTATCGGTCGCTAATGATCAAACTCCAACTATCGCTAAGGTCATTCTACAATCTCCACCACCACTTTTTTAGCATGGCCTTGTTGAACTCCGCCAAGTTGAGTACACCTAGCCCGCCTTGGTCACGAGATTTGCACAAGACCGTCCAACTAACAAGGTTGTAAGAGCCAGAGGTGTCATCTGCCCCCCGCCAAAGGAAGTCCCTTTGAATCTTCTCAATGTGGGAGATCACCCAAGTCGGCAGAAGGTAGAAAGAGAGATAGTAGCTCGGAATGGTCGTCAAAACCGAGCTGATCAGAGGGAGACGACCCCCGAGTGAGAGGAGCCTTCCCTTCCACCCTGCGAGACGTGTATCAACTTGCTCAGTGAGCTCACACCATGCCTCCTTCTTCAGTGCCCTGTCGCTTATCGGGATGCCCAAGTAACACACCGGTAGCTCATCAAATTTGTAGTCCAACAGTCTGGCAAAGAAGCGACCCTCCTGCTGTTGCCTCCCAATGAGAACAACGAGCTCTTGGAGAAATTAATCTGTAACCTTGAGACCAACTCGAAGGCATAAATAATAAATTTGAGAGCAATAACTTGAGAAGGTTCTGCCTCATAAAATATGAGAGTATCATCTGCGAAATAAAAGTTTGAGAGCTGCCAACTGCCACGGCCAACATGTCGGATGTAGCATTTTGAGGTTGCCCGTCGAAGAATGCCATCAAAGGCATCCATGATTAGTAGAAAGAGGAAGGGCGAAAGGGGGCACCCCTTCTTGAGACCCCTCCTCATTTTGAAAAATTGACCCGCCTCGCCATTGATGAAGCAAGCAAGGTGCGAAGAAGAGAGGCACACCTCGATCCAACCCCTCCAAACCGTAGGGAAGCCTTTGGCCTCCATGACTTCGAAGAGAAAGTCCCATCGCACACGATCAAAGGCCTTCGCAAAGTCTAACTTGAGTATGATCCCTTGCTGTCTAGACTCGCGTAGGAGGAAAATAGCTTCTTGGGCAGAGGCTATACCCTCCAAGATGTTATGAACCCCAATAAAGCCGTATGGGAGCTCCGAATAACATCGTCAAGCATCCCAGAGAGTTTGCTGGCGAGGACCTTCGCGATGATCCTGTAGGCACAATTGGTGAGACTAATAGCCTGTAGTCAGATAGAAAAACGGTGAGTAAATCTTGGGAATTAGAGAGTTCAAAGAGAAGTTGACAGCAACTAGTCTCGAACGACCAGCCAAAAACTCCATAGCCAGCTAAAGAAGTCGGCCCTGATAATAGGACAAAATCGCTGAAAGAAAGATATCGAAAACCCATCCGGTCCCGGTGCCCCATCCGCCTGTAGTGCGAAGACCGCTGTTGAGACATCTTCTGTAGAAAATCGTGACCGCTACAAAAGCCTCTAGAACATGTAGAAGCTCAAGGTGATGCCAGTCAATGCCAATGCAACCCCGACCCCCCACCGTGACGATGGACCTGAATGCCACCGAAGCCACATCGATGATTCCCGTGGTTGAAGAACACAATGTCTCGTTCAAAGACAATTGCGGTATAAAATTTCTCCTCTGTCTCGCATTCGCAATGCGATGGAAGAACTTGGTGTTGGCATATCCATCCTTAATCCACTTCTCTATAGCACATTGTTTCCACATGACTTTCTCATCAACAAGTATCTGTTGGAAGCGCTCCCTTGACTCTAAGAGGGTCTCTCGCTCAGAAGAAGTCAACAATCGATGCTCCTGAATCATTTCCAGACTATCGATCGTAGCAAGCACTACTTGTTTCTGCTTAATGACTCTCCCAAAAGAAAGTTGGGCCCATGTAGTCAGCTTCTGCCGTAGAAACCGAAGCTTCCCTGCCAGGTTGGCATCAGCAAATCGATGATTAGGTGCTTCCATCCACCACTCTGACACCCGAGTACCCAAGTCCTCCCTCAGTAGCCACATCACTTCAAAACGAAACCGTTGCGGCACAATCGGCAGGTATGATGTGTCGAACAAAATGATTGTGTGGTCAGAGACTGCCACAGGCACAACAGATTGGGAACAATCCGGGAAGAGGAATTCCCATTCCAGAGAAATGAGAAACCGATCTAGTCTGGCCAGCGCCGGTTGCTCTCGGTGATTGGACCAGGTAAAGCAGCGACCGGAGAGGGGTAAGTTCACTAACCCGCAAGTGCGAACAAAGCATGAAAACTCCCGAAGGTCACGAGTTCTGGTTAGATACCCTTGCCACTCCTCAAGAAAACTGGTGCAGTTGAAGTCCCCCCCAATGACCCAAGGGAGGCCATTCGGGTCACGAGCCTCGTCAAGTTCCGCCCAGGATGATGTCCGCAAGGAGAGGTCGGTTGGCCCGTAGACTGAAGTGACACTTAGTTCAAATCCGTTTTGCCCCCGAAGATGCACCGAGACAGAAAAAACACCAACCCAAGATCCAATCCTATGCCACAGAGAACCGTCCCAACATACAACTATCCCACCAGCAGTGCCATTCACATCCAGAGCAACCCAACAGTCGAGCCTCAAAAGAGTTGCACTTCGTTTCTTGGATACAAAGCACCAACAGCGGCGACGGGATCCTTGGGGAGCATGTTTGACTCGGTTGCTCACACGGCCGGAGTTGGACATGGCCCCGGCCCACAGAGCTTGGTGGAAGCAACTCACCACCATTGCCGACAGGATCCGAGTCCTCACTCATTGCTACACCGCCCCCCATCTCCACATATCCCTCACCCTCACGAAGCTCCACCAAGAAGAGGAACCCAAGTGATCCTTCACCGTCCATCAAATTGCACTACGATTTTGTTCCAACCTCTTTAAGGAGGTTGGAGCATCCCGCTCTCTTTCATTGGTCCATTCCAAGAATATGTTTGCCATTTCATAGGGGTGTGCAGGATCCAAACCAAACCGACCAAACCGACCGAACCAAACCAAACCGACCGAATTTGATCGGTTTCGACACACTCAACGGATCGGATTGGATCAGGATTTCTCAAAACCGATATGATTGGATCGGTTATCGGATTTATCAATTAAAAACCGACCTAAACCGAACCAAACCGAACCGGACTCCGGTTTATAATTTACTAATTTAGTGGTAACTGTTGTAAACTTTTATTTAATTGTTAAAACTGTACTTTGTAGTTTTTAATATTTAATGGATATGAATATTGTGGACATAATGGTATTGTTGTTGATAACTTGGTATTTTGGTAAGTAATGTAGTATCATTTTATAATTTTTGAAATAATCATTTTAAAGTTGATACTACGTCCAAATTAAAAAAAAAAAAACTAGTAAGCATATGGGCCAAACCCAAACCGACCATCCAATCCAATCCAAACCGACTTTAATTGGATTGGATTGGATTGGATTCCAGTCTCAATCGGTTTGGATCGGATTGCAAATTCTCAAAACCGACCTAGGTTGGATCGGTTTGGGTTTTGCCTAAATAGGTCGGTTTCGAACCGATGCACACCCCTACCATTTCATACTGTTTATCAGGGTGAAATGACCAAAAGCCCTCGAGATGGACCAATGAGAGAGAGCGGGATGCTCCAACCTCTTTAAGGAGGTTGGAACAAATTCGTTCTCATAAAATTGGCAAGTAAAAAACGGAATAAAAAAATAATAATAATTTCCAAATTATTGAAAGAGTCATGAATAATTTACGAATCAAAAGGTAAACGAATTATTCTCCAAATTATTTGGCAACATGGTTCATACCTGAGTAATTTCCGAATTATTCCCAAATAATTCATAAATTTTATAAATAATTTATAAATTACTCTGTTTTTTGTGTGCCACCGATTTTACTTTATATATATATATATATATATATATATATATATATATATATATATATATATATATATATATATATATATATATATATATATATATATATATATATATATATATATATATATATATATATATATATATATATTTTGAATTATTAATGTAATATAATATATTTTATGCCTTATATTTCTGAATTTCTTCCGAATTATTTGGGATTTTTTCGAACACTAAATTTTGCCGTCTCGCCCAATTATTTCTGAACACCGTATTTTTTACTATGATAGGGGTGGGTGCATGAGGATTTCAATTGATTGCCGATAGGGATTACGCCTATGTGGTCTATGGAGTCATCGCCTAAAAACGCATGCATTTTTGCTCCATGCTTTTTTTTTTTTTTTTTTTGACATCGGCGGGTGTCCCGAAACCTTTCGGGTAATGGCCCACTTCAGGCTCGGACTAATCCCTCCGGGAGTGAAGCCCGACCCACTCGGCAATTCCCACTTCACTCCTGGGTAAATCGAGGGGAGGAAGAGTTGAACCCACAACCTCATCACCAAAGCATCAGTTGCTTTGCCAACTCTCCAATCCCCTGGTGGGTTGCTCCATGCTTTTGGTCGGATAACTTTAGGGCTGGCAATTTCGGACCCCACATGGCAGACCCGACACAAAGTTAGCGGGTTTGGGTCAGGGATAAACAGGTTCGGGTTGTAAACGGGTCGACACGATAGACCCGTTTAATAAACGGGTCGGGTCCGGATTTAGGGTCGGGACACGGTAGACCCGGGAAGATCCGTTTAAAATTCATCGGGTCGGGTCGGGTCGGGTCGGGTCGGGTCGGGTCTACCCGCAATCCGATACTTTAATATATAGTGTTAGCTGGACAATTGGGTAATGTCGGGTTGAGTCTGATCGGGTCAACTTAATAAACCCGTGTGGTAAACAGGTCTTATCGGGTCTATCCGTTTATAAACAAGTCGGGTACGAGTTTAGAATCTAGACATGATTAGTTAAATGGGTCGGGTCCGGATCTAGGGGTTTTAGACATGACCCGAAACTAGACACGACACGAACCCGACCCGACACGACCCATTGCCACCCCTAGATAACTACCCCCGGATTAGCTTCAGAAAGTCCAGATGAATAAGTTAAATTTTGTTAAAAAAAATTAATTGAATGAATTTTTTTTCATTACTCAATTGACTATTTTCATGAAATTATTGATGAATAGTTCACACATTACTCATTAGATCTTCCAACTTTTATGTCGCTTTGATGGAATCTTCTAGAGGTGCTAGTTTGGTGTCAAAGATGTTTGTGTATCCAAATGAAAACTTTTTTTTTTTTTTTATAGTCAAGTTACAATCTACAGGTACAACTGCATAGGTATCAACCCCCCGGTCAAGATTCGAAACATACGATTGCAATTTTTTTTTTTGGGCCTATGTGGCTACGCCTGCTCAACGACGGCATTCGTGGCCTGCGAGATTCGAACTAAGGACCTGCGCGCAAATGGTGAACTGTAACACCAACTATGCTAACGGTTGGGTACAAATGAACCATAATTGGCTGACATAAGTGGCAATGTGGTATATAGGGGTGGCAATGGAGTCTAAGAACCCAACCCGAACATGGGCCGAAACTTTGGGTATGGTTATAAACTATTGTACCCAAATTATATTTGGGTTGGACATGGGTATAAAAATTGTACCAGATCGATTCCGGGTATGGGTATTGGTAACTTAATGTCCATGCCCGAAATTCAAAACCTGTCCGTCCATAAAAAAGTTCACACATTTTTTTTTTTGGGTACATTGGATGGGTCATAACTATATGACCAAGATATCTTTAGATACAAGGGCTTGTAGCCCAGGTGGAAAGTTTTGCTCCCAGTATCCACCAACTCCAGAACGTCGGGCATGTTGAGCGAACCAATGAGAAGCCGAATTGGCTGCCCTAGGAACCCACTGTATGACTATATCCTCAAGCCGTCGCCTAGTCTACATACACGACCATAGCACATCCCGCTGCTCCTCTGATCGAGCCACCCCCAACACGAGCACATCCCGAGCGAGATTGGCATCTGCCATAACAACCACCTTTCCACATTCTCGGTGGTGGAGCTCCTCCAAGGCGCACTTAATTGCCCATAACTCTGCTAGAAGTGGGGAAGAAACCTGGATAACGAATGAATCTGCCGCTAGCAACGAGCCCTTTGGGCAAGTAAGGACCCACGCTCCACTGGCCACCTCCCCCTCCACTCGGAACGCCCCATCTGTCCATACTAGAAATTATGCTCGAGGCCTCACCACCCTATGACCCCGCAACTCCACCTGAGCCCGAACACAGCACTGTAACTCCTCAAGTCCCGATCGGACCGCAGCCTCCACCCGACGAACGGGTGTGTGGAACAGTGTATCGCAACGAAGTTTCCACAGGATCCACAAGCACATTGCCAAGATCTCACCGGGTAGTAGAGTCCCCTGACCCAAATAGGCCTTCGAGACAACGAGAATGTGTTCCCAATTTTTAAAATCCACTCCTGTCACCTGGCCCACCCGGACCCAGAAATCCTGAGCAACAGAACAATCCTGAGCAACAGAAAAATCCTTCGGCTCTTGGCATCTTGGACACACTACAAACCCCCGCCGCAACCTCCTCCGTAGAAGAGAGACCATGGGAAGGGCCCCATGCCATAACTTCCACAAAAACACCTTAACACGGGGTGGGATTCGCAAATGTCAAACATGAGCACCCTCCCAATCTGGTTGGTGCGCAGAAGAGGGTAATTGCTCATCAAGAAGAGTACATATGAGGGCTTTATGCTTCGGTCGAAATCGATCTTGTATCAGATGCGCCTCTTTACCCAATCGAACTAAACCCTGAAGCCAAGTAGAGGCCTTCCACATATCACAAGACCTCCAACTGCTCAATGAAATCTGGTATTTCTCCCTCATCCAAACTGCACCCCATTGAGCTAAAGTAAGCATAGAGATAAGAGAAGCCACCCCTAATTGAGCCTGTCTATTCCAAAAGCCCTGGATGTGTAACCCCCCTTGGGTTCTTTCCCTCGTAATCAACTCCCAATACAGCAGGTGAAGATGCCTCCGACCATCCGAGTGTCCCCACAGAAAGTTTCGACAAACCCGGTCCATTTGGAGCAATAAATCACGGGAGAGACCCCCAGCCACCATGAAATGTGTCAGAATAGACGAAAGAACCGATTGAATCAGAATAAGCCGACCGGCCTGCGACAACAAATTGGCCTTCCACCCCGAGAGTCTTGCCTGTAAATTGCTCAAGACGAACTGAAAGTTGGCTGCCTAAACTCAAACCCCTTGAAGAGAAACACCTAGATGTTTCCATGGCCCCACACCAACCATCATCTACAAGGATCTAGCAATATGCTCTTGGACCCTCGTAGGAACACTCCCAAAAAATTTCATGCTCGACTTGTGGATATTAATCCACAAGCCAGTACTCCTCCCCATCCTCCCAAACACATTAATTCAAAAAGTTCACACATAAATTCAAGTCTTACGAACAAATTTAGAAAACATGTATTGTGAAAAAATTCAGGTTCATACCTGAAATTCAAAACCCGAATGGGTAAAGATTGGGTATGGGTCAATGGGTATGAGTCCGGTATGGACACTCACATGCCCGAATGGGTATGGATATGGGTCAGGGTAAGATTCGACCCGAACCCGGCTCATTGGCACCCATAGGCGCAAATAGTTATCTAGTATTTGATTGCACAAAATGGGCTTGCGAAAGTCGATAGCTAGAGAAGAATCAAACAAAGCATTTTGTGCATAAGGGAACTAGAGGAAGAGGCGATCCTCCGAATCCTAGATGCATTGGTGAACCAAATCAAGGGGTCCCGGTCATTGCCAGGGGGAGCGCTTAGAGGGATTTGAGAGATCCTCCTAGAAGTCACTTTAGTGTTCGTTCTTTTAGCAAGTAAATTAGGTTGGACATTGATTTACTCAGAAAATTTCACTTTGTGCTATTTTTTTTCCAATATATTGAGTAAATAGATTTTCATGAATTTTTTTTCCTAGTTTAGTAGCACATTAAAGCCCCACCAAAATTGGTCGGACATTATTTGCCCAATTCAGGTACGCCATTATTGGCTCATCACAAAAAATTTAGATGGATTTATTCAAAAGAAAATAACACGGGACCCTTAATTTTCTGAGACATCATTATCCTTATCCATGAATGTCTCAAGCAAATGAAATTCCCATCCCATTTATATCTCGCCAAAAGAAAAGGCCCTAAGATCGAAGAAATTAGCGAGTAACCATTGCTTAGTTGAGTCATTGATAGGATGTGAGACTAACTTAATATCCCCATTAGCCACATTGACAACCGATTCTAGCGTACTATCCCCCGCTTGATTCTTGGCATAGAACACCAAGAAGAAAAAAAACCCTAGCAGATCTTGCAACCCATGTCCTCCTTTTTTCGGTTTCTGGATCATCGGGTTGTAAAATTCAAAGGCCCCAACATACTATTCATAAAGGCCATCAACAACATCCCCATTCACTTCATCTTCTCTAGTATTTTTGTTTGCTTTTTCCCAAAGGTATGCAATAAGTAATAATAGATGAAATACTAAATTATTTTATGTTATATAATGTTAATTAATAAGGTTAGGTGGGATATGGTCAGGGTTAACCCACCTAGGGTTAGGGTTGGGATGATTGCCCCATTTAGGGGTTATTTGGTTGTGGTCCCTGGCCAAAAGTATGGATTGTGTAAAGGACAAGAAATATGTATGTTGTACAGTCCCTGACTTAAAGTAGCAAACACGTGGGATCCTTTGACCAGTTATCCATTATATTTCGTCCCATTAGGTGTGGTCCCCTACAACATGTGATATTAATATAAATATTAATGACAAAAGCACCCATAAATCGTATATATCGAAGACAGCTCATAGAAAATAACAAAATTCTATTACGATTTGAAAGCGATATATTATACATGCACATGTCCTTTTTTTAGAGATCATTTGGCATATTTATTCACTCCCAATAGGTAGATACCACTTGCTGAGATATCCGAGCCACTCCAATTTATTTTTCAAAGCTGATATGGCGCTGTGAGCTCCTAACCTTTGTAGGTAGTTGGGATGGATTTGGGGGTTCTTAATGAGTGATTCACATCTGCTTTTTTACTAGTTTATCCTTATTTATTTACATATCAGTCCCTAGTAGATTGTTTGTGTCTCTTTTTTTTTGTATCATTTTGCCCTCCCTATTGGGAGATTGTTGGAGACCATCCATCCCCCTACCCTCTCCCATCATATTAGATCGCATTTGGATCTCTCAGACTTCAAATAGGTTTGGAGATACTATAATACCCTTATACGAAAATTATTTCTCTCTCTCCCAATGATTATATTTTATATGTGTGTGTATGTGTTTCTCATGATGTTGCAATCTTGTAGCAATCTGTAACTAAAAAAATTAAACAATAACTTTTATTATTTAAATAATAATTTTTTAAAATTATTTAATAAATAATAAATTAAAAATAATATTTATTTATTTTTTTATCTAATGATATATTACAAATAGCAATGCTTACTATAGATATATTAAAAATAAATTCAAACCATGTATGTTATCTAAAATGTAAAACACATCGAGCCATTATGTTCATTTAATATGAATCTCAATTGATTATAATTATGAAAAATCATAATAGTCCTCATGAAGCTTTAATGTTTGTTCATTATATTAGATATTAACTTTTAATATATCGAACATATGAATATGTTAGTTACACAGAATAATAACATATTATATCGAACAATAATTTTTATATTTGGATAGTAACTTTTGAATTTACATGGTCAATTAAATGGTTGGATCTTATATATAAATGATTGATCAGACATTATTATTAAAATATATTAATTTTTTTTTATAAAATAATGACTTATTTTAGTAAATTATATTATAAAACCAAACAATGACTTTTTACCTTTAAATTGTAACTTTTATAGTTTTTGATAAATTTGATTATGAGCGCATTATATATGATATTTACTGATTAATGTGTATAATAATAAATTATTAAGAACCAAAATTATGCATAAATAATGATAGCTTATTAATATAAGGTCTTATGAAACAGTTATGATCTTTTATAAAATAAATAGTAACTTTTTATATACAGTGTATATTTATTATTGATAACCAAAAATACATGTTATATAAAATTAAGAATAGTATACTATAACATAATAGTTCAATTTTAATTAAAAATATACTATAAATGCATTGATAAAGTGACAATATATTGTACTTTTCTTGTCAACATAATTCTTAGTGCTGTCATCAAGAAAATCATGTATAGTAGTCAAATAAACACACACAATATCGATACAATAAAAAGTACCTTTCTAAAAATAAGTAATAATTTTTAAATCTATTATATTTTCTTTATAAATTTAATTATTAAATAATTAATAAGATTTTAAAAAATATTTAAAGAGATACAAAACAAACAGAGGTTAATAGTTATGTAATGATACAACTACTAATTTGAATAATAACTTTTCTATTTTTATTGAATAATAATTTTTTTAAAATTTTTGTTTTATCTTGTACTGATTGATTATTTTTGTCAAAGTAGTTAAAAATGACATATTTTTTTATAAAAAAGTTTTACTTCGTATAATCCAAAAGTTACTATTTATCTAAATTTTAATTTATAATAGATTTCATAAGTTAAATAAATAAATATCATATGCTTTTATAAAAAAGTTACAATTTCTTCAATTTAAAAATTACTATTCATTTGAATATTGATCTTTAGTATATTTCACAAGTTAAATCTAAGAATATCAAATACTTTTATAAAAAAAGTTACACTTCATTCAATCTAAAGGTTACTACTTATATGAATGTTAATTTATAGTAGATTTTATAAGAAAATCAGTTTTAATTTATTTATGTGCATATGGAATATAAATATGTTTAATAGAAGTAGTAATTAATATTTATATTTAGTTTTAAAAAATTAAAAATTAGGTTTTGTATATTTTAAATTTATACAATATTTGGTTTTTAAAAAAATAATTCACTATTTTATAATAAAAATTTTATTATTTTTTATCGTGTATATATATTTAAGGCTACTATTATTTATATTATAAATTTAAAATAAGAAATTTCAGAAAGAGGGTACCTTTGATTTGACCAGTTCGGGTATATTTTTTATTGAATTCCTGTAAAATTTTTCAGATTATATTGTTGTAGACACACAAATTATGTCTAACCTGAACCCGACTCGCATGCACTAGTTCGGAGGCAAACCCGACACGCACTCGGATCCAGACCTAACTCGATCGCATGCACCGACTCGGAGGCAAGCGCTCATACCCGAACTCGACTCGCATGCACCGACTCTGAGGCAAACCGGATCCGACCCGGGCCAAATAAGAGACTAGGTGGGCCCATCCTCAAGTTGGGCCCACCCGACCCCCTTCTAGAAATCCGAGCCACTTACCCGTGGGTAAGGGGTGGCCAGCCATGCAAGAAAGAAAGAAAAGAAAGAAAATAAAGAAAGAAAAGAAAGAAAAGAAAAGAAAAGAAGAAAAAGGAAAGAAAGACCGTCATGCACGGGGGGAGGTTGCGTATGACGTCTACATAAGCATAGATCTGCGTCGATCCCTCGATCCAACGGACAAGAAATGAAGCCGGATCACCATCGATTTTATATGCAAAATTCAAATAAAATTCAAAAAGGATTGAGCCATAACTACTCCGCTAGAAAAAGAAAGCAAATAAAGATTTATTCCCCCCAGCAATGGAAGAATAAATCTTGGGTAGTTATAGGGGAGATATTAAAGGGAATTCAAATAAATCTTTCTATATCTCTCCCACCCCCCTTCACCTATAAATAGAGAGGGAGGGGGAAGGCTCCAGAGGTCGAAGAAGGCGAAGTTGGAGCTGAAGATAAGGCGAAGAAGCTCTGCAGAAGAGGAGACGCGCTCTTCATCGACCCAAGGTTTCACGAGGCACGGGCAAGCCTATCCCTTTGGGACCGGCTTAGTCCATTAAAAGCCCTTATCAAAGTAAAGACCCTTGCACAAGAAGATCTAGCCTTCGACTCTGTGCATAAAGAAGAAAGCTCAGAGAAGAAGAACCTTTCGACTCCGAAGATGCCAGAAGCAAAGGCCAGAGAAGAAGATCGGAGCGGCATCACCCCGTCGTCTCCAATAACCCTTCGACTCCGAAGACGTCAGAAGCAAAGGCTGGAGAAGAAGATCGGAGCGGCACTACCCCATCGTCTCCAACAAGCCTTCAACTCCGATCAAGCTCAAAAGCCCAGAGAAGAAAAACGAAGCTGCATCACCCCGTCGTGTTCAACAATTCCCGCGCTATTCACGAAGAAGAAAGCTTGGAGAGGGACATCCAAAGCGGTGCTACACCCGTTGTCTTCAAAGTAAAGTCGACGCCATAATCGGCGCACGGAGATCGATGCTACCCCCACCGTTTTCAAAAGAAGTCTTTGACTCCGATCATACCAAAGAAGCCCGGAGAAGAAGAGAAGCAAAGCCGATGCTACACCCGTCGTCTTCAAAGCCAAGCCTTAGACTCCGATCATGCCAAACAAGCTCGAAGAAGAGAAGAAGTCAAGCCCACGCCATAACCGTCGAGGAAGCCGGAAGAAGCCTTGAAGAAATAGCCATTGCCGTTCGAGAAGAAGATTGAGTCAACGCCAAAGTAAAATCCAGCACAAGAAGCCAAAGCAAAAGCTCTGGTAAAGCCCGGGCCAAAGCAACGCAAGTGCCAAAGCCAAGCAACTATACCGGTCACGAGCAAAGCACCGCATGTTATAGCTGATACGACGCGAAGTCCGGAAGAACTAAAGCATCGCAAGAATCGACCCATCTACGTTCAAGCGCAAGCGCCAAAGCAAAGCAAAAGCTAGAGCCACGCCAAAGCTGAACGCCAAAGCCAAAGCAAAAGCCGACGCCAAAAGCACGATCAACGTCGCGAACTGACGATCAAGGACGCGAGGCCTAGCAAGGATCGAGGAAGACACGAAGACCGAGAAATGAAGTCGAAAACCCCTAGCCGAGAAAGCACGAAGCACGGAAGGGATAAAAACAACGGTGGATACTCCTTAGCCTCTCAAAAAACCCTTACCCTATAAAGACCTGTATCATGGGCAACCCCTTCAGAGCTCTCGCACGAATACCACGTGGAGAATCATATCCAAGGGACCCTCTAGAGGATCTCTCCCACAATCTCCTGATCGAATATTCGTCGCACCCGGCTCACCACCCCCGAGTCCCCGGGTCCCGGCCTCTGTAATCTTCGTGTGTTTGAAATAAAGACGATCCGAATCTTTTTCTGCGCATACAATTGCATAATTTCAAAATCCAATTTTAAATCATGCTTTAGAAAAGAAAGATCTGATTAAAATTGGGGGTTTTAAGAAAAATAAACTTTAGGTTTTCGAACATCGGTTTTAATAATGGATAGTGGCAATTAGTTATAATTTAAAGTAACAGTTAGGGACACATGGGTAAATTTATCAATCTTTGAAACCAATAGTGATAATTTGGTAATAAATATTTTTCTTAGTAGGCGATACGTTAAATATCAGCGTTATTCTCTCGCACGCGGTTTGTTTGGAGCTGAGAGGGTAAGTCGGTCTTTTAACATGATTATACAGCTGATTTGATGTTGTTTTCTGTAGACCTTTTGAAACGTTTAGCAGGGATTGCAAACTAAATGGCTATTTTGACTGTCCTTTAGCCATCTTGCATATTTTAGTAGGGACGTTAGGCTAAGTCCTCCTTTAATAAATAGGTTAGGGTTAGGGTGAGCCATCATAACCCACCAACCCGATAACCCAAAATCATCAACCATAGCCCTAACTCGATTGTTAGCTCTAGTCCAGTGATACATGACCGGGCTGAGTGCAATTCAAACTCTGGGCATGCATATCATCGGACTGATGTGCGCCCATTGGCCCAAAATGTCCACACTCAAAAAATATAAAGCCTCCAGAGGAGTCGAACCCGTGACGGGCTTATTCCCGTGGTTGTGTTACAATTCTCCAAACCAGTGAAAATTATTGATACTACAACAAGTTAGATTAAATGTGATAATAGTAAAATATGAAAAGAATGGCCACAAAACTGCATAAACAATGGACCGAGAGTAGATACAAAAAACAATCCTACTAATAAGTTAGTACACGGACACATTGAAATTGGCATATAAGGATATTTATAAATTCCTCCCCAATCAATAGTCAAATTATCCAAACCTCCCTCGCTTTCTCTCTCATGTACACAGGTGTAGTGCTGCTAGTATACGTAGGGGGGTTTCTGCAATTAGTGGAAAGTAAGAAGGTTTTGGTAAGTGACCTATTGGTTGGGGAGGAATTTGTGAGGGAAACCATACTGTCATCCCACCTTTCTCTCTCCCCTCCCTAATTATAAAAAAAAATCCTAAAATTAATACTCCTATATCCTCCTCCTTCTTCTTTGCCCTATGTTCCCAATAGCCCGTCGGCCCACCTCCTTCCTCCTCCTTTGCTTCGTCCACTCCTCCTCTGCTTTCTCGCTTCCTCCCTTTTTTTCTCTTCTGCCCTTATAACCCCACCGTCGGTGAGGGATTAACTGAAGGATTGCTCAAATCTTATAACAGACCTCCAACAGATAGCTCAATATCTTGCTTATGGCTAGTCGCTCTCTGAAGGATCACTCGAAAGAAGGGACAAGCTGTGGAGGAGGAGGAAGAGGTGAGGGATGGTGGAGGAAGAGGAGGATGAGGAGGAGGGACGAAGCACCGGAGGAGAAGGGACAAAGTGGAGAAGGATGGAGGAGGAGGAGGACATCGGTGGTGAGGAACGGGTGATGGGAAGAGGAAGGAGGAGGAAAGAAGGTGGGGGTAATTTAGGATTTTTTTTTGGGGTGGGGAGAAAGACGTGGGGGTGGTAATAAACTCTCCCAATTTGTGAATGTCCCTTGCATATATTTCTAGAATTAGAATGTGCCTATTTGTTGATTTATAATCACATATAACGATAGGACTAGTTTTCATTCTAAAGAAATGGCTAATTCAAGTGAGCATGAGATAGTATTTCTCGCATGCATGGTTCGAAATTTTCCAATTTTTTTTTATTTTTTCGACACTCAAAACAAGATATGGGGGTACAAATATCCTAAAATTCATCAAAAAATTTTAAACTTTTTCTTAATTTTAAATCCTATACCCAAACCGTTCGACTTATTTTGTATGCTTATTTTTTAAAATTGGTTTTGGGGTGCTATACCTGCCATCCAACACCAAATTATGAAGATCAATTCAACAAAAAATGCATCCAAACACTCGCTTGATTATATCGAAGCGTTCTTTTCCGAAAGTTTTAAAAATGATACATCTTAGATTTTTTTAATTAATTAATTTCTTGTTGTTTAATCAATAATATGATGGTTTAAGAACATGAAACCTATCCAGATTCAAGAGTTGATATGTATACACTAGATTTTGGGATAAATCATTAAACTTATACTAGTTACCATTAGAAAAATTATAGGTTCTTGACCAAATTAAGAATTTAGATGTTAATGTTAATGAAATCATTTAAATTTTGGATATATTGTGGATTTTAAATTGTTATGTATCCATACCACATGCATTGAAGATTAGAAATACATATATGGAGCTTCGAGCTTCATACCACAAGATAGTGTAAAAATATCATTTTAGTGTTCCAAAGTATGTATCTATGCTTAATTTATTATTGTTGAAAAATTCGTAAAAATTCCAAAGTATGTATCTATGCTTAATTTTTATCATTTCTATAACACTACAATATTTTCACATTAACGAAATATTTTCATATTATGCAAAGTTGAAATAGTGGTCGAAATCAAAAATTCAAACATTAATGCTATGCAAAACTGAATTATTTTAAAGGATCTCGCCTTTATAGAGTGATCCAATAGTTTCAATCAAAGACACAACAAACTAGATTATACTACTAACTACATTTCATTTCTAGTCCTTAGATTAAACCAACATAAAATAATTTGTTTGGAAGAATTTCAAGTTACTACATCAACCTTATCGTGGGGTTCTTTCCCGGTATTCAAAACACAAAGACATCTAGCAATTCGGTTAGAACACATCTACTAGCTTTTTTTTTTTTTTTGGTATATCAGATAGTGGTTATTACATCATAACCTACAGGTCCTCCTTAACCAGGACCGAGATAACCCTAGGGACATCATTATCCCAAAAGCCCACCATACCCTGCGTCCTCGCCGCATTAGCCAACCAGTGCGCCACACTATTTTCTACCCTCGGGATCCATTGGACGATCACTTTCGGAAGGTTCTGCCAAGCTGACATGCAAGAACCAACAAGCTGACAAATATCCTGAGTAATACCCCTACTTAGAACTAATGCATCACAGGCCTTCCGAGCATCCGTGAGGATCATGACCTCCCCACAATTCATCCTCACCAAATACTCCATTGCCTCTAATAAAGCACATAGTTCCGCCTGCAATGGTTTTTCCACCTCAAATTGGTAAGAAGCCGTAGCACATACTCTTCCCAACGGGTTTGCCAATACCCAAGCCCCTCCCGCCACTTCGTGTGGCGCTGTGAAGGATCCATCCGTCCACATCTTCCACTTCCCCTCCAAGCCACCGCCATCTGCCCGCTCAGCTCGTGATTTTATGCCAACGTAATTCTCACAGAGCTTAGAGCAAACTCCCACACTCACTGGGATTGCAGGGGTCTCCTGTCGAAACAGTTTGGCACATCTATCATTTCATAGCTGCCACAACGCCACTGCCAACCTTTCACTAGGCACTGGAAGGTCATACCTCAGTTCATACTTCGATCCAGGTCGCAGAAGCTCCACCTGAGATGGATTAATTCCCGTGCTCCTTTGGAACTCCTCCCAAAAACCTTCCGCCCTCGAACACAACCAGAAAACATGAGCGATATTCTCCCCAGGCTCCCGACACCAAGGACATTCCCCATACCCCAACCGGATACGGGATCGCAGCAATTCAGCGGTTGGCAATGCGTTATGCAATAATTTCCACAAAAATAATTGAATCTTCAGCAGTATCTGTAATTGCCAAATATTCGCACCCCACCACCGGTGCCTATCCTGTCCACTCCCCATGGGATACCCTCTAATCTCCTGCAGTAATCTACAGTACTTCGGTCTCAGGGGGACTGTCGAATCATCAAACGACCTCACTCGCTGTAATGCCCTCGACAACCAAGAAGAAACCTTTCGACCCCTCCAGACCTCCCAATTTCCCACGCTAATCTGGTACTTATCCCGTACCCAATTAGCCCCAAAGTTGGAATCAAGTAACAAGAAAAACAAAGAGGCAATGTCTTGTTGAATCTGTCTGGTAGCAAAGCTTTGGATTTGTAGCCCGCCTAGGCTTCGTTCTTTGGTAATTTGCTCCCAAGAAACCAGATGTGAATGTCTTCCGGTCTTGGAATGACCCCACAAGAAGCTCGGACAAATCCTATCCATCCTGTGAAGAATGCCCATCGGGAGTCCCCCGGTAACCATGAGATGCACCGGTAACGCCGCCAAGACAGATCGCAACAAAACTAACCGACCTGCCTGGTTTAGGATCTTGCTTTTTCACCCGGACAGACGAGCTTCCATCTTGCCCACTACATATTGGAAGTGCTATGATCGAACTCTGGTTCCATTAATAGGCACCCCCAAGTGCGTCTATGGACCCAGCTCTTCACGCATATGAAACGCCTGTAGTATACTTCGCCTCATCACTGCTGGAACTCTTCGAGAGAATTTGATACTAGATTTACAAGGATTAACACGAAGCCCTGTTCCTTGTTCCACCCTCCTAAAAACCTCTCGCAACCCCCAAGCATCCAAGACGGTTGCTCAAGCAAAAAATAAGAAATCATCGGCATATGCCAACGTACTGACAGATTGTTGGTGCACCCTCGGCCTGAAACCCTCCAGATCCCCATTATTGATACTCTTTGCCACCTCCCAATGAATCACGATAGTCACGAGCAGAAAAAGGTACGGCGATAACGGGTCTTCCTGTCTCAGTACACAACTTGGAATCACATGCTCGGTTTCCTCCCCATTCACCAATAACCGAATGGAAACCGTCCTCACACATTGCTGGATCCATCCTCTCCATAAATGGTGAAATTCCAACTTCTCGAGGATAATATCCAATGAGTCCCACTGAACTCGATCATAAGTTTTGTCTAGATCCACCTTCACGGCCATTGCTACCCTTCTCTTCGGTGCATCATGCATAGCATGAAGAACCTCCTGTGAACCCACCAGGGGAAAGGAGAGTTGGCAAAGCAACTGATGCTTTGGTGATGAGGTTGTGGGTTCAACTCTTCCTCCTCTCGATTTACCCAGGAGTGAAGTGGGAATTGCCGAGTGGGTCGGGCTTCACTCCCGGAGGGATTAGTCCGAGCCTGAAGTGGGCCATTGCCCGAAAGGTTTCGGGACACCCGCTGATCTCAAAAAAAAAAAAAAAAAAAAGAACCTCCTGTGCCAACATAACATTATCTCTAATTCGCCTCCTGGGTATGAACGCAAATTGAGAGTCAGGGATGATGTCGTGCAGGATAAGTCTTAGCCGATTTGCTAAAAGTTTCGAAATAAACTTGTACCTTAGATTGCAAAGACTAATCGGTCGGTAATCCGCCGGCGACATTGGTGAAGATGATTTGGGAATAAGTACCACCGAAGTATCATTCCATCCTTCCGCCAACCGACCTGTCTGGAAGAAAGTCTGAATATCACAAACCACATCGTCTCCCACCACATACCAAAAACCTTTATAAAATTCCCCGTTAAAGCCGTCCGGTCCTGGAGCCTTATTATCTGGTGTGGCCATCACCATCCGCCGAATTTCCTCATGATCTGGTATCTGGAGAAGGATCTCATTCATCGCCGGGGTGACACAACATGGCAGGTCTTGTATCAACTCCACCTGACCCTCCTTGTCTCGAGTCCATCTCTGTCGGAAGAAATTTACAAGACTCGCTTGGATTCCCTGCGAGTCTTCCACCCTTTGGCCATCCACATGTAAACACCGAATCCTATTACGGGCCCTCCGAGCTTTAGTACTAGCATGGAAGAATTTGGTATTGAGGTCCCCCTCCCGTAACCATTGGATCCGCGATTCTGAGCCCAGATACTCTCTTGTTGTGCCACGGCCCACTCAAGCTCCGAACCTCTTCCATCTCGTCCGACAAAACCGACCTAAACCCCTCATTCTCCATCTGCCCTCCCAACAAATCCAACCGGCTCCAAAGGTGCTCCACCAAGGAATGGATATTTCCCACGTCATTCTTATTCCAAAAAGCTAGTCCTGCTCTAGCAAACGGTAAGTTTGCCGAACATCCTGCCCCCCCGAATCCAGTTTGCCTCCACCACCACACGACAATCCTCCCAATTCATCCAGAAACTGAAGAACCGCGCGCCATGGGACTCTCGTAGGTCGCGTATTTTGAACCGAGGAGATGAGTAAAGGTGCATGATCAGACACGCACCGCGGAAGGTGTCTACTAGCTGCGACACAAATACACCCACACGTGGAGAGTGAAGGAGGGTTTAGCTGATCATGATTTCACAGATACCTCTGCTACCTCAGGAGATGAACTTTCCTACAAATTTAAAATTGTGTTAAAGCGTACGCACATCAAACATCAGTTGTTCACCTACAATAAATAAGAAGCTACAATTTTCACCTGACCACTTGTAAACATGACATCATCATTATTGTTGAGATAGTCCACTGGTTTAGTCCCACATCGGTAAGGGGGCACCCATTGGCCGCTTAATATACCTGTCGTGGACCTCCTCTTACGACCCGGGTTTTGGGGTGTGAGGGTATCTAACAATCATCATCAATCATCTTATCCTATTGTGATGGGGGTTGACTGTGGAGCAAAACTCTAGTTAAGAAGCCCACCAAAAGATTAATAAGAATCATTGTCAATCTGATGTCAAACCTCTACGATTGTTACAAAAAACCTAATCAAGATAATTGGGTTCGCCAAGAAACCGAAAAGACGAGTTGGTGGGTAGGGAGATGTACCTTATTGGTAATACACTTTAAGACTAGGAAGGAGTCTATACAAAGAGGGTTGATACAAGAATTGCAGTCAACTCTACGATAAAAGAGATAACGGGAAGAAATTGTTGGGAAGAGGACACACAAGATCAAGAGAGTGTATTCTTGATATTCACAACACAAAAAATGAGTGTTATAGACCTAAAACAACTTCTATTCTCATTCATTGAACTTACAAAACAAGGACTTACAGTTACATGGCCTTTATATAGGTCTTACATGAGCATTTCAAATTTTTTTATTAAATGATCATTTTAATACATTCATAATGTACTTAGAAAATATCAAAAGGCATCCATCCCACATAATTGTATTCTTCCCCATTGCCATGCAAAGTATGAAGCCACCATGATGAGTTCAAAGCATCTCCATGGAAAATATTAAGGGTGTGCATCGGTTCGAAACCAACCTATTTAGGCAAAACCCAAACCGATCCAACCTTGGTTGGTTTTGAGGATTTTTAATCCTATCCAAACCAAACTGAGATTGGAATCCAACCCGATCCGATCCAATCCAATAAAAGTCGGTTTGGATTGGATTGGATGGTCATTTTGGGCTTTGGCCCATATTCTTTATGGGATCCCCCCTCCCTTTTATTAAGACCTAGTTTCAACTTAAAACATAATAATTATTGTCAAATCATTAGGCCTAAATAAGATTTTTAATTGATTTTGAGTCATCCTACAACATTGAAAAGGTTGTTGGTAGCAAGGTATATGAGGACATATGGTATATTTAATAAAATACTATATGTATATACATATGTCAGTTCAGTTTGGTTTAGGTTCGTTTTAAATTTACAAATCAGTCAACCGATCCAATCATGTCGGTTTTTTAAAAACCCAATCCAATCCAATCCATTGAGTGTGTCGAAACTGATTAGAATTGGTCGGTTTGGTTTGGTTTGGTTTGGTCGGTTTAATCGGTTTGGTTTGGATCCTGCACACCCCTAGAAATATCATCACAAAAATTGATGTGGCTAGCTTAAAGTCCAACAGCCCCCCCTTAAGCTGGACCACAAATCATGTTAAGTTTCTTCATCATCTTGAATGCCTCGCTCTTCTACGTCTTTGTAACGATGTCTCCTAATTATTCTTGAGTCTTGTAATACTTGAAAATGATCTCTCCATCCTTGACTAGATCTCGAATGTAATGAAATTTGATGTGTATACAATACCTATTCCGCTTCCGTCGTACAAAGAGCCACAACTGATTGCTTCTTTGACACCCATGAAATTGCACCCGAACCAATGCTAAGTACATAACCCAAAGTGATTTTGAAATCTACACTTCCAACCCAATCACTATCACAACTTTTCAGCGCTTGCATAATGTATCCATCAACGGCTCCACTTACATATCACAAATTCTCTTACCGGCTTTCCAATGAATTATTTTTTGCTAATTCCATAAACCTACTAAGCATGCTCACCATGAACATAATAACCAGTCTTGGGGCCATCAAGTACATAAGGCTGCCAACAAAACTTCTAAAAGAATATCATCAACACTCTTTTTTTCATCAAACTTGCTTAGCTTCAAACCAACCTCTATATGAGTGCTAATAGGGATACCACCTTTCATTCTAAAAATCTTCAATACATTATTTGCATAATTCCTTTAAGCAATAAAAATGCCATCTTCATTTTGCTTCACCACATATCTAAGTGTACTTGTTGCGGGAGTTCATAGCCCTGCAAAGGCAGGATGAAACCATCACTCATCAGGCTGCAGGTCTGTCACATCCTCGAAGAAAGCTACTGAGCAATATCAAATAGAAAGAGCACAACTCACAACCTGAGGAAGAAGAAGAAGGAGGAAAGAGGAAGAGAGGCTAGGCTTGGCATCAGGGGGCAACGAGGAAGGGACAACGGCTTAGGTGTGGTGGGTATGGAGGAGGCGTCTGGGGGAGGGGGGAGGTTGGCTAGAGGTTATGAAGATAGTTTGGATATTATTATTATTATTATTTTTAAATCCGAGTGCCAAGCCGAGTTTGGTGGGTGCAAATAAGACGTGCCTTGTAAGAGTTAGGGTGTTGTTGAGGATAGTTCCTTCATGTTCCCATGACCAATTATGGCCACCCGTCATGTGAAGGTTTTTTTTTTCCTGTTTCCATTCATTAGGTAAAGCCTTTGTTTTGCCCTTGATCGAGATCATAATCTAGTTAGAAAGACTAGGAGCACTTAAATTAGTCCCATGTATTTGGGTTCATTTATATTTTTATATTATTATGTATAATTGATTCAAGGTTTTGAAAACAATATCATTGTGATATCTAGGGGACGACCTTAGGTCATTCATAGTTCAGGTTGGTTTTGTTATGATAGGGTTGGTTTAGTTGACAATCTAGTTTGGTTGAATAAAGACACAGACACAAGGGGTCTGAAGCTGCACTAAGAAGGTTTGTGTGGTAGAGAATGGATCATCGTTATAGGAACCAGTATCCGAACTATATAATCTTAGATAGTCCTATTGTGCATGATATTCTTGTTTCATATGCTTGATGTATATCGTTTTCGAAGTTCAAAACAAGTATTTATCGAATTCATTCCAATGTTGATTTTGCACTCGTTTGAATTGTTAAAGTTGCATTTGAAAAATGAGATTTTTGTAATGATTTGACCGTTGCTCAATCGGGATTGAATCGGTTTTGAAAATAGATTTGAAAAAATTGAGTTTGGTATTGTCTGCTCTAGGATGATTGATCATCACTTTTTTGTTGATCTATCATTGAGTATTGACTAGTCTTGTACAATCAAAATATAACTCTTTTGTTGATGATTGATCAATGTTTAATCATCAGTTAAAGTGTGCAGTTCAAGAAATCTTGAATACATAAAACTGTTTTGGATGATTGACTGATGATCGATCATCCCAACAGATCATACGGTCAGGGAAGCCAAACTGTGCATCCGTTGTTGGTCATTTTTACATGATTATTTTGTGATTTCATGTTTAGGGTTTTGGGGCCCTAAGAGGAAGAGAGAGCATTAAGGTTTGAGCCGTCAAAGTTTTCTCGTACAAATAGTTTTGTCAATTCTCATCCTCTCTGCATGTAGTTTGCATCATCGGATCTTTGCATCTTTCTTCATTAGATTAGAACACTGATTTCTACGTTTCTTTTTTGGTTTGCCTTCTTTTCGTTTGATCAATGATTGACATCAAATTTTTCAATCAACTATCTGAGTGCCTGTGAGGTCTAGGTTTACTAGATGCATGAATGCTTGTTTGCATAAACCTAAAATCCTCCATCTTCTGATTTCTTGAGATCGGTAGATCGGATCGTGTGTCGATCCGAAGACAATCCAAAGACTGATTTGTGGCACCGATCTGTCAAAAGATGTTGATGAAGCTAGAAGGACTCTAAAGATTCCTTGAGGGAAATATCACGGTCTAGCGAGATCATATCAGAATACAAGGGCAACATGACTTGTGCGAAAGATCAAGGCACGAGGAGTGCAAATTTGTAGGGAAGTTGAGGTACTTATAGTGGTAATGTTGTCATATGATTAGTATTCTTATGGAATTAACACCAATTGATTATGGTGCCGGGTGAAGCCTCAGAGGAGGTGAATCCCCGAGGAGTACGTAGGCAATTGCCGAACCTCGTAAAAATCTCTCTCACAACATCTGTGATTGAAAGGATTGTCTTTCACTAGTAGTATATTCTATATACAAATTTGAAAAGATCTTCAAGGTGTTGTGTGTTTGCTGTCTATCTAATATTGTAATCTATTGTGATTGGTGCTCATTTTGCCTCTAGGATCAATTAAGCTTGTTACTCCATATGTGAGAGAAATTGATTTTAAAACCGAAATAAATTGTGTTAAGCCTATTCACCGCCCCATAGGCATCATTCCTATAGATCCTAGTTCTAAATAACCAAAGAGTTTGGTTTTTCGAATAATTTGGAACCAAATTCTCTAAATTGTGGAACCGAACCAAACCAAACCATTCCTAAGTAAGAGCCTAACAAATTAGAACCAGAAAATGTTTGGTTTGGTTCGATTGGGACTTGTGGGTTGATGGAATCCTTTTGTGCGTCCTTGAACATACAACTAGATAGCCAATAAAAAATAGATACTACGTACTTGAACATATAGCTAAATAATGAAACCCCTCGTTCTTAAAATAGAGTTTTGATAATAATAAAGTAACCCAACAAAGCCAATGAGCCTAATGTCTACTACTCAACACCCATATATCTTAGCAGCTCGGTTCGGGTCACAAAACTCAAAATCCGAGAACCGAACAAAACGACCCGGTTTTTTTGATTTTGTACATCGTACAAAACCAAATTTTCCAATCACAAGATCCAAACCAAACCAATTAGGGTGAATTGGTTTGGTTTATGGGACAATAAGAACCAATGAACACCCCTAGCGAACCTTTATGGGGACTAGAGGAACCACGACCCCCCAAACTTTTGGGAAAAGGCCTAAATTCTTCAAAATTATATTTCTTGCACTTGGTGGTACCTATTGGCTATCAAGTTGTGAATAAATCTTATTATTATTATTATTATTATTATTATTATTATTATTATTATTACCTCATTAGTCAACCCCATGTTGATGTGATAAGATTGGATGCTAATGTCGAAGATGCATGCTACCCAAGGGCCCTCACATCTCTCAAAAAAGTAATTGAATGATTTAGCAATCTATTGTTCCAATTTTTTTTAATATATTTTTTTATTAATTATATTTTTTTTATTAATAATGGATACATTACTCTAGCATTATTGATTAACACGACATTTCTCACTTTCTAACCTTGATTTCTTGACAATATTAGAAAAAGGACTATCATGAGGATTAAAATATCTTTTAATTTTTATATAATTGTTTCTTATTAAAGGTGGGGGGGTGAGGGTATTGTTTCGTTTAGGCATGATCACAGTTATCTTTATATAGTAAAGATATAAAAAAAAAACACTCGATGGGTGCACAATCATTCGATGTGGGCACTATGAGAGATAAATCGTGCTCCGCCAATTGCGTCGGACGACTGCGAAGACGAATGCAAGCAACTCTAAAAAACCACCGACTCAGAAAGCAGTTGCGGCCACCGCCCATGGCCCCACCGGATGTTAAACAATGTTTCTCCAAACAATGATTGGTGCATCATAGTGATCACTCTCCATCAAAAGCCCTACAAAAAGGGCAACTTGATTTTTATTTTTATTTTTTTTTAAAAAAGAGCACCTTAATTAGCAAAGATGCCCTCAATCATTGCACAAAGTTTAGCAAACAACTTGCCAAAAAAAAAAAAAAAAGTTTAGCAAACAATATTTCTTGTAATAAAATTATTTTAAATAAAAATGTGTTGTGCCGATCCCATGGGAATATTTCATGGAAAGGGCTTCAGCGTCAGTTCCTCAAATCCCGAGGGCCTAATAACTCCTCTAATCGCAGGTAGCCATCGGGTCCTCCGCGGTACCATGACCTCCCACCATCTCTCCGAGCCCGACTCCGCCTCAAACTCGGTGGCTTCCACCCCCCGCTCCGACCACCCGCCCGCCCGGTGGCACCAAGACGACGCCGCAGCCGCCCCACGCGTCCGCCTCATGTGCAGCTTCGGCGGCCGCATCCTCCCCCGCCCCCACGACAACCAGCTCCGCTACGTCGGCGGCGACACCCGCATCGTCGCGGTCCACCGCTCCGCCACCTTCTCCGCCCTCCACTCCAAGCTCGCAAAGCTCGGCGGCGCCTCCGACGTCGCCGTCAAGTACCAGCTCCCCAACGAGGACCTCGACGCCCTCATCTCCGTCACCACCGACGAGGACGTCGAGAACATGATGGAGGAGTACGACCGCCTCCTCCTCGGCTCCTCTGACGCCACAGGACGGACCCCTCGCCTCCGCGTCTTCCTCTTCCCCCCCGGCGGCGGCGGCGGCGGGTTCGGGTCCATCCTCGATGGATCAGGCTCCAAGCGCGACAGCTGGTTCCTCGACGTCCTCAACGGCGGCGCCGGAAGCCTCGAGCGCGGCCGGTCAGAGGCCTCCTCCATCATGTCCGAGGTCCCCGACTACCTCTTTGGCCTCGACAACAACTCAGACGACCCCAAACCCAAGCCCCGGCGGGCTCTCGATAACGTCTCCGATCCGGGATCGCCGATTCCCGCCACGTCAACCCCAAAGTACTGCTCCACCTCATCGGTGCCGCCCGTCTCTCCGTCCCCGAATCTCCCGCCGGTCAAGACGAAGCCAGAGACCAGCGACACTCCAGGCGGACCGGAGGAAACCCGAGACGTGCCGGTCGAAGCGCAGGTCCATCAGCAAGCAGGCCATATAGGGAACCCGGTCTGGCAGTACGTGCAGGAGCCGGTTCCAGTTTACTACATGCAGGGTTCGGTTCACGGCGGCAACTTACCGGTCCGGCCTGTCCCGATTCCCGTCCAATACTTCAACCAGGTACCGCAGATGGCTGGAGGGGGGCAGGTACCTGTTGGATATAACCCGCCGGTTCAAGGGGTTTGGAGTAAACCGATCCATGCTGGACCGGTTTACATGGGTGGTCCACTGGCCGAGCGGCCGGCGGTCCCTGGGTCATATAATTATCAGGCGACGACAGTCATGATGGCGGCGGCAGAGCCTTACGAGGTACCGGCGGGTGGAGAGTTGATGAGGAATCCCGGGGTGATCCCCACCTATCCGGCGGCGGCTGGGCTTCCTTCGGTGGGAGGTGAGCCGCAGGCGATCATCGGCTCGGAGACGAGGATTGCTCGGGCTTCCTAGTGATATTTAGAAGAGGTAAGATTTTGAGGCCTGCTATGTTTTTATTTGCTTCTCTGATTTCCCGTGTTTGTTGGAATTATTCCTCCAACTTTATGTACAAAAGGTTTGATTGTAAATTTGAAGGATTCCAAACAATCCAATTGTTGCTTTGAAATATTTTCTTCTGAATTTCTGTATAAATCGCTTGATTGTAAATTATGCACTCCAGTTTGATTCGACCGAGGGGTGAAGAGATAAAATTTAGCTCCAGCTTCTTGTGTGTCTCTAGGGCTTCAGTCACCTGCTCTGTCCACGATCCAATGCTCTAATCACCTTGGTCGACCATGATATCAGGCTTAATCTTGGGCCCCGGTCACTTGCGACATTGGATCCGGCTTCTTGCATGCTTTTAGGGCTTCGATCACCTACTCTGTCCACGATCCATTACTTCAATCAACTTCGTCGACCATAATTTGGGGCTTAATCTAGGGTTTCGGTCACCTGCGACCTTGAGTCTGGCTTCTTGCGTGACTCTATGGCTTCAGTCACCTACTTCGTCCACGATCCACTACTCCGATCACCTTCGTCAACCATAAATTTTGGGCTTAATCTAGGGCTCTGGTCACCTATGTTTTAGGGCTTAATCTAGGGCTCTGGTCAACTGCGATTTCTGACCATGATCAAGGGCTTTGGTCACTTGCAACTGTTGGAAGGATCTAGGGCTTTGGTCGCCAAGAATTTGGGTATAATGGGCATAATCCAGGACCCCCCTCCCTTCTCTATTGAACCAAAAAGGTTTTGAAAATAGAAAAGGATTTCACCCCCATTTCCTGGCATTTTCCTTGAATAAACGAAATACCGTAATCCTATTTTGATTCCCTAGCTAGAATAGGATGCCAGATAATCAGAATAGCATTCGAAGAGTGTATTTCACAAGCCAAACGACCCCTTAGAGGGTAATAAATGAAAATGTGATGCCATATACAACCTACTAAATACCAAAGACGGTCCTAACTTAAATATGAAAAAAGTACTCAACAAGTCCCCACATCATCCCTGCTCTTTTGCTAAGGGAAACCCATGTCTGATGTTGTCTTCTTCTGCCTTGTAAATGACGCCACTTGCAATCCACCACATTCGTCCCCTTCCTCCTCCTCCTTCCCATCATTTTTCCTCCTCCCTCCTCTTTTTTCACAATTTTAATCCAAATGCATCTATGCATTCAATCATGGAGGTCGAATGCATCTATGATACGTGTAATTCAGCCTTTGGAGTCCGAATGCATTCCAACGATTGAATGTTCTGTAGATGCACTTGGTCTCCATGGCCAAATGCATAGGAGGTGCACTTGCCCTGGAATGATTGAGTGCAGTGATTGCCAAGAGGAGAAAGAAGAGGGGAAAGAGGAGGAGGAAGAAGGGGAGGCGGAACATAAGAGGAGGAGAAGGAAAAGGGAGAGGAGGAAACAAGAAAAGGAGGACGAGGATGTGGAAGGAGGTAGCGCCTAAAATAGTCAAGTGTCATGATTTCCAAGAGGAGGAAGAAGAGGGGAAAGAGAAGGATGAGGAAGGGAAAGAGGAGGAAGAAGGGGAGGAGGAAAATAAGAAGAGGAGGAGGAAAAAGGGGAGGAGAAAATAAGGAAGGAGGAGGAGGAGGAGGAAGGAGGTGGCGCCTAGAATAGTCAAGTGTTGTGATTGCCAGGGGGAGGAAGAAGCGAGGAAAGAGAAGAAGGACGAAGGGAAAGCGGAGGAGGAAGAAGGGGAGGAGGAAAATAAGGGGAGGAGGAAGAAGAGGGTGTGTGTGTGTGGAGGAGGAGGATGAGGAAGGAGGTAGTGCCGATGGGTTGGATGGGACTAACGGGCGGAATAAGCAACGGCAGGCGACGGCAAACAATGATCTGCATAGGCACAACAAAGGATAGAAGGGGGTGTGTTCTTTAGACATGGTGGGCTATCTTTGAAAAAAATGGATGTTCTTTAGATGAGAGTTGCCTAAGATAAAACGTTAGTCGTATATAGCCCTAGCCTAAATGAAAGGGACACAAAAAAATATGTACTAAAAAAATAGAGGAAAATAAATAACATTTTTGGTAAGTTTAAAATGTAGAAATTGATGAAAACCAAAAGAAAAGTGTACAGCATAAAATAATCAAATAAAATATAAGATACCTTATACATCGAAACATAGTTGACCCCATTTTGATGATAGAGATTTTGGATGCTGATGATGATACGACTACATCAACAAATGACAAATACATCTAAACATGAAAAAATCATAAAACCCTAGCCATATAAGAGAGAGAGAGAGAGAGAGAGAGAGAGAGAGAGAGAGAGAGAGAGAGAGAGAGAGAGAGAGAGAGAGAGAGAGAGAGAGAGAGAGAGAGAGAGAGAGATGGTGGTGGTCTTGACTAATATTGATAAAGATTGAGTCAGTTCTAGCAATGTGGCCCTACACCTTCAAGAAGTCACACTAAGTAGTACCTCAGATGACACTAAGGTGTGCACCTTGATGGGAATCTAGCATACTTTACGAAAAGATAATGCGCAAAGGACAAACACCTAACCTAATTTGAGGGATGAGAATGGGCTCACTCCAATTAGAGGCCCATCAGATTGGGCCCGATTTGGGCAGTGTTAAAATGGACTTTGTAATGGGGCTGGGCTCAAACTTTCAAACTCCAATACATTTTGGGTTAGGGGGAAATGCTTAGGTGCGGTCTACGTCCGATGCACCACTCCGTGCATCGGATGCACGTGGTCGGTGCATCAGACGGCTGCAGACCGCGGACAGGATCGCAAACGACACATAAGCATTTCCCTTGGGTTAGGCATGGGCAACCCCTGAACAGGTCCAAAGCTCAACATGGACCCGCTATGCGGTCAAAGGACAAGGCGCTAGAGCAAGGACTCAAAGAGGTGTAGAGATCAAAACGGGTAGGCAGCAGCTACTATTTATTAATCCCATAATCCTGCAAACATGACATCAACGGTGAGAATTCGCACGTGCAAACAAGACAACGATCTTGAGAAAAAGTTTGCTCCACGATATATATATCTGAGTCGGGCCATACCAACTTTGGGCACTCATTGACAAATTCAGGTTGGGAGATGGCTTTGGGTCACTCGACCCGAGCCCAGTCCAGTTCAACCCTAACCTCATTCCCTCCACCCCCCAACCCCCACTCCCACTGCCACAAACACACCGGTTAGCTTTCAGTCCTTGAAGACTCCAAAGGATGATATAGCCTCTTCGATATATTTCTTCCTCCATAATACTCCTCCTCCCATAACCCCTGTCATTAATGATCGTTTCCCTTTGTCCAATTGATAAAAGCTTGCATGACTAGGCTCTTTCTTCCAGCTCAATGGCGTTTGTCTGCACGCGCGCGCACACACACAGAGAGAGAGAGATCTATTCAAGTTGTTGAATCTTAAAGGATGTTGAGGTCATTCGGGCGATAACATCTTTATGGCAGAACCAAGGGTTGTACGTGTTTTTTTTTTCGGGGGGGGGGGGGGGGAGGGCGCTCTTAGTGATAGGTCTCTGTTCAAATTAAAGATCAACTAGCCTAAATAATAGCCAAATTTTAGAACGAAGATACCTACTTCAAATTTAGATTTTATGCCACTCATTTCTTAAAACCCAACCTAAACCCAAAGATCTATAGGTCATGGGATGAACCGTAGGCTTAGAAATCCTAAACCAAACTCATTTGCCCCTATGGCTTCTCGTCTTCGTTGGTTGTCACCGCTGGGGCAACGGCGGCGAGCAATTGCTGTCACCGCTGCCATCTCCACTGGTCGTGCCCACCTCCGCCACCGCTGCTCACGCTCACCTCACCACCACTGCTTAAGAGAAACAGGAGACAAGGTAGGTCGATGGTAAGGGCATTTTGGTCTTTTGATAGCACCTAGCCAATTTTTTGACCAGAGACCTTGGGTGGAAGACATCATTTTATAGGATTCGGATCGTCTCTATTCCCGGGTGCCTCTATTCCGCTCAATTTGTTCCTCCCATCGGGATTCAAACGGTGCAGATTGAAAACTTTAATTTTCAACTAGTACCAGTACATATGTACAACCCAGTTGAAAATTGAGCGCTCCCACCCATGTACCTTGCTTGAGCGCTCCGTCGAAGTTGAGCTTGACCTCATCCAGCTCTAGAGGGCACCATTTGAAGAGGGCCAGCTCCAAGTGTTTACATTGCACTTGCATAGGACCTAGCAACCACTTGGGGACCAAACCTTGTTGATAAGCAGGTAGCAAATGAAGGAATTTGGGCAGGCACTCATCAGGCCATCATGGATCTTAGCACACCGGTCCTTGGTACACTTCGGGGCCACCCCACACATCGATAGCCATCTCCGATCGATCTGGATCCGATTCGATATCTGACAGATACTATAATATATGATCCGAATCCAAATCCGATTATGTATATAACATAGTTATAGTTATTATATGTCTTTGATATGAATTATAAAGTGCTGATAGTGAAAACCCCAAGAGTAATTTGAAGAGAACCTCTCTCTCTGGTAGATCAAAGGGGAGGTCAAAATCGGACCTCCGGGAGGTACTACGGGCTAGTGCAACCATGAGAAACCACCATTCCAGTGGGGAAGGGAACACTACAACCCAGCGGGGATGTGAACATTGCACGCAGGCGGGAGATTCCAAAGAAAGGGGAGAGAGGAGATGACACAATTGGCGACCAACAAACACCGCTCACCAGCGGGACACGCACAAACACTACCACACCACAGCGGGTGTACACAAATAAAAGCCCTAACCAAGGGATCCAAACAAACCAATCACTCAAAAAATTATCAAAATCTGGACCATCGCCAGCTCCGCAGTACTACCACCTTGAGGAGGAATCACAGCCCTTCTCGGAGTTGCCGATGGCAACCGAGGAGGCCAAGAGATGGGGGGAGTGAAAACCCTAACCCTAAAGGAAAAAGAAAAAAAAAAGACGGCGCGCAGAGTGAGAGGTAGAACTTCAAGCTTAATAGAAAGGCATATAATCTCTCTCTCTCTCTCTCTCTCTCTCTCCTCTCTCTCTCTCTCTCTCTCTCTCTCTCTCTCTCTCTCTCTCTCTCTCTCTCTCTCTCTCTCTAATTCAGCACACTCCTAAGAAAAAGCTTGAAGAAAGGCTCTCTTTATTTATCTCTCTCTCTCTCTCTCTCTCTCTCTCTCTCTCTCTCTCTCTCTCTCTCTAGTATATAAGGATATATATATATATATATATATATATATATATATATATATATATATATTCGAGTTGGTCCTGCTCTTAATCGGATCGGATCATGGCAGATCCGAATTCGATCCAATTACGAATCTTGGAAAGTATTCGATTGATGAATACTTTTGGGTGAAAATAAGGTTTTTTTTTCAAAATATTATTAAAAAATAAAATTTTGAAAGAAACAGCGGTGGACCAAAATTATTTATCAACCGAGCGCTCTGACAGCTATTTCAGCACGATTTTTATTTTTTTTTCGTTTGAAGTAGAACCCGGTATTTGGATTACCGGTTTTAAAACCGGTAATCTGAATACCGAGTTTAACTGAAGCCCCTTGTATGAAGTTTCCATACTTAGCCGTTTTGTCTCTAGATTTCAGCCGTTTGCTCTCTGGATTTTGGGTAAACCCGGTATCCACAATACCAGGTTTAAACCGGCATTCCAAATACCGGGTTCTACTTGAAACAAAAAAAAAAAAAAACCACGCGTTCGCTTTACGGCGCTGACATGCCACGTGACTGTCAGAGCGCTAGATTGGTAAATAATTTTGGTCAACAACTGTTTCTTTTAATATTTTATTTTTAATAATATTTTGAAAAAAAGCCCTGAAAATAATGTCGAATAGTTCGGATAATGTAAGAACTCACGAACAATTGATCCTCGTGTTGGTATTTATATGGAGTTCCCGCTCCCGGCTCCCCACCCCCCCCCCGCTCGTTTCTCTCTCTCCAAAATGTCTTCAGCCTTCGCTCTCCGACCCCACCATCCCTTCCCCATATCCCTTCCCTCCTCCTCCTATCGAAACCTCCGCAAATCCTCCCTCTTCTCCGCCATCTCCTCATCGTTAGCTCAAACCCTAGCCCAAGATCCCGACCGATTCCTCCACTACGGCCCCTCTCTCCGCCGCGGCCGGAGGCCGCCTCCGGCGACGACGCCGTCCTCGGAATCCGGCGACGGGTCCATCGACAGGGATCGCTTCGCCCGCGCCTTCGACATCGCCGCACTCCGGGTGCCGGCAGAGGACTGCTCGCCCCTGGAGAGCCGCCTCAGGGGCCACCTCCTGAACTGGCCTCGCATTCGCAACGTCGCCAGGGTTCCCGGAGACGAATTGGAGCCCGAGTTCAAGAGGATCATGAGAGATGCCGCGGGGGACGGCGGGGATCGCCTCGGTTCTCTGGCCCGGCGGGGGAACAGGGGCTCGGATGGCGATGGGGAGGCGGAGGTCCTCACCCCGGTGCTGTATAGGGAGAGGCTGGTTAAGGATTTCAATTGCCGCGGGTTTGTGAGATTTAGGAATCTCGCGAAGATCTCTCGTCCAAAGAGGAAGAAGACGACGAAGAGCAACGAAGGGGAGAGGGTGGGATCTGTGGTGAAGGAGAGGGTAGGAAAGAATGATTTTTACCTTGTCGAAGTGGTCGGAGATGGTGGTGCTAGAGAAGAAGAGGATGACATGAGTGGTTTGCTTGGAGATGATTTCCGAGGAGGGAGGTGGAGAGGTCCGACGAGGTTGCTGCTTCTGGATGAGCGGTATGCGAAGAAAGGGCTGGATGAGCTCCCGGAGGCCGTCAAGGTGCCTGTAATGCTTTGTGAGTCTTTCATTTAAATTTAGTCATATTTGATTTAGATCCTGGTTAGCCATTGTTTCATTTGAAGTCTTATTGCTCTTCCAGTGTAACTCAAACTGTTTTATCACTTCTGAAATCAATCCACTGAAATGAGGATGAAATTGGTTGGCAGATTTTCTTTTTTATGGCATTTCAGTAGGGTCGAACAAAACAGTGAACCCAAACACTTAACGGCCTAGAAAATTTCTCTTGAGCACAGATCAAAACTGATGCACGAAACTTTCACGTCTACTATGGGGACAACTGAAGCTTTTTTGCAGCTGTGTTCGGAAATTGATGCAGTTGATCGTTAAAATTATGTTTTTGAGAACAATGTATTTTGATTTATCTTTCAATAGTGTAATATAGATTACCTAGCATGGAGAGAGAGAGAGAGAGAGAGGAAGAGAAAGGGGGGGGGGGGGGTGAGAGAGAGAGAGAGAGAGAGAGAGAGAGAGAGAGAGAGAGAGAGAGAGAGAGAGAGAGAGAGAGAGAGAGAGAGAGAGAGAGAGAGGCTAGGTTTTGGGGAGACTGGATGAACCATCTCATTAGGCCATAGGCCAAATGTATATTGCCCAAAGGGGGAATCCTGTACATATAATCTACTGATGTGGGTGTTGTATACAGGGAATCTATGGGTATATGTATCAGATGTACACTATCACTAATAGCCCCCCTCAAACTCATGGTGGGTCATGCACCATGAGTTTATTAAGTAGAAACTTGAAACGTGGAGCTGGGCAATCTGCTCTCCGAAGGAAACAAAGGGGAGAGATAGTCTTGACCTCATACTCCTGTTGAGAGTAGTAGCAATTGAGTTCGATGTGCTTCGTCCTCTCGTGAAAGACCGGATTGGTAACGATCTGTATGGCACTCCGGTTGTCATAGTGAAGGGCTGTAGGTCCAGAAATCTCAACCCCTAGATCTCCAAAGAGATGTCGCACGTGGACGATCTCTTTGGTGGTAGAGGTCATGGCTCGAAACTCTGCCTCGGTACTGGAGAGAAAAACAATGCTATGCTTCTTGCTGCGTCATGAGATGAGTAAGTCTCTAAGAAACAGGCAATAGTCGGTAATTGATCGACTAGTAGTCGGATCACTGACCCAGTCAGCGTCCTAATAGACATGGAGGACCAGAGGTGAGGTCAATGACAGGAAGAGCGACCGGGTGATGGTGCCTCGGAGATAACGAAGAATCCGAAGGACAACATAGTGAACAAAGCGAGGGGCTTTGACGAATTGACTAACGATGCTGATAGCGTGAGCAATGTCGGGCCTGGTGATGCAGAGGTAGACCAACTGACCAACGATCTGTCGGTATCGAGTAGGGTCTGAAAGAGGCTCATCGTTTGTGGGACGAAGCTTCACTATGCTATATTTTGCACTAGTGGATGCAAAACATGCACTATGAGAGGCTCATCGTCATTTGAGAGGCTCATCGTCATTTGATTTTGTCATGAAATTGCTAAATTAAAATCATTAATACAGAAGTAGAAAATATGCTATATTTTGCACTAGTGGATGCAAAACATGCATAGGTGAAGCAGCAAAAAATAATTCGTAGTATGAAAATTTAGTGATTAGGTTGTGGTTATTTCCTCGGTTGTGATTAAATTAGTGAAATAGCTTGTGGATACTTTGAATGCCCTACAATGATTTATTAAACTATTGACTAATGCTAGAAATGTGAAGTGAAAATTTTTAGCACTTCAGAAAATATTTGTGTACCATGGCAAATTTTGGATGTTGGAGGGTGAGGAGATTTTTTTGTGATGTCTTCCAACGAGACATTCCGAAGCTACTTAGGAAGTCTTAAGTACATTGGATTGGCAGGTGCTCACATGGCTTATTGTCCTATTGTCATAACATGGTTAAAGAGGGACATAGATGGACATTTTCTATTGTGATTGTATGTTTAATGTATGGTTTTAATTGTCGATAGATTTCAGTTGGCAGAAATGCATTGGGTGCCCTGATCGGGCACTGTACACTCTGCCCTTGCATCACACAACTGGCCGCTGCCCTATGTAATCAAAGACATCTCTAGGCTCATCAAGCTCCTCAAGGCACAAGCCTAGCTCCTCGCCTAGGCAGTGCCTAGGTTCCTTGAGATGCAGATGCGCCAAGGTGCGCACCTTGCTGCACCCGAGCAAGGCGCAAGTGCAACTAGGGCGCCTGGTATAAAGCCAATTTTTTTTTTTTTTTCATTCTTGAACTTTTTCTCCCCACTTATTCCCCAGACCCCTAAAAACCCCTTAAACATCCCAGGTTGCTATTTTTCCCAAAAGACCCTCCAAAACCATTGATTTGGTGAATACCTAAAGTTATAGGGTTTGCTAGATATAAGTTGAAGCCTAAGACAAAAACTCTAAATAAGACTTTTGTTATTATAATATCAATATGTATAATATCAATTGGTTTTCTACGTAGTGTAATTTTTATTTTATATGGGGCCATGGGCTTTGTTTTATATGGACCTTAGGCTATTTAAGTGGGTTGGGGCCTCATTTTCATATAAAACCTCAGGCAATTTAAGTGGTTTTAGGCCTTGGGGGACTTCAACCCTATAGGGTTGAGTCGGCTCTGCTAAGTTCATCCCAAAACGTAGATTTGCTCAAATCTTCTCTAATATAGGCTCATCCCCAAATGCAATGAGAGTGCTTTTGACACAGCGAGTGCAAAGCTCAAAAATAATTTATCCTCTACAATGCTAGACTTATTATTTTAAGGTTGTGACATGCAATTTCTAATTTTGTATTGTTTCTTTAGTTCCTAACCTAGATATTCCAGTTCTTTAGACTCTATCACTTTTTGATGGGAGATTGTAGTCGATGTTATGCTTATGCTGTTTGAGAATATTTGTATCTTTTATCAGTTTTTATTTCGTAAGCTTTATCTTGTTTTGCTTAAATACCTTATATGCATATTAATTAATATGGGGAGATTGGGGGATGTTGGCGGCCTAGGGTTGCAAATGAGTTGAATCGAGCTTTGGTCTGTTTGAACTTGGATTTGTTAAAAAGCTTGGTTGTTCAAGGTTTGGCGTGGGTTGATTAGTAATCGAGTTGAGCCGGGCTTGGGCTTGACTTGTTTAATATTCGAACAAACTCGAACAAGCTCTTCTCGAGATTGTTCGCGAACTCTATACTAAGTCAAAGTATTGGACTATATATATTGGGTTGATTCATGCCTTTGATAAGCTTATTAACAAGCCTATTCTCGAGCTTGCCCATGATCCCTAAACGAGCACTAGCCCTACCGAACCAAGCTTTGGTATATTTGAGCCTGACTCGTTTATTAAATGAGCCTAGGCATGGGCTTCACTCAAATAGCAATTGAATAAGCTTGAACGAACCTTACCTAGCTTGTTCGTGTGCTGATCATGAACAAGTTGGTTTGTTTGCAGCCCAAAGGGGTCCTCTTGACCCCCCTCCTCTTTCGAAAAAACTAATAAAATCCAGTCAAAAGCCTAGACTCCCGCCTAAGATCGAGGGCCAAAGGGCAATCCTTGCGCCTAGGTTGTGCCCAAGGAAGGAAATCTCGATCTACCTTGCAAAATTTCTTGATTTTCAGCGGTGTCGAAGCAAAAGACGGTGGCCAAAATACGTGAAATCTACGGTCCGTTATACCTTATACAGGGTTCTACGAAAAACCGGATATTTCGTGAAATATCTCATTTTTACCGTGTTCCGATATGTATAGGAAATTTGAATTTTCGAACCTTGGCTAGGCCTGAGCTTATCACTTCATAGCCCTCGTCTACCTCAATCCCAAGTCGCCTCTAGCCTCTTTACCCTCTCTCAGTTTCTCTAGATGTCAAACCATAAGAACCCCATCAAAAACCCACCCCTAAACTGTGCTCCTCTATACTCTTCAATTAGTTTGTTTAAATCCAACTTATTAAAACCCATCAAATCAAACTTGTTTACCTTATAACCCACATTGAATCAGTAAACCCAATTAATTTAAACAATTAAACTCAACAACCATTTAACTTAAGCCAAAACCCCTCCACAATGTGAACCTTACCTGCTAACCCAAAACAGACTCGACTAGTTTGTGTAGCTATATCTTGAGACACGCTTGTCGGATTTGGGCAATCTTGGTTTTGTTTCGGAGCCCTCGAAGAGTTTCACCACCTGGAAACTTCCTTGCATAGTATAACAAGGCCCATAAATCCAGATTTAACCATTCCATAAAAAGAGACATTTCAATTGACATTTGACCGAAGTCGACCGGTAAATTCCAAAATTTACCAAGCTTGACCGACAAATTCTGACAATTCCATAAAAAAGTTTCCTCAAAAATTCAAATTACCATCGTTATTTTTCCGAAGTCTGAAATATTTTCTTTTATTGAGTAGACAAAATCGTGATTGAAAACAACATTTAAACCTTTGCTTCACGTGTATGCTGCTTCAATATGCTTGTGTCATACCTTGTTTAATTTTTCATGTGCGCTTCGCTTGTGACCCTATGGGTATGCTCTTTTATCATTTTATTGAGCATCAAGTTCAGTAGGTGAATGGGCAATGTCACGTTCCTCTGAATCATGACAAATATTCTTTCCTATTTGATCTACTTTGTGATGATGATCAATGTGTATTGATTTTGGTTTTCTCCTCTACAGGCAGTGTTTCTTGATGATAATAGGCAAAGCAGCCATAAATTATCTGAGCTTGTGCAATGCCAGTTGATCTTGTTTTATAACTATTGGCAGATGAATGAGGTATGTCACTGCTAAATTTATATTCTGAACTTATTGTTAATACTTTTTTATAAGTTCTCCCATGACTCTCTTTTTCCGGAACTTTTCGCTTGAGAAATTTATCGTCAACTTTTTCTTGCAGCTTTTAGAGGACTTGCTTCCTGAGGGCATGGTTGTTCCGACAGGTTTTGAAACAGTTGGGCATATTGCACACTTGAATTTGAGAGATGAGCACCTACCTTACAAGAACCTTATAGCTCAGGTATATAATTTAGTAATGCCACCTAACATTTGGATACTGTAGTAGATATTCATTAGGTTGGTCTTATTTGCATCATTTTCTTTATTTTTCTTATAGTACCTTCCTTTAATATTAAACTTTTTTCCTTTTGTACTCCAGGTAGTCTTGGATAAGAACAAACCAAAAATACAAACAGTTGTTAACAAGATTGATGCTATTCAAAATGATTACAGAACAATGCAGCTTGAAGTATTGGTTGGAAACCATTCCCTTGTTACTACAGTTATTGAGAATGGGATTCGTTTTCAAGTTGATTTAGCAACAGTGTATGTTCTCATTTTCATTGCGAACTGATAGAAGTAGACCATTGATTTTCAAATGCCTACTAAACTAATTCTTAAATGAACATGGTCTGATTAATTGACATCTCAAATCTTAATGCAAGACCTAACTGGTTGAACATGATCCTGAGCTATCAACATATTTATCTGTATTGGTAACATCTAAAACATTTGGTTTATGTATGGTATTTAGTTGGTCTTGCTTTTAAATCTGAGCTCAAAGTGTGTAGATGAGTGGTTGAAGATTTAAGGATACTATTCACAAAATTTAAATACTTATATTAGGTACCAGTGTATTGATACAAATCCATGTGTCAACCATCATTAAGTAAACTAGTAAGAAACCCGGGCAACGCCCAGATAAGCTTGATGCACAGCCATTTGGCACAGATGACATCACAACTGTTCAAATAAGTATGAAATCTAAAGTGTGTGATTCACTTGTTAGAGAAAGAGAGGGAAAGAGATTAACATCAAATGATAATTAAATGCCATTGAATGAGTGTTTGATTATCTTTATAGTAGGATTTTGATAGGATTTAAAACTAAGCCGTGTTAACACATGAAAGAATGATTATGGTTCTTTAAAAGACATCCACGTGTCACAACACGGAAGAGAGGCTTCCGTTTTAGTATATAGTATAGATTAGGTGAAAGCAGTTGTTAGAACTAGCTTATTGGCATTTTCAATTTCCTCTCATTCATATCTGTGGGATATGCTTTTAACATCTTTTTGGAATTAGGTGCTCACTCATACTGTTTGTGTTAATTTTTTAGACGGAGTTAAAAGAATGATGATTTTATTAGTACCTGTGGCCACATAAGAATATAAGATGGAGCATTGACTCAGTGCGAGTATTTCTCCAATGGCTATTATTTGCCCCTCTCTATCACAATAACCTGTTCACAATCACTTTGAAGAAAGTTCACTTACTGGCTTAAAACTGATTCTTAGTGATGATGCCTTCAGTTCATTAGTCATTTAGACTAATCCTATACAAGCTTTACTGACATGATCAACATGTAGGATTCTTATTCTTTCAGGCCACAGTTCAAGTGTATTGTCAATACTGAACTCAACTTCATTAGAATATTCAAATTGAACCATCTACAACCTGGAAATTCCACCCATGATTTGATGTATTCGCACCAACCATTTGTATCATCTATCATTCAAATATGTTTTTTTGAAATTCCTAGATTATTTTAAAATGTGTTTTCTTGGAACACGTTTTGAATCAAATAGGCACTTAAATCCTTTCGTGTTAGCAATCCTGGTACCTATGTTTTGATGCACCAAACATATGTTAATGCTTATTGAAGATAGATTGGAATTAAAAAGTACCTACCATGCCAAATCTCCTAGAGGATTCCATTGAATCTAACAATCTCTCTTTTTTCAATTATGTTGTGTTAATATTTTTGTAAAAGTAGTTTTCTTTTTAAAATCTAACCTATTAATTGATCTTCGGTTAGTATGATCCTTTTTGTTTTGCTTCTAATTGATGTGGATTCAGATGGTTTGTCTTGATGGAGTTCAAAACATCTCAAATAATGCGAATTGAAACATGGTACTAAAATGGTTTGACTGCGAGTATTCTGGTACAGTAGGAGCAATCGAATTTAGTCATGATTTGGGTTTAACTCATGTTCTGTTCAATTGTTCTACAAAAATACAACTGATCTTGGTTGATTTAGGTTTTAAAGCGGATTTTATGTCTTGTAAAGAAGACAAAACCATTTATACTTGAATTATAGATTAAGAACACTTCTTGTTGTTGGTAACATGTCCCACATGGTACATTCAGTACGGTACAATACTTCAAACCTTGATTCTATCGAGTGCTACTCAAACACGGCTCTAACATTAGTCTTGCATGAGACATTGAGATGTCATGGAACTCAAGATTAACTTTTGATGCAACCATATGTCTCGAGTTATGTAAACCAAGACTTCAGTTGGAACCTTTTTTGGAGCTCTAAAGATGCCCAAATCAAGAGTTTCTTGCTTTTATCGATACAATCAGCTGAGCATGTGCAATGAAGAAGCTCTTTCAGGAACATTGCCCCCAAAAGTTGTAAGCTAGTATAACAAATTAAAATAGACAAGAATAAAAAAATGTAGTTTAATTTTTTTGGTTTGTATTATGAGTCCTTGGGCTCGATCGGTCTTGCAAAATAGAGAGATATATATAGTCTACCGGTCCATGCCCCTAAATAAACTCGCTAATTCGGTAAAACTTTTTTTAATCAAAATATCATGATATTCATTTCAGCAATTATAAAAACATATAATGCCTTACGACAAATGATAAAATTGTGCCATGGATATTTTTGTAAATTATCTGATACATTCTATAAATACCAAAACAAAAGCTCAATACTATTGTTAGAGTGTGTAGATTCATTCTTAATCCTTGTATAGTCTCTTTTAGTCTCTTTTGGGTATGCTCACCCTTTGGTGACCCCATCCTTTGTATAGTGATATATAGGGCATTTGCCCCAATGAGTAAATTGAGCTTTTACTCCCAAATCTCAGTTTTCTATTTTCTTCTTTGGGTCTAACATGGTATCAGAGCTTCCATAGGCCTTTGGTAGAGATTTCTTCAATCCAGATCAAAGCCTTCATCAAAGCTTCAACAAAGCTTCATCTGCATCAATAGCTTCATCTGCATCAAGCTTTGAGATCGAAGTCTTATTCAAAAGCCTTCATTAGAGCTGATCATCGAAATTTCTTGACGGAGAGGGAGCAGGAGAAGACCTCGCGGGCTCTGCGGACTTCAGATCTTTGACTCTGCGGACTTCGATTGCTGCAGGGCTTGATCTGCAGGTTTCTATCGCTGCGGGCTCGCAGATGCTTCAGATGCATGAGGCTGGCGGCTCAGAGAAGAAGAAGGAAACCCTAAGTATAAGTTGATCTCAGCTCTCATCTCAGCCATCCATCAAACCTGCGGTCAGATCCACTTCACTTAAGTTTATTTGCCACATCATCGGTCCGGTTCAGGCTCTCTTTGGTTCAGTTTGGTCTATTCTTCTCACTGGTTCAGTGCAGAAATTGATTCAGTTTAGTTTATTTTTCTCACTGGTTCAGTTCAGAGAATTGTTCAATTTGGTTTATTCTCCTCACTGGTTCAGATCAAAGATTGGTTCGGTTCAGTTCCGTTCAGTTCATGGGTCTATTCCCATCACTAGTTTACTCCTTTTGTATGCTACTCACTAGTTTATTCTCCACTTGACTTCTTTTGTGCTGTGAAGTAAACCAGTGAAGTAAACTAGTGAAGTAAAGTGCAGTGCATTGATGTGCTATGAGGTGCAGTGAAGTAAAGTGCAATGCATTGATGTGCTATGAGATGCAGTGAAGTAAAGTGCAGTATTGTGAGGTGCAATGAAGTAAAGTGCTGTGTTGTGAGGTAAAGTGCAGTGCATTGAGGTGATGTGAGATGCAGTGAAGTAAAGTGCAGTATTGTGAGGTGCAATGAAGTAAAGTGCTGTGTTGTGAGGTAAAGTGCAGTGCATTGAGGTGATGTGAGATGCAGTGAAGTAAAGTGCAGTATTGTGAGGTGCAGTGAAGTAAAGTGCAGTGCGATGGCGATCAAAGCGACTTTTGGTGGTTCTTATGCAAATTCGTCTTCTCATGGTCAATGTCATCTGAGTCTCTCTAGCGGTTCTTGGATCTTTGACTCAGGAGCTACTCATCACTTGACCTCCGATGCTACTATTCTCACCGAATGTACCAGTGTCGCTCCTCAGCTGCAGCTTCACACTGCCGACGGGTCTCCTTTAAACATCACTTGCTCTGGCTGTATCTCCACATCTTCTGACCCTAGTGGCCGTCTCTCACTTCCAGATGTGCTCCATGCACCTCGTGTGTCGATCAACCTAATCTCGGTTAGTAGATTGGCTGATCTTGGTTTCACTGTTACCTTCTCAGCATCCTCTTGTGTGGTGGAAGACCCTCGCACTGGCCGTCAGATTGGAACTGGACGAAGACAAGGTGGTTTGTACAGGTTGGAGCAACTTCATGTTCCTCTGCCCTCCGCTGCTTCATGTGCTGCTGCTCTTTCCACTGCCGACCTTTGGCATCGCCGCCTTGGACATCCCTCTGCGATGCGCCTTCGAAACATGTTCCAGTCCGGACACTTGGGTAATCTCTCTTTCACTTCTCCTTCTCCCTGCACGAGTTGTCAATTTGCTAAGCACTCGGCTCTTCCTTTTCCCTCTAGTGAGTCTATGTCTACATCTTCTTTCGATCTTGTGCACTCTGACATTTGGGGACCATCACCGGTTATGTCCATGTCTGGTTTCCATTACTACGTCAGTTTTATTGATGACTTCTCCCGGTTCACCTGGGTGACCTTCTTACGTCGTAGGTCCGATGTTTATCAGGTATATCGTGATTTCACTAGTATGGTCCATACTCAGTTTGGAAAACGGATCAAAATTTTTCGCTCAGATGGTGCTCGAGAGTATCTTTCTTCAGAGTTTCGTGACATCCTCTTCTCTCACGGTACTTTACCCCAGCAGTCGTGTCCTTACACGCCTGCACAGAATGGGGTTGCCGAGAGGAAACATCGTCATATTCTTGAGACCGCTCGGTCTCTTTTGTTCTCTGCTTCCGTTCCTCGACACTTCTGGGCTGAAGCTACTCTTACCTCTTTTCATTTGATTAATCGGACTTCTTCTTCACTTCTCTCTGGTCAGTCCCCATTTCAGCGACTATATTCCACTGTTCCTAACTATAGAGTTCTACGGACTTTCGGTTGTACCAGTTTTGTCTTACTTCCACCCGGAGAGCGTACAAAGCTTTCTCCTCGGTCTGCCAAGTGTGTCTTCTTAGGGTACAGTTCTGAGCATAAGGGTTGGCGTTGCTATGACCCCTCTGTTCGTCGTATCCGCATCTCTCGACACGTGACCTTCTTCGAGGACACACCTTTCTTCTCAGGACCTTCTTCTTCTTCAGACTTGTCCTTCCTTCAGCCTCCTAGTTCTTCTTCGGGTCTCCTTCCTACCCCAGTGACTCCGGACGCTCCTATTATCCCTGCTACAGTGCCTGAGCCCCAGCGCCCGCCTGTCATTTATACCTACACTCGTCGCCAGCCAGAACCCGCTACACCTGCTTCACCAGTTCCACCTGCTTCGTCTACTACCCCTTCTTTTGCAGACACCTCAGGTTCACCTCCTTCGTTGCCACTCTCAGGTGCTAGTGACATTGGGTCTTCTACTCCTCCTACGCGCTATCCTGAGCGTGAGAGGCATCCACCTGATCGCTATGGCTTTTCTCAGGTTGCTTCTTATTCGACTCATTTTCAGTCCTTCCTTGCGACTATTCACTCTCTTCAGGAGCCATAGACTTACCGTGAGGCAGTTCAGATTCCACACTGGCAGCAGGCTATGGCCGAGGAGTTGCAAGCCCTCCAGCAGACTGGTACTTGGGAGCTCGTTCCTCTTCCTCCAGGGAAGGATCCTGTCAGTTGTCGCTGGGTATATCGGATCAAAACTCGCTCCGATGGATCGATTGAGCGATACAAGGCCCGTCTAGTTGCTCGTGGTTTCACTCAGGAGCATGGCATTGTCTACGAGGAGACTTTTGCTCCTGTTGCGAAGATGACTTCTGTCCGGACTCTGTTAGCAGTTGCTTCTGCTCGTCACTGGCCACTCTTCCAGATGGATGTAAAGAATGCGTTTCTTCATGGAGATCTCTCTGAGGAGGTCTATATGAGTCCTCCTCCTGGTCTTTTGACTCCTCCCCAGCATTTTTGTCGTCTTCGTCGGGCCATTTATGGGCTCAAGCAAGCTCCCCGGGCTTGGTTTGAGCGCTTCAGATCCTCAGTGCTTGCAGCCGGTTTTACAGAGAGTATGAATGACTATGCTATGTTCACTCACACCTCTACTCATGGTCATGCGATATTGCTTCTATATGTTGATGACATGATTATTACCGGTGACGATACTGCTACTATCAATTCTCTGAAGAGGCACCTCCAGCAGCAGTTCGAGATGAAAGACCTTGGCCCGCTTCGCTACTTCCTTGGCCTTGAGGTTGCTTCATCTCCCCGGGGATACTTGGTCTCTCAGCAGAAGTTTACTTTTGATATACTGAGTCGTGCTGCACTTCCTGATTCACGGACCGTGGATACACCGATGGAGCTTAATGTGAAGCTCCGTCCCACTGATGGCGAGCCACTTTCGGATCCCACGCGCTACCGCCAGCTTGTTGGTGCTCTTGTCTATCTGACTATCACTCGCCCAGACATTGCACATGCCGTTCGAGTTCTTAGTCAGTTTGTCAGTGCTCCTCGCTCCGCTCACTATACCGCACTACTGAGGATTCTTCGCTATCTTCAAGGCACGATGACTCGCTCCTTGCTGTTTTCGTCATCTTCTTCATTGGAGCTTCGTGCATTTTCCGATGCAGATTGGGCGGGCGATCCCACTGATCGACGATCCACCACTGGCTTCTGTATTTTCCTAGGTGATTCGCTCATCTCCTGGAAAAGCAAGAAGCAGGAGATTGTTTCGCTATCTAGTACCGAGGCCGAGTATCGTGCTATGGCACGCACTTCGTGTGAGATCGTTTGGCTGCGTCGCCTGCTCGAGGATATGGGTGTTCATCTGACCTCGTCGACTCCCCTCCATTGTGACAACCGGAGTGCTATTCAAATAGCTAGCAATCCGGTATTTCACGAGCGCACAAAGCACATTGAGCTAGATTGTCATTATATTCGACATCGCTATAAGGATGGCACGCTCTCACTTCCACATGTGTCTTCTACAGAGCAGCTTGCAGACTTCTTTACGAAGACACACACAATTCAGCGTTTTCGATATCTCCTTGGCAAACTCTTGGTGTATGATCCACCTTGAGTTTGAGGGGGGGTGTTAGAGTGTGTAGATTCATTCTTAATCCTTGTATAGTCTCTTTTAGTCTCTTTTGGGTATGCTCACCCTTTGGTGACCCCATCCTTTGTATAGTGATATATAGGGCATTTGCCCCAATGAGTAAATTGAGCTTTTACTCCCAAATCTCAGTTTTCTATTTTCTTCTTTGGGTCTAACAACTATGATTCTCAGATAGTAGGGGTCATATAACAAATATTTGAATATTTTGAACTGTTTTAATAGTTGCAATTCACATTTCACAATCTTTACATGTGTGCTAATAGTCTAATGAAGACAGATTGAAGCTTTTATTTTACAATATTGTTATGTGTTACTTAAAACCATGTAGTGTGTATGTATGCATCTGTGTGCGCGCGAGAGAGAGAGAGAGAGAGAGAGAGAGAGAGAGAGAGAGAGAGAGAGAGAGAGAGAGAGAGAGAGAGAGAGAGCTTTTTTGACATCGACTTATCAGTGGTGGGGATTGGGAAAGAAAGGGAGAGTAGAGTTGATGATCATCGAAGGGCGCATATGATAGAAGAGGTTGGTTTAGGGCCTTCGGAGTTCGGACATACTTTCTCGATTCTTGTTATTGGGTGTGTGTGCCTTTTAATTTGATTACGAGATTTTGGTTTATGCCCATGTAAGCATGTAACGTCAAAGACATTGTTGATAATACCTCTACTGATAGGGATAGGGGAATGTATCGACCTAACCCGAACTCGAAACTATTTGACAGTGTCAAAATCAAAGCCCTAAAATATAAGGAGGATTCAAACTTGACACCTGAGTTGAGTTTCATCTGGTCTTAAGTCAACCAAAAGCATGTAGGGTCAGAGTTGCCAGCTGCAATCTACTCTCTCTCTCTCTCTCTATATATATATATATATACACACACACACACACACACACACACTAAGTTTCAACAAATTATGAAACTTTTAGGGTGGTCAAATGGGCCATTGGACCAACAATGAAGCTAGTCTAGTAGATCATGAAACATTTTTCATATATATATATATATATATATATATATAAATAAAATAAGGGACTAGGTGTGTGGCCCAAGTATATAACATAAGATAAAAGATATATCTGGGTCGTCGATCCATATGCACAAAGATGAGTGCGATTCACCTATTCAATGGCTGAGATTTAAGCACATGCACCATTAGCTAAATAAGGAAGCTGGTTAAAATCAGCCCCCATGATTAAGGCAGGCTAATTAAAATCAATCCCACGAATGAGGAAGGCCCATTAAATGTCCCACATTTAGTGCCCTATGATTAAGATTATTTTTGTAAGCTTGGAATTAAGGATAGACGAATAAGGATGGTCGATTACAATAAGGAAGGCCGATTACAATAATGATGATTGAATAAGGAAGGTCGATTAATGTACTATCTCTTTATGTAGTACAAATAGATAGAGGCATACATGCTTAGAGATCCAACGGTGACAATGAGATCTCTTATGCGTAGTGTTTTAACAAGGGTGCTGCTATTTGCATCCACAAAATTACTAGGGCTCTGAATGTCAGCATTGTTGCAGTCGCCTTCAGGCCCTCGGGGGCAAAACATGTTCGTTGTCTTCGGTCACGATTGTGTTTTTCCATCGAAGGCGACCGTTGTAGTGCTGATAGGCACGAAAAATACATATGCGGCTAGGGGAATATGTATGTAAATATATATATCTTTCAGCCGCAATTGTTGACTTTCAACGCATACGTGACAACCTCTCCATTCAGTTACATCATTTGAATGGTAAACTCGAGTTCAGCTTCCCGGACCTCTCTCTCTCTCTCTTTATATATATATATATATATATATATATATATATATATATATATATATATATATATATATATATATATATATATATATATATATAGAGGGGTGTTAGGATGCGGCGTGCGGTGCGTGCGGCGCACCGCAGCAGCAGTCTGATGCACTGCTGCGTGCATCGCACGCACCGCAGCAGTGCATCAGACGGCTGCGGTGCGACGCCGCACGCACCACATCCTAACATTCCTCTCTCTCTCTCTCTCTCTCTCTATATATATATATATATATATATATATATATATGTGGGGACGGGGAGCCTGGACCTTAGGTGCAGCATGAATGCTGCACCTGTGCCTGCATGCGTGCCAGGTGTCCCAGAATCGGCGCGAGATCGGGCCGTTCGGAATTAATAAACGCGGGACGAACCTCAGCCGTCCGATTGCCTTGATCGAACGGGAGAGATATGAAGTTGCGCGGGAGTCCCGGACGGAGAAAGCCCAATTAAACACCAGCCGTTCGATTGCCTGATCCAACGGTGCAACATTCCCTTGGACCGGATCTCGCTGTTACTGTGGCGGCCACAGTAACAGCGATATCATGCTCCAGGGGAATCCCATCCGTTGGATCAGTTTGATCGGGCGGCAGAAAAAAATTTCGCGGTTACTGTAGCCGCTACAGTAACCGCGCTAATGCTTTCAGCCGTCCGATCGGATGGATCCAACGGATGGGATTCACCCGAACGACGAATTGAATCCCAAATGAATCCAATCCGTTGGATCCTTGTGATCGGACGGCTGAAAGCATTCTCGCGGTTACTGTAGCGGCTACAGTAATTGCGAAATTTTTTTCAGCCGCCCGATCAACTGAATCGAACGGATGGGATTCCACCCGGCCCGATTCTCACTGTTACTGTGGCTGCCACCAAGGTTGTCATATCGTGTATCGTATCGTGTATCGTTTTCCATATTTTGTGTATCATGTATCGTATCGTATCGTGTATCGTAAGATACGGTTAAATTTATATTATATATATATATATATCTAATATAGAAAGTACATACTATAATATTAAATATGAAAAGTCAAGTAGAAGAGTCAGACGTTCCCTATAATTTCACATCAAACATAACATTGGTCTATACAAAAAAAATGATGTATATATTTCTATAAAAAAGAAATCATATATAAATATTATCTATGATCTATCAATATATTGTTATCAAAATATTCAAATGGTCAATAAAGACAAAACAAAAACTCAAAAAGTAGGAAGATCTTAATTTTCATCTCCACCACATCTACATTATCAATTTGATCATTACCAATAGATAATTTATCACCACTTGCTTCTTTATCTTCCTCTAATGTCTCTTGCACCTCTTATTCATATTCATTCTCATCCTCATTGTCTTATTCAAAGTCATCCACTTCTTTACTTTAGCCTTTCTTTGTGAACATAGATCCATTAGCCCTCTACTAAAAAGTACCACATTTATATATATATATATATATATATATATATATATATATATATATATATATATAGGTAGAAATAGAATCATATAATTATTGAAATTATCGAAGTTGTAGATATTTGGTGCTCCAAGCTCTAGAAAATTTTTAAAAACAAATGGTAATGGGCTTCGACAACTCTAGAGAAAGATTTGTAAAACACCTATAAACTTCTAAAAAAAATTAGTATCACTTCACTCTAAGTTAGAAAATATTCCTTAGTATTTTTTTAACTCTAAGAAACCTATATAGTCCTTTGGGAAATTAAGAGAAAAAAAATCATTTTAAAAGTTTAAAAAAAAAACAAACAAAAAAACATGTTTTCACCGTATCGTGTATCGTATCGTATCGTAGTGTATCGTATCGTGTATCGTACGATACAGGAGTAAAACGATACGTAAACACGATACGTATCGTTTTTCTCCTGTATCGTATCGTATCGTACGATACGTATCGTGTATCGTACGATACTAACAACAGAGGCTGCCACAGTAACAGCGAGAATTCGGCCGGGTGGAATCTCTCCCGTTCGATCCAGGCAATCGGACGGCTGAGGTTCGTCCCACGTTTATTAATTCCGGACGGCCCGATCTTGCGCTGATTCTGGGACACCTGGTACGCATGCAGGCACGGGTGCAGCATTCATGCTGCGCCTGAGGTCCAGGCTCCCCGTCCCATATATATATATATATATATGGGAATGCTTAGGTGCGGTCCGCAGCCGTCCGATGCACCACTCCGTGCATTGGATGCACGCGGCTGGTGCATCGGACGACTGCGGACTGCACGGACTGCAGGCCGCACTTAAGCATCCCCATATATATATATATATATATATATGTATATATATATAGGGGGATGCTTAGGTGCGGTCCGCAATCCGCAGCCGTCCGATGCACCACTCCGTGCATCGGATGCACGCGGCCGGTGCATCAGACGATCGCGGACCACAGACCGCACCTAAGTATCCTCCTATATATATATATATATATATATATATATATATATATATATATATATATATATGGGAATAGGGATTATGGTCCTCCCGAAAAACCAACATATTAGTCCTCCCCTGTATTCAGGTGCCACGTGATACTTTTTAACAATATATTTTTTTGGATGATCAATCCATTCTACTTAGATCAGGATTAAAAAAAACCGTAAAACAACCCAATCAACGGTTGGCAAATTTAATGATACACTGTAGCCCACAAATGCTTGTTGCTATGGTTGATCTAAAAATGGCACTTGAAATATTTTTTTCCCAAATTTTTTTCATGATCATTGTTAGTAGGCCTTGATCAACACCTAACTGCGATTAAAAAGTACCACGTGGCACTTGAATTGAAGGGAGGATCCGAGTGTTGGTTGGTCGGGAGGACCATGCTCCCTATTCCCTATATATATATATATATATATATATATATATATATATATATATATATATGGGGCATGCTATGCTGCGGCATGCGGTGCGTGCGGCATCGCACCGCAGCCGTGTGATGCACTGCTGCGTGCATCGCATGCACGCAGCGCGTGCATCACACGGCTGCAGTGCGATGCCGCACGCACCGCATGCCGCATTCAAGCATTTCTCTCTCTCTCTCTCTCTATATATATATATATATATATATATATATATATGAGAAATAAGATGCTACCTTTGAAAACAGCGTTCTTCGATGCTATTATAGGTCGCCGACTATGCTATCAAAGTCGGTGACTAGTCCCTGGGCGGGATTTTGCCGACCGATTAATTTCGATTCCGTCATTGCTGGGCGGAATCCCGACTAGTCCCCGACTAGACCCGACTAGTCCCCGACTAACGACTGCCGACTAGTCCCCAGACAGCATTCTGCAAGCAATTTTTTTTTTTTTGAAAGGAGTCTTTGCAAGCAATTTTGTTTAGATTTTTTTACATTGGCTCAACGTCTTGAGTCGCAAGACTCACAACTATGGCTCTTCCCTGTAATCATCTGTTGAGCACCTGAGAATCTCAGATAAAAACATAGACAAATAATTAGTTTATTTGTTGATATCCATATAACCCTATAATCAAAATTGGGGTTGTTCACTGATTAAACATCATCAAACAAATATTGTGATGAATTCTTAGTTCTGAGTCTTTTGACATGGGCATGAAGCTAATACAACTGTGTTCTGTTAGACTGTTACTTATGTATTTATACTCATTCTGTGAAGTGTGAAGGTATTTATTGTTATTAACCGACTAATATCATATACTTATTGACATTTATGCTAGTTCATATATCATATATGTTTAGGGAGGGGGGGAGGGGTTATAATAAGTTTTGGCCGACTAGTCCCGACTAGTCCTAGTCGGCCCTGGCCGACTAGGGCCGACTTTGACTGCATAGGTCGCCGATGGCTATCAAAGCCTTGAACGACGACAAATGTCATTCGAACTCATAATCGGGAGGTGTTAGAAGTCACCGGAAGTGGTTGCCGGGTGCGGATGTCCTCGGAGGTCACCGAATGAGATGGGGTGATGAATGGACGACTCACAATAGAAGTAGTCACTAAAGTCCTTTATCGATGGATGCTGATAGGTGGTGTCAACGGAGATCACTGGTGGAGATGATCAAAGATTGTTTATGTTGATTTTGGCCGAAGATCACATGTGGCGCGGTCGTGGTGGGTTGTCAAAGCAGCAAAAACGCTGCTTTGAGAGGTAGTGTCCCGGCCCTATATATATATATATATATATATATATATATATATATATATATATATATATATATATATATATATATAGTAGTGATAGGACGCGTCGTGTGGCGTGGGTTATAAGTGCGGTGTGAATGAGAACCGTCCGATCGGATGGATCCAACGGATGGGATTCATCCGGAGCAGCTCAAATCGCTGCTACTGTAGTGGCTGCAGTAACATCGACTTGGGTCGTCCGGGTGAATCCCATCAGTTGGATCCATCCGATCGGATGACCTAAAAAAAATTCATTGTTAATGTAGCCGCTACAGTAACAGCAAATTTTTTTTGATCCGTCTGATTGGATGGATCCAACGGATGGGAATTGAACAACCCAAAAATATTTCCTATCCGTTGGATCCATCCGATCAGACAGACCAAAAAAATTTAGGTGTTACTGTAGTGGCTGCAATAACAACGAAATTTTTTTGGATTGTCCGATCGGATGGATCCAACGATGGGATTCACCCGGACGACCCAATCTCTGTTACTGTAGCCGCTACAGTAACAATGATTTGGGCTGCTCCATGTGAATCCCATCCGTTGGATCCATCCGATCGGACGGTTCTCATTCACACCGCACTTATAACCCACGCCGCACGCCACGTCCTATCATTACTATATATATATATATATGTGTGTGTGTGTGTGTGTGTGTGTGTGTGTGTGTGTGTGTGTGTGTGTGTGTGTGTAGAGAGAGGGAGAGATTGGAAGTCTATTTCTGCCGAAATTGGCTTGCGGCTCATTTCCCACTTAGAGGTTTTTATTTTTATTTTTGTTGATCATCTATCTATGGTTAGATGATCATCCTCACAAAAGTCATCAAATTTGGAAACCTCTTGTGGGGGTCAAATAAGCGTTCCCTATAAACGGGGTGAAATCGACAGTTATAAGCCATCTACATATTTGACCGCCCCTAAAGGTTTTCAAATTTAATGATTTTTGTGAGGAGGATCATCTAACCAAGATACATGATCCACAAAAAACATCCAAAAATTTAATGATTTGTCTGCAAGTTTCCATTTCAAAATTTGAATTCTAGAAAGTCATGCACTTGCAGCTTATGTGAAAGTTTGAGTCCAAAACCATTTGGCCATCTGCCAAATCTGTGTAGTTTCAGAAATTTAAATTTGCTAATGACTATAATCAAAATACTAGATGTACTTATAGATCACATGCAATGTGGAGACTGCTCCCACAGGCGTTTGTGTTACATATCAGAAGGCTTAGCACATTATAGCATATGTTTAAATGTAATATATTTGCTATATGTTTCCTTAGCACTTTAGCTTCCTAACTTTTGTGGATTGGTTCATTCCGCTGGCTGAATATTCTCTGCTTTCCGTGTACTTCGTACGACCAAGGATCATGAAATTTGCTTTAAAATTTTGTAAGGAAAACTTGCTTTTATAATGTAATGGAGCAATTTTTTCATTCAGACTGCCTATCTGATTGTGCCTTCATTTTCCTGCAGTTACTGGAATTCTAGGTTAGCAACTGAAAGGCAAAGGCTCATTAATTGCTTTGCAAACTCTGACGTAGTTTGTAAGTTTGTTCTATGTAGTGTTTAGATTGCTTTAGTTATATATTGCCTCATTGAAAGATTTTTATGTTACTTCTTGTTAATCATGGTTACATTCTCAGTATCTATCCATTGTCACTTAAAAACCATAATATATAAGGAACAAGCCTTATCAAAGTTATTCAAAGCTGTCTTTCTAAATCCTTCTCAAACCTTATGATCATTACAAGAAGATATAATTGTTTGTGAAATTCTAGCTATCATCTTTCACATCTTGTTAAACTTTCTTTTTAATATTGTAGAAGAAAAAAAAATCCCGGCCTTCCTTACATATTGCAATAAGCTTGTGGAACTTGGTAGTTGGTACGTATTGTTGTACAAAAGATGCACCCGTTCCTCTTTGCGGAATTATGTCGAACACCATGCGTGCACCACACCCAAGACACCTTGGACTTGTTCTTGATGGATAAATGACGACGAAGACAAATAACAAATTGCAACAATAAAGAGAAGCAAGCAACAATCACACGAGATAAGAAATTTAATGAGGTTCACCCAATGTGGGCTACGTCCTCAGGATGAGCTTGGAGCTTGTTGGAGCTTCATTATGATGGTGGCAAGAAATGGAGATACACCGACTCCTACAACAAAAACGAACCCAAAACACTTCTCCCTCAACCTCCAAGGCTTCACGAAGAAGAACCTTGGACAAACCCTCCTCTCATTCTCTCTTTCCCTCAAGACTTTGAGAATAGAAGATGAGAACCTTATGGAAAAACCTACTCAAATGCCCTTATAACATGGGTTACATGTGACTCCAAAAATAAAACCCACAACCCAACCCGACCTGGTATCCATTAAAACCCCACCGGCCTGATGGCCAAACAAGTGAATTTTGGAGTTAAACCCCACAATCTCCACCTTGATGAAAAACATCCAACTTTGCTCACCAAAATCATTGCCACCTTAGTGAGTCAACTCACCTCCAATGCACCTTTGGTGGTGAGGTGCCTTCACAATGCTAGCAAACCGTGAGATTGAGCAAGTTCAGACAATGCTCGAACTGCTTGGTGATGGGTTTGGGTAGAAAACGGACGCGTTCTTGTCCGTGTGAACCTTTTCCACCTCAACTTCTCCCGCATCACGTCAATCACAAATCCTATAATACCTAACTTCAATGTGCTTTGTGGGCATGGAATATCGGATTCTTTGCAAGACAAATAGCGCTCTGACTGTCACACTATATCCTCACTGAGCTCTGACAAAAAAACTCAGTTTACTAGCAAGCCCCTCCAACCAAATAAACTCTTTGTCCGCTTCCGTCAATGCTATAAAGTCTACTTTTGTGATAGATAAAGCAGTTACTAATTGTAACATTGATCTCCGATTAACCAACCCTCCACTGCAAGTAAACATATATTCAGTAGTTGGCCGTCGCTTATCAAGATATGAATAATCGGAGTCCACAAAATCTGTGATATAAGCCTTTCCTTGCTGCCTTGCAAACATGATACCCAAACTCGCAATGCCTTTTAAATAGCTCAAAACCCAATTGATAGCTTGCCAATGTTTCTTCCATGGATTTGACATGTACTGTGGCACCACGCTCATAGCTTGAGCCAAGTCCAGCTTCGCGCATACCATAGCATACATCAAACACCCAACGACATTTGCATACGGAATCTTCGTCTCTTCCATCTCAACTTTGGTGGACAGACTTTGCTTCATACTCAACTCATGGTATGAAGCTAATGGAGTAATATGGGATTTGTTATAATCATGTAGAACTTCTCAAAGGCCTTTCGAATGTACCTTTCTTAAGACAACCAAAGCTTCCCAGCCTCTCGATCTTTCTGTATCTCCATTCCTAGGATCTTCTTGGCACCACCAAGTTTTTCATTTTGAATCCTTGCTCGATATGGACTCGAGTTCTTTGATCTTTGTCATGTCCCGACTTGCAATAATCATGTCATCCACATACAACATCAACACCATCACCATCACCATCATCATAAACTTGTGAGTAGACACTACAAACAAACTCATCTCTTGTAGACGGTTTGGATCATGAAGGAGTCGAAGAGCTTGTACCATTGCCGCGGAGATTGCTTGAGCCTTGTAAATCGACTTTTTCAATCTACACGCAAGGTTTTTTTTTTCGTTTCCACAAACCCATTCGTTTGTGCCATGTAAATTCTTTCAAAATGCCGTGAAGAAATGTTGTCTTCATGTCAAGTTGTTCCACTTCCATATCATGGTACGCTACGAGGGCTAGCAAAATATGTATAGAGGCATGCTTTACTACAATACTACCAGAGAGAAAATCTCATCATAGTCTACAGTACACCCTCCTTATGAGAAAACTCATTTACAACCAATCGTGCTTTGTGATTCAGAGCTTCATTTTCTTGCATATCTTCTTGCTTCCGATACACCCACTTGGAGCTAATCACCGTTCTCTCTTGGGCTTCGGGACCAACTCCCAAACGGAGTTCTTGTGAAGACTTTTAATCAAAAAGCTCAACCTTCATACCACTAACTGGTGTATTTTCATCACCCATCGTGAACAATACGAATGAACTCTCTCCAACCTAGAGCTCTGATATCACTTGTTGTGCAAGAGATGCATTCGGTGCTCTTTGCGGAATTATGTCGAACACATTGTGTGTATCACACCCAAAACACCCCTGTTCTTGATGGATAAATGATGACGAAGACAACAAGAAAATGCAACCACAGAGAGAAAGCCAACAACAATCACACAAGACAAGAGATTTAATGATGTTCACCAAATGTGGGCTACGCCCTCGAGATGAGCTTGGAGTTTGGTGGGGGTTCCCTATAATGGTGGCAAGAAATGGAGATACATCGACTCCTTTGCCTCCAACAAAAATGAACCTGAAGCACTTCTCCCGCAACCTCCAAGGCTTTACAAAGAAGAACCTTGGACGAACTCTCTCTCTCTCTTTCTCTGAAGATTTGGAGAGTAGAAGATGCGAACCTTATGGGAAAAATTTACCCAAATGTCTTATAACATGGACTACACGTGACTCCCAAAATAAAACCCACAATCCAAACCGACCCGGTAGCCATTAAAATCCGCTGACCCAATGGGTCAAACAAGTGGATTTTGGAGGCAAACACATACAAGAATCTAATGAGCTTGGACAACATGAATACTATGCTAAAGTTTGGCTTATCTTTATCTATGATGTCGTTCAGTTGTTTTTTCCATACCACTGTTCAGTGGCTACTTAATAGTTCTCTGAGATCTTCAATGTCTTAAGATTTTAGGTCGATTTGCATCATTATCTATTTGGATGCCATACCCAGACCTATTGCGTCTTAGAATATAACTTGTATCTATTTTCTTTTTTATTTTTTCCTCCTTGACTTGTTGAAGGTTGTTTAAAATGAAAGTAGTTTGTCGTTGTGGTCGAACCATTGTTTTTAAATGCTAAGGTGTGAGGCGAGCTGTTCACCTTTCCTAAGGCATGAGGTGCAAGCCTCGAGGCGTAAGGTGTATGCCTCACACATCATTGATTTTCTAGATTCATATATTTAATTTTTAATTATTTAAATAATAAAATATATAATAGAAAATAAGATAGATAAGATTAACAATGATCATTAAGAGTGCATCATTGATTTTCCAGATTCATAAATCACTAGTAAAAAATCTTGAGAATTAAGGCTTCACAAAAATAACGTAAATACCGACAAGTGAAGTGGATTGTTTTTATATCTTAGAGTTATAAATGTTGCTTTAAACATCCAAAAACCAATAAGAATAGGGAAAAAACGAAAAAAAAACCTTGTAGGCTCCGCACAGAGGCTTCAACAGTTCCCAAATTTTGTTCCATGTTCGCAAGTGGCAAAGAGGGTGTCACTGAATTTGAAGGGGAGTGTGGCGGAGAGGGTTCCTGACGTTGAAATCGAAGAGCAATCGAAAGAGGAAAGGGTGCTTTTCCCCTTGTGGTTCGTTTTTATTGTTTTATTCGCTTGTGATAGAGAAGGCTAGAGAGGAGGTTTTTTGTTGGTTTGGGAGTCTAGACAGACAAATCGAGGGTTACCCGAATCCCATGTGTTTCAATGTTTTTCTAAATTATAACCTAGCATGTTCGTGAAGTATACGCTCAACACATGTAGCGTTAAAAAGGCATTGAGACATTTGCCTTTGTAACGCGTCAGGTATGAAGGGTATGGCTCATGAACATGAAAGCCTTTTCAGTGAGCCACGGGTTGTTTTAGGAGAGCCTCAGCTTGAGGCATTTAAAGCGTACACCTTTAAAAACAATGGTCTAACCAAAAGAGATTGATCTTGATTATGAAATATCAAAATCATTTTGGGTTTTGCTTGCATTATTGATGGGGCTATTCCTGAGTCATCTTACCAACCATTATTTCCATTTTTAAGTAAGGTCATGTTTGATACGATGAAAGACGAGAGAATCATGAAATGCTAATGCTTGGATTCTTGTATGATTGTAGGTGTCAAACAGTAGTATGATTACTGCTTTAGATGGTTAGACATTGCATCAATATCCAAGCCCAATAAGTTAATTTAATTCATTTTTAAGTTCATATTTGTGATTGTGATGAAAGCATGTCTGGCATATAGACTGTATTTAATGGATTTTTGATTGAACTATTTGTAAAGCTCATCAGAACTTGAAGGTGTGACCCTGACGATCCAATATGCAATGAACAGGCGATGTATTCTCTGGTGTTGGTCCGATATCCATTTCTGCAGCAAAGAAGGTGAAGCATGTATATGCTAATGATTTAAACCCCAATGCTGTGGAGTATCTTGAAAGAAACATAGTCCTCAACAAGCTTGAGAGAAAAATTGAGGTAAGGGAGATACTATTATATAATCTTTTCTTGATTCATAATTATTTTGATTACTTAATATGGTTAGTTCTGTGGTATTGTTATCGTTTGATAAATTTGCTTGTACGTTTCTTACTCCAGAACATGCTAATATAAGATTCTCACTTGGCATAACTAATAAACCAAGCTGATGCTCGGGGGAGCATGCCAAACAATCCCTTGAATTGTAATAATGTTAATTTTTACTAGGTTGTAATAATGTTAATTTTTTTGCCTATGATGTTCGGAGGATGTTCGTCTAGCGATCTTATTGAAAATGTGCGAGCGATTTTGTCTTCCGTTACGCCTAATAACCTTCAGAGACTCTATCTCAAATCCTTCACAATTAGTCTGAAGAAACAGAGTGCACCTATCATAAAAGACAATGTAATGTGTGCCAGTGTTCTAAAAAGTGGCCCAGGCGGCCACCTAGGCGGCGCCTAGGCGCTAGGCGGCCCCCCATCGCCTCGCCTAGGTCCTAGGCACTCTAGAAAAGCGGCCAAGCTCCCAGGCGGAGGTAGGCGGGGCAAGGCGGCCGCCTAGGCGGTCTAGGCGGGCTCAGGCTGGCCAGGCAGGATCAGGCTGGCCAGGCGGACCAGGTGGGCAGAGGCTAGACAGGCAGGATAGGCGAGCTAGGCAGGCTGAGATTGGCCAAACGGATCATGTTTGCTTTTGTTCTTGTTAATCACTCAATCTTTAATTATGGTTATATACTTGTTCTTTAAAATAATGGTTTGGGATAATCTTGAACTTATATTAATTTTTAAACATATATATATATATATATATATTATATAATATCAAAATAATAATTAAAATAATTAAAAAAAAGGCAAAACGCCTAGGCGGTGCTTAGGCCCCGCCTAGGCGCTAGGCGGCCCCCCACCGCCCGACTAGCGCCTAACACTTTTTAGAACCTTGATGTGTGCCATTTGCTTGATCCATCGCCACCCTAGTTTGAAACCTCCAAAGAAAAAAATTGATTAAGCCGCCGACTCATTAGATCGTGCAACCTTTCAAAGCGGTAGAGAACTCGCCAACTGTTTCTTGTAAGTTGACCGGGGCTTATTCCACCCACTACCAGTTCGTTTACTGTGAGCCTGGGCAGAGGCAGTCGTATCTTGACCTCCAGTTGATAGATAATAGGTCATAAATTCAGCATTAAATACAAAAAAGGGCGGACGAGAATAGTCAAGTCTCCTCCCCTCTAAGGCTACACTTCCACTCATGAGCTAGAAGATACAGGACAATAGGATTTGGTACCAAACCGCAGTCAACTTCCGCATTATATTGGGGAATTTCCGTTTGTCCTAGGCATCTTTTCTTTATGTGCTGCTTTATCTCTGGAACTTCATCAATGAGGCAATACTCCAGACCCACATCCCTTTGAATACTAAAGTTCACCCTCGGACAAGGTTTTAAATGTTTTCGGTGTCCATGTCGGTCGACCAAAAAAAGCAAATTTTTTCGTTTTTCGGTAATTTGTCGGTGGAAAAATTGTAAAATGGAAAGACAAATTTCGGTGGAAATATTTCGTTTTTCGATCAAATTTTGGTGTTTTTCGATGGAAATTTGTTGTTTTTCGGTTAGATTTTGATTTTGTTCGTTTGATATGAAAAAGATAGAATATTTCAGCAAAACTTTATGATAATCTTTCTGTGACATAAATATACATATCTACTTATCTAGGACTTCAGATTCATATTTAAAATTTTAAACCACTTCATGAATTACAAAGTAGAATGTCATACAAAATCTCTAAGGCACTCAAAGTTTTAAACTAAAAGTAGAATCCATAACGATAGAATAAACAACGATTGTAGAATATTTGTACAAAGTACATAGTATATATATAGTACTGGAATGCTCAAGTTCATTACAAAATACAAGCATACAACTGCAAACTATTAATACAAGAAAGCATACAATTTATACAATGCTACCAACCCAAAAATTTATATTTTATTCACAAAGGAAGAGCAACAGCTGAGAATCCCAGCTTTTCCACCGAAATCCACCGACAAACCGACAAATGTCGGTGATGTCACCGATAAATAGCCCAACAAATGAAATAATTGTATAGGCACATGTTCTTTTCGCCAACAACACTGACAAATCACTGACATTTGTCAACATTCACCGACAATGTCGACCGACAAATTGTAATGTTGACAATTCAGACTTTTTTTATGTTGGAGCATCCAAATACCGACATATGTCGGTGATTTCGACCGACATTTGTCGAAATTTGATTCCATGCCCTTGGATCAACTATTGTGGAACGACTCTAGCTGAATTGGTAGTGAGTCCTACTCTCCATGGTGGATGATTAGAGAAGCTTGTGAAGGTTTCATAAGCGTTGCTAGAAATTAGAAGGCATATGTAGTGAAGAAATCGAAGGCAAAGAGGAAAAAGTGCCTTGATGCAGGCCTTACATAGACAAAGCCGACTGAAAACTGAGGAAGCATCCTGTATCAATTAATGCTCTCGACACACGAGAGACATCGCTTAGGCGACAACATGCGACTAACATGGTCATTATTAAACAACTTCTCCATTGACATTATCATGCACCCAGACCCGGGTGCACGAAGTGATGCATCTTCAAGTGCCCCTTGGGGTTGATTGCCTCGAGAACCTGAAAAGGCATTTCAGTTAATCACGGTAGCCAGACTTAGAGATCATTCACTGCCAATCAATAACTCCAACTTCAATAGAAAAAATAGTTTGTCATCCTGCTAGAATGGCAAAAGTCATCATCCTCAGAGGTGCATGTCCAACTTGGTATACGGTGTGATTCAACTAAACCCCACTAAACTTCTTGGACAACTGGAGTCCTCAATGAGTCCAATTACCCAAGAGGAGAGTGGGGGGGGGGGGCTATTGTTGGTTTAAAAGATGCATCTATGCAAGTTAGTCCCGCAGCCAAATGATTGGTTTACATGTGGCACCGGTTATAAAGACCCTTAATCGGATCGCTCTTGTGGTAAAAAACAAGTACACTCTTGGCTACATGACCGACTTCGAGTTGGAGAACCTGCAGTTGCTAAGGCGCTACCACGAAATCCTTTTCAGAACTGCTCAGGTTTCATTAAGGCTGAAGACCGATTTAAGGAGCATCGACCATCCACCGGTCAGGACTGGACATCCTCAGAATGATTTGTGATTTGAGGAGAAACCGGTCTCTTAGTGACGTCTGGACTGGGCATTCTTAAGCTGGGCATCCCACTCAATAATATTTGAGTGTTGCAGGGTTGCACTTCCCTACTACTAACGCCTCGACTAAAGCGTGAGCTCTCTCCTGATCACTGAGGAGATTAAGATGCAAAGGATGGCATCCAACTCGGGGAATTACCTCCAACAATGGAAATATCACATACATCCCAGACTTGGCGGGAATGGATACCCATCTTTACACGAGAGATTACGGAGATCTCGCATTCCTCATCAAAAGAAGGTACGTTCAACTACAGTCCCGCTAAGGATAAAGCACATGCTTCTTCCGAGCTAGCTGTGAGGAAGCCAATCATGGAATAGAACATGAATGACTCTCGTCTGCCTATAAAAGCATCACCATGGTCACCTGGTAAAGGGCATTGAACCCAAGGTCTAATCCATAGCTCTTTCTTGCATTATACTTTGAAATCCTTGATGATTTTTATGCATGAGGGTCCTTGGTCCATCCAAGGAGACCACCCTCAGATAATGATGTTAGTATTCGGTTTCAGACAGGGCACAGATCTTCATCAACCTTAGCTATCTGAGCTAAGGTCACGTGGGATAGGTGAGGGAAACCAGAAATTTCCTGCGCAACTGTTATTTTATAACTTCCTAGTAATTGGTACTTCTGCTTCATCCTTACTATTAATTTTGTTTCGATGAGTAAAGAAATGTGTAGTTACCATTTACTCCCTCCATATCACACTCAATTACATGATTTTGTTTTATAATTGTTAACACTAACCTTTGTTTTTAATTTTGTTTCATATTTTTTGACTTTGTACTTTAAATGCATTGTTAACTTTTTCAATATTTTCTGTCAAAATGGACAAACCTACCCCAAAGTGATCAAAAGGGCCGAAACAAGCCGACCTCAGGCTCAGGCCAAACCAAAATCTCAATTTAGTAAAAACACAGCAGTTGCTGGTTATTGAACCTCTCATCTACAACTCTATCAATTACAAGTTACAGCATTTACCCTGTCGCATATTTGTTTCCTTTCATTTGTGCTTTACGAGCCGCCACTGGATGAAACTTTCATTAGGCTCCGTTTCATAGTATAGTATGAGTATCACAATAAAATTCATAATCCTATTCACAACCATCAAGATTTGTATCATCTTACTTCATTGGCTTTATGATTCTTGTCCGCGGTCATTCCTATTAAGGCTACCTCTATTGTTGCTAGCATACTAATCAACAATAGTTGAAATTCTTCAATTACATGGAATCTTGTAAAGCACACGGCAGCTGGGCTCTTGTGAAGCGCACCATAGCCTCTATGGATCTCAACTTCATTCATAAATCCTTTCATGTAATTAAACATGTAGAAAGTCCTAGTTCAGCATTGGAAGATACTGCAAGCCGCGGCATGTATTGGTTTAGAGTAGTTTAAACAGTTGATTCATGTGTATGTGTAGGTTCTCTTCTGTTTCATTCTTCTATGTTCCTCAGGTTTTTAACATGGAGGGCAGGAGGTTCCTTGGTGCTATGCTTGCTGGTCGTCAACGGCCGTACCATTCTATTACACAAGTCGTCATGAACCTGCCGAGTGAAGCTGCAGAGTTTCTCGGTTTGTTTAGTTCTGAATTTACAATACTAGTGAATCTTAACTAGTCCATTGTTCTTTTTTGCTTTGTTATTTTTTTATGAGAATCAGGTAGGTAGTTGTTTTCGGGAGTTGTTTGGAGTCTTAATGGAAGTATTGTGGTTCCAGATGTGTTCAGGGGCATCTTCAGAAAGAGCCCTAGCGGAAACAGTTGCATCTTGCCAAAGATTCACGTCTATGGATTCTCCAAGGCTCAGAATCCTGAGTTTGATTTTCATGAGGTCAGGCTGGTTACTATTTGACGAACTAAAACTCTATCAGCACACACACAATGCGCGCGCACACACACAGACACACAACAAGAGAGAGAGAGAGAGAGAGAGAGAGAGAGAGAGAGAGAGAGAGAGAGAGAGAGAGAGAGAGAGAGAGAGAGAGAGAGAGAGAGAGAGAGAGAGAGAGAGAGAGAGAGATCAGTTGTTCATTTGTAGGGAGCAATGTTTTTAGACTCGGACTTGGAAAGCGACTCGTTACAACCCTTAGCGACGCGACTCGAAAGAGTCGACTCGTGACGCGTAAGTCACATAGTGACTCGTTGGAATAATATGTATAATATTAGATAAAATAGTAGAAATTTGGAAAAACTTAGAGATACATATTGCATTCATATGTCAAATAATATCACAAAATGCATCAACGTCATGCAACTATCAAAATATAATGGATCAAAACGATCGATCGAGTCAGACCATGACTCGTCCGTGTCAGACACGAGTCAGACCATGACTCGGACGAGTTAGGCGGCCTGCGAGTCACTGGTCCGAGTCGGGTCGAAATCAAGACCGAGTCGAGTCAAAACGAGTCGACTCGTCCGAGTCGGAACGAGTCTGAAAACACTGGTAGGGAGACTTAGCCTTAAGTCCTTTTGGCAGATGCTATATTAGCTTAAGGAGAAAATGTTTCAATAGTCCACCAAGTCCCTCCCGAAACAGCGCTGTAGCAAGTCCCTCACCCTTCGTTTACCTCCTTAATGATAAAACTAACCCTCCAACAAAGAGTATACATTTACCGGTTGACACAGTGATGTAGCGGTTGCCACAATGATTCCACTGTAGCTGCTACAGTGATTTGATTTTACTGGAGCAACTACAGTGAAATCACTATCGCAGCTAGTAGCTACAATGAAATCACTGGGGCAACCTCGTGATTTTATGTTCTTTCTTAAGACGAATGTATACTCTTTATGAAGTCGAATATATGCTATTGCTATAATGATTTCATTATAGCAGCTACTATAAAATCACTGTAGCAACCCGGCAAATGTATGCTCTTTCTGAAGACGAATTTATACTCTTGCCATAATGATTTCATTGTAGGAACCACTACGTGCACTGTGTCAACCAGCAAATGTATACTATTGTTGAAGGGGTAATGGAGGGGTAGTTTTGTCATTTAAAGGGTTGAAAAAGTCAAGTTAAGGACTTGCTGTACAAATGTGTGCTTCGGGAGGGGCTTTAGGCAATATTCTAACTAACCGTGTCTCTTAGCTTAAATTAAGACCTCGTGAGGGATTGAAGACTAATTACCCCTTATTTTTATTCATTTGGATAATGTGTTTTGCAGCGATTGAACGTGGCTTTGGGAGAGGAGGTGGCGGATTTAGAGATGCATCGAGTTCGGCTTGTTGCTCCTGGGAAATGGATGCTCTGTGCATCATTCACCCTGCCACAAGCTGTTGCCTTCGGAAAACCAACAGCCCAATGGAATGTTGTATGTATACTTGCATGTGCATAGGCCTTACTCATCTCAATTTGCAACTACCCCCAAATATCTGTAAACAGCATGAGATTCATCACCTTGGTTTTGCAATCCCTTACTAGAATCTGTTAAAATGGCAACTATCACCTTTCTTATAACCGGTCGCCCTCATCGAACCTTGATACGTCTGTGTGGCAGGGAAGCTGATGAGGAAAGAAGAGGCTAAGACTGGCTGGGAAGAAAGAGAAGGCGGCTGCTGGTTCTGGCGGGGAACCAATGAGGAAAGAAGAGGCAAAGACTGTGGCTGGGAAGAAAGAGAAGGCGGCGGCTGGCTCTGGCAGGGAAGCTGATGAGGATAGAAGAGGCAAAGACTGGCTGGGAAGAAAGAGAAGGCGGCGGCTGGCTCGACTTGGAAACCCCAGCCTTAGTGTATACATCGTACCAACTGCGTTGTGCTATCCATACATGGGATTCGATGATAACTCATTCATATTGGGGTAAAACAAGTTGAGGGAATTGCGAGTATGGAAATTGATCTAACTTCTTGAAAGGGTACCTACCGATACAGCAGTACAACAGGATCCTAAATTCATTAGAGATGAGATGCCGGCGTATATGTGGGGTATGATGGAAGAAGATGGGTCTATTCAAGTTTGATGGAAAATATGATCTAATTACATATATGTGGGGGTATGTATAATTGTTTTTTTTTTTTTCTTTACTAGAGGGATATGGTTTACACAACTTGTGTAACTTAACGGCTAAGTCAAACCGGTTGGGCTCAAACCAAGCGAGAGTCTGGCTTAGAGCGCGTGAAACTCATCACTACCATGGTCTGGCCTAACCCAACTCAGATGATCTGGATAAGCCTGAATGGGCAGCTGAAACCCAGCCCATTTCATAGATTATAGTTTGGGTCAGGTCAGCTCTATAATTTCAGATCAGAATATGGTGCTGCTATGTGCACCAACAAATTACTGGCACTCCCAACTTAACAAATAAAGAAATATCAGATATATTTCCGTAGCATCTATCTCAGACATATTGACATGTATATCGCCACCTCCACCATCAGAGCTATCGGTCCCATGCACCTTACCACCAACTCCTCCCCGCTCTGGCCGTCATCGTCGTCGACACCGCGACCGCCCTCCTCTCCCTCTCCTCCTCCCCACTTTGATCGCGTCGCCAGACTTGTTCCCATGCACCTCATCGTCAACTCCTCCTCCTATGTCCTTCTTCTCTTTTTTATTCTCCCCCTTCATTCTCTCTGTTCTTTTACATTCCTGTAGACATACTGGTTGTTCCCAATAGGCATGGCTGTCGATTGCCTCTAACTTTTCAGGAGTAACCAGACATACTTGTAGGGGGGAGGAGGGAGAAAGTGGTGAGGTGTATGGGACCAGCGGCTTCGACGGAGCAATCGGGATGATGAGGAGGAAGAAGGGGAGGAGCAAGAGGAGGAGAGATGGTGGGTGGAGTAGGAGAAGAGGGAAGGGGGAGGCACACCCTTGTATGGGTGTTAAAAGTAATTTTGAGGTTGCAAATAGTAACACGCAACCAATATCCACCATAGAGAATAGGTGTTGCAAATCCCTAATTTTGGCGTGGAACGAGATCGCATAATTCCAACCAGCTCTTCCGCCGTCCGACGAGATGCCGTCCGCTCCCGCCGTGCGCTCCACCATAGAGTCGAGAAAGATCGAGGCCGAGAGGGTCAAAGGTCTCGCCGAGAAGAGGTTCAGAGCCGGAGACGTTGAAGCCGCGTTGAGGATGGCCGTCAGCGCAAAGGCCCTCTTCCCATCTCTCCCCGGCCTCCCTACCACGGTCGCCGCCTACCGTGTCCACGTCGCCGCCGCCACCAGAAGGCTCCCCTCCGGCGCCACCGACTGGCGCGCCGTCCTCGGCGTGGGCCCCTCCGACGACCGCAGCACCATCAAGAAGCAGTTTAAGAGGATGCGCGTGCTGACCCATCCGGACAAGAACCCCTCGGCCGCGGCCGATGGGGCCTTCAAGCTCGTCGCGGAGGCGTGGTCCGTCCTATCCGGGCTCCCCGATGCTGCGCGCGCCGCCCCGCCTACCGATCGACCCCATCGTCCGCCGCCGCCCCCTGCTGATCGACCCCATCATCCGCCGTCTTCAGCCCCTTCTGCATCCTCGTCTGGGCCGCCACCGAGGCCGAAAGCAATGCCGATGGAATGCCCACTATGCGGCACCCCGTTCAGTGAAATGTTTTTCTGCGCGAGATGCTGGCTGCGTTTTTCGAAGGATGGCACAATTTGGTCCTAAAGCTGAATTTTTGCAACACGGCTGAAGAGGGAGGGAGGGAGGGATTGGGTGGTGGCGGCGGAGATCCCTTCATGGGGGGCTGACCCTCCTTCTCCCCTCCTCAATTTCCGGCCTTGAATCTGGAATTCGTGGGCAAGGTGGAGCTGGGATTAAAGGGCGAGCTGGGTTTGGAGATCGCGCGGGAGCTAGTTCAGCTCTTAGAGGAAGAGAACATGGAGGGTGGGCGGCAGATTTGGGCCACCCCCTCCCTCGTGAGTCTTGTTCAGATTTCAGGTGCAGCGGCTTAAGGAGAGAGAGAGAGCAGCAGAGGTGGCCCGCCAGGATTGGGTGGCTGAAGGTGGGTGATTGAGCTTGAGATTGGGTCCGGGGGAGGAGGGTTGATGGCTTGGTTAATGAGCAGGCATCGTTTCCTCCTTTGGTGGCTGAAGGCAAAGGTGAGGCTCCCTTGGATGCTACTTGTTCTCTGTTTCTGAATGAAGGACATGCTGCTGCACCGAATCTGTTTGGTGCTATGCTTCTTAGAGGGGATGTCGCTGCAAAGCTCCCTTTTGAGGCTCAACCTGGGTTCTAAGGTGTCATGGAGCTCATTATGTGGAGGCACCATAGATCTTTCTAAGCTTCATCATGTGGCTTCTGAAATAAGGGGAGGGATTAAATGTGCTGTGATCCAAGTCGGTGGAGATCTATTCTCGAGCTAATGGCTTTTTCCTCTTCAAATTCAGCGAGGAGGCAGATTGTCTTAAGGTCTCTGGGGAAGGGCCATGGCAGTATGATGGTAGGTTGGTGGTTCAAATGCGATGGAACCATGAAGTGCAGCTTGAGCACGACTTATTTGTCAAAATGCCCATTTGGGTGAGGCTTACGAATGTGCTGTGGTGGTCAGTTGATTCCATCTGCCGCCTAGCTAGTGTGATTGGCTCCCCTCTCGACTTGGACACTTCAAAGCTGAAGGCTCATGGTTATGCGAGGTGTTGTATTGGATTCCAAACGAAGTACCGGCATTTCGAGCTCCTGAGGGTGTGGGATTTCTGCAACCTGTAATGTATGAATGGGTTCCTCCATGTTGCAATAAGCCAATAAGTGCAAAGTCTTTTGGGCATGCAGAGTCAAGAGGATCAGCACATTTTAGAGGGTTTAGCACCTAATTTGCAATCTGATTTGTTGAGAGAGGAGGATGAAGTGAGTCCTCCTTGTGATGAAGCAGGCCAGGTAGCTGGGAATAGGCCTCTTCAAACAGATAACCTGCAGGTTCAAGACTTCCTTTTTCAGTAAGTTGGTGGGGGATCCTAAGTATCTTGTTAAGTACCTGAACCTTGGGATGCCTCCACGACAATCAAGCTCGAAGCAAGCCAAGGAGCGTTAGCGATAGGACCACAAGGAGCCAAGGTTGAATTCTTTTTTAGTTCCTATGCAGAAGTAGGTGACTCGAGATTGTGAGCTTTTTGCTTAAGCATGTATATCTAGTATGTTAGTGAAGCTCTTGTCTTATGAGCTATACTGGTTTATAGGTGTGCTGAGCTTTAACTGTTTTGAGCTTGGTTTGTGTGTGCTGCTCGCCTGTTTGAGAATGTGTTATTTTGCTTCTGCTTGCTCACTCTGAGTAAAGCCGTGAATTGTAACCTCTGGTTTTACCATTTTAATAAATTCTTACCTTTCAAAAGAGAAAAAAAAGAAGAGAGAAGATCGATCGCTCACCATGGCATGCGCTTCAAGATTGTTGCAGGTCCTCTCAAGGGGCACCATAATTGATTGGAGATAAAATGTTCGATCACCTCCCCCTCGACTCCCCCTAATCTTTCATGATATTATCTATTCTTCTCTTGTGATGCTGCCTCCTTGCGATGAATATGAATCTGTTGTTCATGGATCTCAGACTAAATCAAGAATCCACGCCGCAAATCAAGTGGGAATACTATTTCTTGGCCCTATTTAACAATTCAAAAGGAAGGAGGACATGTTCTTGATCTGGAGGTGCATCAAATCTGGCTTGTTGTTCATTCACCCTGCCACAAACTGTTGCATTTGGAAAACCAACATCCCACTAACAATGGTGCCATTCTGACACTAAGTATTTGTTCACTAATCCTTGGTATAGATACATGGGCAGCATAGATTGTGTAATCTGCAATGTAAGATGTGGTAGAATTCATAGACCACGATCGAGTAGAAATTGTAAAGCATATATTTGGAGATCAATGAATCCTTTGAATTCTCGTCGATATAAACCGCTAGGGTTTAGAACACATAATATATATAAGTATTTTAAAGACTCCTGCCCAATAAGCTAGGCCTGGACACATGTTTGTATGATAGGTCGTCAAACATGACCTCTGGAGGCGCCACATCCCGGCGCAAGCAACAAGGCCGTCACTCCGGCGGAAGAAAATCTAGGGCACCAAGCCCAGAAGAGCCGCCACACCCACGGTAAGAAAGAAAACACCACAGCCTGGTGCAAGCAAAACTCTGGCCACCACATATCTGCCCCACTGTACCATAACCATCAGCCATGTCTCACCTACTTGGGTTTGGCGGTTTTACGAGTCCTGCATGTGCCATTCGTGAAGATCAGTTCAGTATTTCATGAAATTGATAGATACCAAGGCTTTAATGCTCCGATAATTATCGCTCTGAGTGATTCCTCGAAAAAAAAAATTTACAAAAACCTGTACAATATCTGTTTGAAGGTAAATCACCACCATCCTACTTTAGTTTTTTCCTTCAAATATGACAGAGGCCACAATAAACACTACATATGCTGTCTTCAGGCATCAGCTCATCACTAACCTGCTTAATGAACGAAACATGAGAAATCAACTAAGAGGTCTGTGGTGTCACCTGTGCCTTTGGTAATGAGATTAAGCTTTCGACGTGAGGCAAGCACATAGCGGGAATACTGATGTTGCCAGTGTCGACGACTTGTCCGTCGTCTCCGCCCTCCCGCTCATCTCCGCTGTTGCTCTTAAGATGATGATACCGCAGCAGCCTCTCGGATCGCGCCCCGGCACGTTCGAGCATCAGAATCTTGTCGTTGTGGATGAACAGAGGCATTGGTAGTTCATCCATCCATGGGAAGGTTATAGTGTACTTGAGACTCCATTGGTAGTGGCTGTTGTCGCTTGTACTGACCACACTATCGTCGGCGTCCAACATCCACAAGTCCAATTGCGAATAGTCGCGGAAAGCCGGCAAGCAGACGTTGCCCTGCAGCTCTGCAAGCTGGCCAACGATCATGCGATATCTCCATCCGTAGGTGTCGTAGAGATTTGGGCCTTGGATCTTTCTAAACTTTTCATCTCCGAGATCGAAAGAAATGAGTGAATTTGTTTTTTGAAAGGCAGGATACGTCTTCCAGTACATTGTTCCCTTCGCAGAGACGCTGCGGTTGAAAGTATGGATAATCTCGGCGTGGCGCCAGTTGATTTGCCTCCATGAGGTGGTGCCGACGGTGCAAACTCGCCAATCGCGGCCGCCGCCAAAGTAGCCAAGCACTTTGAACTCCTGGGTCACAGGGTGATACCCCAAGTAGGCCTGGAAGAGGGCCTTCTTCGGGGGCTTTGGTATGGTTAGGCACTCACTTGTTGACGGGTTCATCACCATGAGACTTGCTCCACTCCGGTGATCGCCTGTGATGCTGAGGACCAGGCCGTTGCACCACCTGTTTCTAGCCCGGGGGTCGACGGCTCCCGGCCTCATAAAGAACATCTCGGGGGCCGACGGATTGTCGACGTAGGCGAGGCCGAGCCTCCGGTCGTCGGCGGCGGAGTTTGGGATGAGGAGGATGGCTGGGGGGCGGGTTGTGCGGGCGCGCTCCATGAAGTGGGGATCGTAGGTTATGGAGCGCCAGAGCTTGCAGACACACCGGAATCTCACGAGGAATCGCACTGGCAGCCTCAGCAGTATCTCGGTCAGGATATCGAGGGGGAGGATGCGCCTCCCTTCTTCTGTCCCCATCCGATTTGCTCCGACGTTGGCCGGGGCCGTACGTCCTCGGCGGCCCGGGAAAGAGAGAGCGGAGGGAAGCGGCGGTGGAGACAGGCAGCGCGGCGGTTTGATTTCCTCCGGGAGACGAGTTTCGCGGTCCGACGCAGGTGTTCGGGAGATGGCCGGCAACGGCGCGGATGTCCGGTGAAGCGTTGGGCGGAGGTATCGGCCTCCGTCGGGGCGCCGGTAGTGGGGCGGTGTAGAGAAGGGGATTGAGGGTTTGTTCGTTTGTACGTCAACAAATCGCCAAATGCCCTAAACCTAATTTCAGTTTAGGGATTTACAGGCACACGTGACTCTTTGCACAGATCACGTGTGAACACAAATCCCTCGGAAAAAAACCGTGTGCCGTCCATAGATGGTCACCTCTATTTATAGGATATTGAACATAAAAACATCATACAAATAATGATATAGAGATAGGGCTATATCAAACAAACACTTATCTTATGAAAGTGGGAATCCACATCCGGACTTACCGTTTCGTAACACTCCCCCTTGGATGACCATCATTCATTGAGGGTTGCCTCATTAAAACATTTGATGAAAAAACCCACTGGAAAAAATACTATCAAAGAAAAAAGAGTACAACCTTCGTTCTTCAGGAACAAGTTATTCAGGAACTATGGTTGGTGCGCATAATCCTGCCTCGTTAAAACCTTTGACGGAAAAACCTAATGAGAAAAACCCTACCAAAGGAAAAGAGTATCGCACGGATAAATTTGCATCTTCAGGATGCCCTCCCCCTGATAACTACATTACAATTATTACATCTCTCCCCCTGATTATATCTCCCTCTGATTACATCAATTTGTTTGGTGATTGAGCCGTCCGATGTCGTACACCACCTTCTGGAAAGTAGAATTAGGCAAATCTTTGGTGAAGAGATCCTCAAGATTGTCGCTTGATCGGACTTGTTTGACTGTAATCTCCCTTTTCTTTTGAAGCTCGTGGGTGTAGAAAACCTTTGGTGAGATGTACTTGGTCCAATCTCCCTTGATGAAGCTAGCTTGAATCTGAGCAATACATGCAGCATTGTCTTCATGGATAATTATAGGCTCTTCGGTAACTGATGTAAACTAGCAATTGCTTTTGATGTGCTGCTTAAGTTACCTCAACTATACGAATTCGTAACTTGCTTCATGCAGAGCTAAGATTTCAGTATGAATTGATGATGTAGCCACAAGTGGCTGTTTGGTCGATTTCCAAGAAATAGCTGCATTGTTATTCAAAAATGCATACCCTGTTTGTGATTGATCCTTATGGGGCTCAGAGAAAAAACATGAATATGTATAACCAATTAAGTAAGGAGTACCACAAAAATAAAATGATTCTAAATCAGTGATGCCACGTAGATATCTAAATATTTATTTTATTCCATTCCAATACCTGAGAGTTGGTTCTAAACTGTATCTAATCAATAGATTAACATAAAAATATATATCTGATCTAGTACACTGAGCTAAATATAATAAAGCACCATTAACACTTAAATAAAGTTTTTCCGAACCAAGAATAGTTTTATGTTCTTATTTAGGCCTGAATGGATCTTTATGAACATCAAGAGGTCTAATTATCATATGAGTGCTTAGTGTGACATTTATCCATATTAAATTTCTTTAATATATTTTCAGTATATAAAGATTATATCTACGCTCGATTTGCAGACCGCGGTTAACCTTGGTATCATAAAGTTCTTTCATTTCAAACTCCATTTTTAGATAATCAGAAGTTTTCTTGAGCTTTTTATGAATTCTGATCAAGTTTATATCATCTACATAAATTACAATTATTGAAAATCCATTTTCGGATTTCTTTCTGAAAACACATGGGCATATGAGAGATTATTCATATAACCTTCCCTAGACAAGTATTAACTAAGGCGATTATACTACATTCTTCTGGATTGCTTCAGGCTGTATAATGCTCGTTTTAGTTTTATCGAGTGTGCATTCTTTAATGTTGCATCAGGCAACTTGAATCCTTTTGGGACCTTCATATAAATATCTGTGTCTAGGTTCCCGTATAGGTATGTCGTTATGACATCCATTAGCCTTATCTCTAGTTTTTCAGAAACTGTAAGACTAATGAGATATCTAAACGTAACTATATCTATAACAGGGGAATAAGCCTCTTCATAATCTATCCCGAATTTCTGTAGGAATCCCAGGGCTACAAGCCTTCCCTTATATCTAGCGATTTTATTATTTTTATTTCTTTTTTTTTACAAACACCCATTTGAAACCTACAAGGTTTACGTTATCCGGTGTTTGTGCTATAGGTTCAAATACCCTATGTTTCTTGAGAGATTTAAGTTCAGTTTGAATAGCTGTATGCGTGGAAAAAAGATTCAGGTCGTCTTTATTGCAAACATACGAAGATTACAAAGGCTGGGACCCGGGGACTCGGGGGTGATGAGTCTGGTGCAGCAAAAATTTGATCAGGAGATTATGGGAGAGATCCTCTGGAGGGTCCCTTTGATCTGCGTCTCCACGTTACTTCGCACGAGAGCTCCGAAGGGGTTGCCCAGGATAGAGATCTTTACAGGGTGAGGGTTTCTTAATAGGCTAACGAGTCTTTACCATTGCTTTTGTCCCTTATGTGCTTTGTGCTTTCTTAGCTAGGGGGTTTTTGGCTTCGCCCCTTGGTCTTTGTGTCTTCCTCGGTTCTTGCTAGATCTCGGCATCCTTAATCATCGGTTCATGGCATCGATCGTGCTTTTGGCATCAGCTTTGGCATGACTCTGGCTTTTTCTTTGCCAAGCACTTGAACATGGACAGAGTGAGACTTGCGGTGATTTAGCTCTTTCGGACTTCGTATCGTATCAGCTAGAACGTGCGGTGCTTTACTCGTGACCATCATAGTTGCTTGGCTTTGGCACTTGCGTCGCTTCGGCACGGGCTTTATTGGTGCTTTTGCTTTGGCTTCTTGCGTTTGCTTTTGCTTTGGCATTGGCTCGATTTTCTTCTTGAACGGAGATGGTGACGTCCCCAAGGCTTCTTTCTTCTTCCAGCTTGGTGGACTTTGGTAACGACAATTGTGGCATCGGCTCTGGCTTCTCTTCTTATCCGGGCTTCTTTGGCGTGGTCGGAGTTGAAGGCTTGTTGAAGACGACGGAGTGATACCGCTTTGATCTTCTTCTTCGGTCTTTGCTTTTGGCGTCTTCGGAGTTGAAGGCTTGTTGAAGACGACGGGGTGATGCCGCTTCGATCTTCTTCTCCGTCCTTCACTTTTGGCATCTTCGGAGTTGAAGGCTTGTTAAAGACAACAGGGTGATGCCGCTTCGATCTTCTTCTCCAGCCTTTGCTTCTGGCAGCTTTGGAGTTAAAGGCTTCTTCTTGTCCGAGCTTTCTCCTTCGTGCACGGAGTCGAAGGGTTGATCTTCGTGTGCAAGGGTCTTTACATTGATGAGGAATTTCAATGGACTAAGCTGTTCCCAAAGGGTGGTCTTGCCCGAGCCTCATGAAGCCTTGGTTCGTTGAAGGCGAGTCTCTTCCTTTGCAGAGCTTCCTTGCCTCCTCTTCTGCGATCTCTTATGCCTTCCCCCTCCCCCTCTATTTATAGGTAAAGGAGGGTGGGGAGAGATATGGGAAGGTTCATTTAAATCCCTTGAATATCACTCTCATAACTACCGATGATTCATTCCCTCATTTATGGGGGAATAAACCTTTATTTATTTTCTTATTCTGGCGAAGTAGTTATGACCCAATCATTTTGAATTTTTATTTGAATCTTGCAAATTAAATCGATGGAGACCCAACTTTGTTTCTTGTCCGTCAGATTGAGGGATTGATGTAGATCCACGTTTGTGTAGACGTCTACGTAACCTCCCCCCGCACATGGCGGTTTTACTTTTCTTTTCTTTTCTTCTTTTCTTTCTTTTATTTCTTTCCTTTTCTTTCCTTCTTTTCTTTCTTTCCCTTGACCGGCCGCTTCCTTCCCGTGGAAAGGGGGGCACGATTTTCCAAGGGGGATCAGGTGGGCACCGCTTGAGGACGGGCCCCGCTTGAGGACGGGCCCACCAGGCCTCTTCTTTGGCTTGGGTCGAGTCCGGTGGGCCTCGGTTTGTGTCGGGTTCACTCTTGGGTCGGCGCGCGCAAGTCGGGTTCGGGTGCGATTAATTTCATGTGTCTACAAATGCTCCCTCAAGGACGAGCGTGCCTGCGGGAAACGCGTAGCACTTGTGTACGTAGGAAATGCACAACGCTTGTCCTTGATTCCTTATCTGATGGGGTTGAGGCTTATTTAAAGACCCCTACCCCTCTACTCCTTTTATTCATCGACGGCTTTTGCGAAAGATCGATGCTTGGAGATCATCAGTGAAGGGGCTGCCTAGGGTTGCACAGGACTTGCTCCGTCTTCCTAGTTGTTGCCTCCTTCGTTGTTGACGGCGATATATCAGGTCAAAGCTTGGAGATTATCAGTAAAGGGGTTGCCTAGGGTTGCACAGGACTTGCTCCGTCTTCCTAGTTATCGCCTCCTTCGTCGTTGACAGCGGTTCTTGCAGAGGATCGATAATGGTGCGCAAGTTGAAGATCGTCCCGAAAACAGGCTTGAAGCGAAGAGGGGAAGATAATCGAGGCGATGAGGACGAAGCACCATGGTTGAGGTGTTATTCTTCTTCTCTTTCTTCCTCTTCTTCTTTCTTCTTATCTAGCTTACGGAGCCGGTAGCAGCGGTGGCTAGCGGCAGGCCGGGCACGGGTGGCGCTTGGTGCGGCACGGGCGCAGTAGCAGCGGCGACGGTCTGTGGCGTGGGCGCGGGACACAGAGTGTAACATCCGCCCCAAACACACAAGATTTTGTCCGCTTTGCCCGTGCCCGCACGAGAACTTCCCAGGAGGTCACCCATCCTGGTACTACTCTCGCCCGAGCACGCTTAACTACGGAGTTCTTACGAATTCAGTAGCGGCGCACGGTTTTAAAACGCGTCTTCTATGTTTGGGAGGGGAAATTATATAAGTAGCTCAGGATCTCCTTCTCTCCAGGCGATGTGGGGCTAACTCGTGGCCTTGTACACCTCACCTCACCTCACCTCACCTAACCTCATCCATCTTGGCATTCCCGCCTCAGGAGTCTTGGCTCTTGGCTATTGGCCTATTGGATCTTGGTCGTCACAATCCACCCCCCTTAGGGCTACACGTCCTCGTGTAGGGTTAGACCCCCCCATAGCGAGGAGAACCGGCTCTGATACCATTTTGTAACATCCGCCCCAAACACACAAGATTTTGTCCGCTTTGCCCGTGCCCGCACGAGAACTTCCCAGGAGGTCACCCATCCTGGTACTACTCTCGCCCGAGCATGCTTAACTACGGAGTTCTTACGAATTCCGTAGCGGCGCACGGTTTTAAAACGCGTCTTCTATGTTTGGGAGGGGAAATTATATAAGTAGCTCAGGATCTCCTTCTCTCCAGGCGATGTGGGGCTAACTCGTGGCCTTGTACACCTCACCTCACCTCACCTCATCCACTTGGCATTCCCGCCTCAGGAGTCTTGGCTCTTGGCTATTGGCCTATTGGATCTTGGTCGTCACACAGAGGCCGAGCGCGGGTGGTGCGGGCACAGCAGCAGCGATGATGGTTTGCGACATGGGCACAGGTGGCACAGGCACAGTAGCAGCGGCGGCGGCCTGCGGTATGGGCACGGGAGCAGCGGTGGCCAAGGCTGGTGGCGTGCGGGGCCAAGTTGGGTACGGCCTACGGGTCCCAATCGGCTCGGAGAAGGAGCTGGCCCCCCTTTCTTTTGGTAGCTGTGGGTTCACAAGGGGCTGTGGTCCCCATGGGGCTGTAGACCCCCCTTTTTTTAGGTCTTGACTGGCCTCTATTCTTTGGACTTAGCTTGCTTTTGCTGGACGTAACTATCCTTTCCCGATCTTTTTTCAGGGCCCGAGCTTACGAGAGTTTGGTTTCTCCGGGGTGGATTGTTGAGGGCTTCTTTGACAGGAGCAAGTACCTTCGCTTCCCCCTTACTTAGGTACATTGCTACCGTTCTTCAAAGAGGAATAATCGTTTGTCGATGCTCCAGATTCTCATTTATGAGCGCATCACAGAGGATGGAGTTGCTGATGCAAATTACGGGATATCGAAGCTAAGCGAAAAGGTCTACACTGATGAGGTGATTTCCATGAAGCTGCTTCGTCCGAGTTTGAGCCTACCCTTCCATCACTGTGCTGAAGACTTCGTGCCCACATCGATAGTAGCCACGAAGATCTATTCTTGTTTGACTCGATGGGGTGTAGACTCCTGGCCTCGTAGGGATGTTTAGTATCTCTGTGGCTTCCGCGAGTGGATGTGCGAACTTTCCAAAATTTTCAGTATAGAGCCCGAGACGAAACCATTGGCGAAGTTCCTAGCACCAGCTCGTCGAGAGTACAGTCGTCCTGAGGGAATGTATCGAGGTGCGGAATTACTATCAAGAGGAGGTGCCTGCTCTGAAGGATTTGATGGATGCTAGTTTCTCCCCGAGTTCTTGTCTTCTTTTGTTCAATGTGTACGCCATAATCGCGGCGCGGGATCAATCCAATCGGGTTTGTCACTCGTTGTGGATAGATTTTTGGTTCAAGGGTGAGTACCAGTCCCCTGCCCTCTCTGCTCACCCGATGTAGCGAATTGGTCAGATGAAGAAACCCCCGTTACGTTCTTTCGTGAGGCCGATTGAGTCTTTAGCCCGAGTGAAGCATTTAATGGCGGGAAAACAAAGCCCGTGGGAAGTTCTTGGTTTGGAGCGTGACAGCGAGGAGTGGCGAGTCATTTATCGAGTCACCGGATTGACCATTTTCCTTTGCCGATTCATTCTTCTTTGTGCCGGTGAAGCCATCCATCCTATGACTTTTCTTGTGGCGTCCCAGATAGCGAGGGGAGAGCTTTTCAACCTGGCACCAGTTATTTTTGTGTGGTTTATACCAGGGGCTTAGTGACACGTATTGGAGCTTGTCTAGCTCGAAAAACGCTAAGGAAGAAGTCGGCAGGTCTAACTCCTTTGGTCCCCTACACTACTTCTACGGTTGGGTTGCCCTTTATTTTCCGAAAGGGATCTTTGCCAGACGTGGGCACCCTGCAGACTTGTCGTTCTTGCCGGGCGTAGGAGGGATCTTGAATGCCTTCATTAGTTAGGAAAGCCCAAAGGAATGTTCTCGGACACTTTTGAGAAAGATGGGAGGCACGGACTTTAAGTTTATATCAGAGCACTCAGTTTTGCCTCTAGAGAGGTTGATAGTTTATGATAATGAGGAGCTTTCTGACGGCTTGTCCTGGAACATGGTGAGCTGTCGACTTGGCTATTGGTTTGGCATCGAGGAGACACGGTGGAGGTGGAACAATATTCTCCTCATTGATTTGCTCGCCAACAGGGATTTCGGCAGGAGGTGCCTGGCATACTACAGCGGTTGCAGGGGCGCATTAGCCCACAGGAGAGGTACTACCTCTGGGCTTCTCTTTATGCTCGGCTGACTGGTTGCAGCTTCTTTCCTAGGACCAAGTCGGGATCAAGGGATGTCGCGACTCCAAGTTATTGCAGATGGATCGATGAGCAAGTATCCCTATTACTTGCTTTTGTAGCTCGTGTGTCATGAGCGTGGATTTTCTGTATTAACATTAATAAAGATGACTTTGGTTATTGCTTTAATTAGAATATTACTTTGGTGTATGTTAATACACATATAATAAAGGACCCTAGGGAACACAGTAGGCCACTGAGGCGCATGGTGGATCCATGCTTGGGAGACCCAGTGGACCAGTTCTGTGTAGACCTAGAACCAGTTCACAGCTTTGGTGATGCCAGTCGCTTCACCGAGAATAAGCTGTTGGCAGGTAGAGGATGTGGTGAAGTCTCCACTACGGGAACGTGGGATTCCCAATCACCTGACCAAGCACGATGATCGTGTTAAACATGAACCAAGATGGTGTAGAGTTCAGTGATTCAGACACTCGTGCATAAATCGTCTTACTACTATAGATAATCTGTCCTTAACCCTGAGGGACCATGTACATTGGGCTAACAAGTTGTGTGGTGCTTTGATGTGCCAACGTGTGCGGACCTTCCATAGTCCAATACCACGGTACGTTCGGTTACCCGGTTGGCGCTTGAGTGGCATGCAATCCCTACAGGTTATCCGACGTCTAGTGTTGGATGGATGCATTTTGATGAGTCAATCTGTCCATATAATTAACCCAAGCCTGGTGGTTATTAGTATGACTGATGATGTTCCGGATGCTAGGCATAGCACCGGAAGGTGTGTGGTGTTATAGATGACAAGTCATCAAAACTAGGGGTGAGCGTCGGTTTTGTCGGTCGGTTTCGGTGTCGGTTTTGTCGGTTTTATTTTTTTTCGATTTTCGAAAAATCAAAACCGAAACCGAAACCGAAATGGTCAGTTTTTGTCGGTTCGGTGTGATCGGTTTTCGGTTCGGTTTCGGTTCGGTTTTGGTTAATATGAGTTATGCTAGAACCCTTGGCTCTTGAATCTTAATCGTCAGTTCATCACAAATAAGTGGATGATTATGTTCTTACATAGTGCCAAAATGAAAGTTCAAAGCAAAATCAACTGACGTTCACTCTTTTGAAGCATTGTAGATCTAACATAATTACTTCGTACTTGCACTTACTGGAAACAAAAGTATTATGGCCGTTGTGTTTATGATTTAAGAAGTCGGGTCGGTTTTTTCGGTTTCGATTCGGTGTTTCATACCCGGGAACCGAAATCGAAACCGAAACCGATTTAATCGGTTTTGTCGGTTCGGTTTGTTTTCGGTTCGGTTTGATGTTCGGTTCGGTTATTTCGGTTAAATTTTGGTCGGTTTCGGTTCGGTTAGGCGGTTCGGATCAGTTTTTGCACAGCCCTAATCAAAACCCTAGTCAGATGATCGATCGGGATCTGACGGTGCTCCCCACCGCCCAAGTGTATCATGACACTAATAATAGGAGGGACTAAGGATTATCATAGTATAGTAGAGAACATGGTTATGAGGGAGTAATATAAATTTAGGATCACTAGAGTTCAACTCGCGTCGCACTCTGGGTGGCTACGCGGGTTAATCAGATTAGGGCTGATTAACGGAACTTTCGGTGTGTCATTGAAACAGTTAATCAGGGATCCGGTTGGAGCTAGAGATCCTGAACCCTGAAGGTTCCACCCTGTTGTTGTGTATAGGAATTGTTCCATAACCTTGTTGGATACGTTGGATGCGAAGTAGCGCAAGCCCGGAGCCTAATAACCTAATTCACATGTGTTAGGGGTCGTAGGGGTATTTTGGTAAATACTAAAATATAGCTCAGAATATATTGAATATTGATTTTAAAATGAGCAGAATAATTCCAGGAGCTTAAAAGCGCTGACGAAACTCTATTCTGAGTAGTGCACCTCACTCAATCTCTCTTACAGTGTTTCACTTTTCGTGAATGACGTTTTCATCCAGGCTTCACGATAGACATGGAGAAACCCTAAAACCGACCCCCCTCATCCCTATCCCCTTGGGGCCTGCCCTAGCTTATGTAAAGAACTTGGGGGCCGGCCCTATATAAGGATTAGAGAGAGAGAGAGGCCGACCCTAAGTGCCTCCCTCTCCTAAAACCCAAACCCTCCTCTCTCATCTCCCTCTTTGTGGTTTCGGCCAAGGAAGAAAGAGGAAGAAGAAGAAAGAAGAAGGAGAAAGGAAGGAGAAGGAAGAAGAGAGAACGAGAAGGAGGAGATCTTGCGGCTCGCTGTCGTCTTTGCAATGAATTCCTTCGTCGGCTCGTAGTCCTTGCACTCAGAGATAGGACTTCGAGGATTCCTCCCTTCGCAAAGGACAAGGTGCCATCCGACAGCTTCCTTTGCGATTCACGTGCGGTTCATCATCGTTTCATTCTTTTTAGATCATAGATCCACAAGGTATGCTGATTCTAAACACCAAACTAGATGCATGCATGTCTTCCGTAGATCGTAGTATGCCTCTAGGGTGTCCGCACATATGCTAAGATCATAGATTTGCATGTAGATTGTTTTGTAGAATTATTTGTAATGAAACATACACCATGAGATCTTCAGATCTATCTTTTTCTTCTGCTACGACTCTGATAATAGGATTTAATTCCAACACTTGCTAGCCTTCGTATTAATGTTTTGGCGAGCAGTGAGTGTAGAGACTTCAATTTTGATCCTTTGGTGGGATCGGAGGATTGTCGACTCTGGCTAGGAGCTCAGAGGACCAAGAAGACTCGTAGCCGCCTTTCCAGTGCCAACCGGGTTTCTTCTTTGGCACCCGTGTCAAGGGTTGACCCTGTGGGTGCCCCTGGGCATTCGATTCTTCAGAAGTCAGCCGTTGAAAGTGCCCCGTCTAAGAGGCGAAAGTTGTGCGTTCCACGCGGGGTGACTTCGAGGATGTCCCACCAGGTAGAGGATGATTTGGCCGAGGGGCCCAAACTTTTGGGGGACGAGGTGATTCCTCCGTTCTGGATAGCTTTGTCCAACACTGCAAATATACATCAAGTTTGCTCTAATTTCGATTTTAGGAGCCTCATCCTGCTGGGTAATGCATCCTTTTCTTTTGGCAGACTCCGTTGTAGTAGTGGAACAAGAATCGAATTCTTCGAAGGCGTGTCAGGGGCGTTCGTTTGCCGAGGCTGCGCCGGAAGTGCCTAGGAAGTGCTGGCTAGATACCCCTATGGATGACTTGGCCCTCCTTGGGCTTTGTGGGGAGAACTTCCCTAGTAGCGACGTGGTCCTGGATGACATTGATGCCAATGCTTTGACCTTTCACGAAGAGGCCAAGGTTTCGAGTGCTAACAGAAGGCATGTTCTGATTGCCATTTTTTCAAGCCTGGTGGAGAAGACGGTTGGCACGGTTACGTTGACTATTACTTTAGCTTTGTCGACCTCGCTAGCAAAGATAGCTCCTATGGCAATAATAGCGGTGGGTAAAGTTTTGCCCACATATTCTGAGCTACCTCGCCAAACTTTGCGACCTCGGAGTAAAGTTTAAGAGTTTCTCCTTGATAGTTGTCGGCAGTATATCAGGTCGACACTTGAGTTGTTCTAGGACGAGGGTTTTGGCGCTCTCCAAGATTGGTGGTCTGTTGATGGTGCTGAGTTTTGTGCGAGCTTGGCGGAGTTCAAGGTGGACAGTTCTTTGTTCGCAGCGTAGATGAGCTTGCTCGTGGCTGATAGTGAGGCTTATCGCTCCCGATGGGCTCTATTGGAGGGGAGTACTTCTTCTGAGTTATCGACAGCTGAGGAGAGTTTGTGTCAGTCGGAGCGCCAGCTTGCAGATGCTACTTCGAGTTTGACGAAGGTGCAGAAAAAGGTGGAATCAGCACGAGCTTCTCTTCAGAAAGTAGAATCTCGGTTGGAGCGAGCCGAGACTGCGGAAAGAACTTTGAAGGTAAATTTCTTGAAGCAGCAGGTGGACTTGTCAGCTTGTCGCGAGCTCATGACTACTCGCCCTTTAGAGTTGCAGTAAGCGGAGGCCACTAGAGAGGAGTTGTTGGGCCATATTCGTGCTTTAGATACATTCTATTAGTTGTATCTTGTTTTGACATTTCGTACTTAGTAACCTCTTTTTTCAGACTTATGCAATGTACTGCTTCCCTTTGAGTATCACCTAATAATATCATGCTTTCCAGATCATTTACATGGAATATTGTTTGCTTCTTTTTTTTTTGTCAGACTGAACTTGAAGTAACTTCTTAGGCTGCCTATGTACCTCCCTAAGGGGGATCAAGTCACACGTAGTTCACTTTTTTTTTCTTTCAAGGAGTGTGGGCTTGCTTTAGGCATAATACCTTTTGAGGTACTTGCCATTGATAGGGCCGACTGTGAGCTCTTCTGGCGTTGTGAGGAGGTATGCGCCATTGGAGTAGACTTCTTTGACGGCGTGCGGTCTATCCTACTTGGCGTCAGACTCTTTCCCTCCTCGGTGCGAGAGAATGATGGGGTGCCTGACTGCCAATACCAGCTCTCCTGCTAGGAAGGACCGATGATGAATCTTTTTGTTGAAGGCAAGAGTCAACCTGGCTTGATAGCACTCCAAGGGTTGTCGAGCTTCGAGGCGTCTCTCATCTAGTGCTTCCAATTCCGCCAAGTGAAGTTGGGCGTTGTCGTCGCTAGCGAGGCCTTCTTGGATTGCTATCCTGAGTGATGGGATCTGACTTGTACAGTTATGGCACCTCCTATATTTTTTTAGGTAAGTTATCAAAGTCCACTTGATTGGGCTCTGATGACTTCTTCTAGAATGTCCGAGGGTCAACTTAGCCCTTAATGACACTTAGAAATTTTCTAGAGAAAAGTCAACTTAGTCAACCTTAGTCAAGTCCTAGTGATTCTAGAATGATCTAGGGATCACACATGACTAATTTGCACACATTAATATCTATATCTTCTTCTACGAGCCTGGAACCCACCAGGTAGGTCCCATTGAATAGTGTCTACAACCACTACTAAGACACTGCTATACTCCGAGGTTATTAGTAATTATGTGAGTACCGTTTACCCTACTATACTGCACTTGAACCCTTCCAAGCCGGTGTCGGTGCAACTAACTGAGATCAGTACTGACTATCATTTTTAGGTTAGTCCACCCAATTGAGTTCTAACTTCTTAATGCTTTATGATCACCCCCTTGTGCATTAGTACGGCTGGCCATCCTTGGTGATCAGTGTAACACCTGAGGTGTTAAATTCGAGAATAATAAAATCCTCCCAGGGCTCTTCTCGTGTTTTTATTGTCAGACTTTTTCGCTTGACTTTTTCCAGAATAATGGGTCATAAACCCATGAGATGTTTTATGTTCACTTTCTCTATATTTTCGAGCATGTTATATTGGTGCGTTCCGTGCAACGAATCGGGTGTATGCGCAGTCTATTTCGGTATCCCGGTAGTTAAACCCTAGAATTTTGATAATTAGCCAACTATCAGTATTGTTTGGTTTACCATAGGAGATTGGGTGATCGGATCATAGCAAGGATAAATACATTGGGTGAGGCTCTGAGATAGCTTTCCAACGAGCCTGAGTTGGGGTCGATCCGACACCCGAGTAATAAGTTATTGCTATTTTACATTTCAGAGTATTTCTTTCGTTTTGGGAGATCTAAAAGTCAGAATATTTTGTACCAGATGCTGACGCGTTCGCGTTGACGAGACCTTTCAAATGGATCCTCCCATGTCCATTTCCGACCCCCGGTTTGTAACTTATGATGCATTATTCTTTACAGTCTTGACAGAGAACAAATCGCATCCATAGCCGACCTAATTTGGTCCAGGGCCTAGGTCCGAGCCTCATCAGCATTGGAACCTTTCTCCTAACCTTTTAGCTAGGTTTAGACCCTCTCTATCTCCTTCCCCAGGATTTAGAATTTGATTTTCGGATGGGGAGGATATGGCAGGATTCGGGATGACAACAACTGGATCTTCCTGCCATAACCACCCCTCTTTGTTAGGGAGGCCTTAACCAACTCGATTCCCCAGCCACCTTGCCATAACCACAGCACCCCCTCCCCTCTTTATTGTGAACCAAGAACGAGAGGGAAAATGGAGAAAGAGAACGGGAGAAATAGAGAGAGAGAGGGGATCAGTGGCTCCGTCTCCATCCCTGACTCCGGTGAGCACCGGCGAGCCTGACGACACACCCAAGTCAGCCTTCCTCCCTCTCCACCTTCTCTTCCGTCCGAACAAACCCGAACCCACCTGCGGTCATGTGCAGCCGGACCTCCAACCCGACACCCCACCCTTCTCCTTTGCCCGCGGCCCACTCGGGCGGAGAACACCACCGGGGATCCCCCGAGCACCTTCCCGGCCACCGCCGGTACCACCCGAAGTCACCGGAGTCGCACACTCCACCACAAACCCCTCTGGCCAAGGTTTTTCCAGGCTCTGACATCACACCAGCCACCTCCTTCCGCGCATTCCTCGCGGGGGTGATGCGGGGGAGACCGATCGGGCACCGCCGGCGCACCCAAACACGGTTACCCCGCCGCCGCCATCGTGCAAAAACCAGAGCCCTGGTTTCTCATTGAGAAGAAACTGGGGAGGGGCTGATCCGTAATTAAAGATCTATCCCAGATCATTTAGAAACTAGTAATACAGTAACTCGACGCGACTGCACAGCAACTCGACCCGCCTTAAGTGCACAGTAGACCTGACCCGAACAACAGACACGACACGACCTGCAGACCCGACCCGATGACACAGACCTAACCCGTCAGCCAGCAGACCTGACCCAACGCAGTAAACTGGTCTGGTTCACCTGAACCCGACCCTTGAACCAGCCAGAAATTGGTTCAGCCGCCATTTCTCCGTCTGATCTCGAAATCGGACAAAACTAGCGGCACTTCGACCAGCTCAGAGAGCCCCACGTGTTGAACCTGAATTGGTACAATAATTTTACTATCTAGGATCCCTTTTTAGCTATGGGCTCGATCTAGTCGGTGCATCGTGGTTTGACCGCTAATTCTCCGTCTGATCTTAGAATTGGACGTAACCGGTGGCATCATGCTCAAATCATCGATGCTGATGTATTGAACCTACTTTGGGACCCTAGAGACGCTTCTACCCTATTGAACCGATCATAGACCGGTTTTTACCGGTTCGACCCTAAAACCTCCGACCGAAGTCAGATTCGAGCGAGACCGGATCCAATGGGTCCCTCATCCCTAGAATAACCTAATTGTAAGCCTAGTTTGAGAAATTCATAGATGTAACAACTTATACATTTTAAATTATGGTGGTCAGTTTCTTCTTCGATGATATACCGGATCGATAGGCGTGAGGAGCGTGGACCACTGAGCTATTCTCTAGGTGAACATGATTAATTCTATTTTGGTTAGAGTAGATTATAGTTGTATCTGTAAACTAATTAATAAAACCATATGTGGCATAGTATGTCCAATGCATGCAGGCGAAAAACCGGTATTGCATGTGGGAGGTGGGCATACTATCTCTTACCTCTGAATAAGCAAGTAGATACTCGTACTGATATTCTGTTGAATAATTGTGTTTGGTGACCATGGGTCTCATGGTGCAGTTCAGTTGCTACTGAGCAACGAAGGCTGGTGGTCTCAGTGGGGAGATCAATGGTTGTACTTCCTCAGTTGAGGTTCTCTTCCCAGAGGGAAGACTCACTACTCACGGGCATGGGTAGGGGACCCGAGTGCACCGGATGGGAGGTGAACCACCGCCTGTGCATAATCCGAATCAAGTAGGTAGGGTCACAGGATTGGGCAGGCGGTAAAACCCCTAGTGGCCTAGTAATCTACCCCTAGGTAATGACCCTGAAAAGCAAGGTGGGCAGGAGTGCCCCGTGGTGAAAGACCAAGCCCCCTTATGGCCATATGGGTATTTCTGGCTCTCCAGGTACACTTGGACCTAGGTTCTGTTGGCAGACTCAGTTAGAGAATTGCCGGTTCACTTTAGGAGTATGTAGAACTAACATTCGATAATTAGTTGCATACTTTTGATCTGGATGATTACTTATGTTATATGTACTAGTTGTAGTTGTAATATAGTAGAACTACCACGTGTAGCTAGTTCATTTCCCTTACTTGCAATGTGTGTATATATGGGTTGCTGCCCTTGTAGACGTACTTCTAGAAGGGCGGGGTACAACTATGGTTTACCCTAGCTAGTTTAGGGTTAATTGTTCACTGAGTTTACCTAGTAAACTCACTCCGTTGTGTTGGAATTGGATCCGCTTATCAGAGTCACAGCGTAAGCAAAAGATAGATCCGAAGATCATACGGTGTATGTTTCATTACAATTGATTCTACAAAACAATATACATGCAAATTTATGATCTTAGCATATGTGCGGACACCCTAGAGGCATACTACGATCTACGGAAGACATGCATGCATCTAGTTAGGTGTTTAGAATCATCATACCTTTTGGATATATGATCCAGAGATGACGGAACGATGAAGAACCGCACTTGAATCGCAAGGGAAACTGTCGGATAGCACCTTGTCCTTTGCGAATTGAAGAATCCTCGAAATCTCGTCTCTGAGTGCAAGGATTACGAGCCGACGGAGGAATCCGTTGCGAAGACGATGGCGAACCATGAGGTTTCCTCCTTCTATTTCTCTCTTCTTCCTTCTCCTTCCTTCCTCTTTCTTCTCCCTTCTTCTTCCTCTCTTTTCCTTGGCCGAAACCACAAAGGAGGAGGCTAAAAGGGGGTTCAGATTTTTGGAGGAGAGGGGGAACATAGGGCCGGCCCTCCCTCTCCCTATTCTTCTTATAGGGCCGGTCTCTCATGGCTTCAAGGAAGCTAGGGCCGGCCCTAGATAGAATAGGATAGAGAGGGGATCGGTTTTAGGGATTTCCAATGTCTATCGTGAAGCTTGGACGAAAACGCCCTTCACGAAAAGTGGAAAACTGAAAGAGAGACTGAGTGAGGTGCGCTACTCGGAATTGAGTTCCGTTAGTGCCTATGAGCTCCTGGAATTATTTCGCTCATTCTAAGATCCATATTCAATGTGTTCTGAGCCATATTTCAGTATTTACCAAAATACCCCTACGGCCCGTAACACATGTGAATTAGGTTCTTTAGCTCCGGGCTTGTGCTCCATCGTGCTACTTCGCATCCAATATATCCAACTAGGTCGGGAAATAATTCCTATACGCAACAACAGGATGGAACCTTCAGGATTCGGGATCTCTAGCTCCAATTGGATCCCTGATTAACTGTTCCAGTGACACACCGAAAGTTTCGTTAATCAGCCCTAATCCGATTAACCCGCGTAGCCACCCAGAGTGTGACGCGAGTTGAACTCTAGTGATCCTAAACTTATGTTACTCCCTCATAACCTTGTTCTTTACTATACTCCGATAATCCTCAGTCCCTCTTATTACTGGTGCCATGATACGACTCGGGCGGTGGGGAGCACCGTCAGATCCCGATCGATTATCTGACTAGGAATTGATGACTTATCATCAATAACACCACACACCTTCCGGTGCTATGCCTAGCATCCGGAACATCATCAGTCATACTGACAACCACCAGGCCTGGGTTAACTGTGTGGACAGATTGACTCATCAAAACGCATCCATCCAACACTGGACGTCGGATAACCTGTAGGGTTTACATGTCACTCAAGTGCCAGCCGGGTAACCCAACGTACCGTGGTATTGGACTATGGAAGGTCCGCACACGTTGGCACATTAAAGCATCACACAACTGGTTGGCCCAGTGTACATGGTCCCTCAGGGTTAAGGACAGATTATCTATAGTAGTAAGACGGTTTATGCACCAGTGTCTGAATCACTGAGCTGTGCACCGTCTTGGTTCCCATTCAACACGATCATCGTGCTTGGTCAGGTGAATGGGAATCCCACGTTCCCGTGGTGGAGACTTCACCACATCCTCTACCTGCTAACAGCTTGTTCTTGGTGAAGCGACCGGCATCACCTAAGCTGTGAACTAGTTCTAGGTCTACACAGAATTGGTCCACTGGGTCTTCCAAGCATGGATCCTCCATGCGCCTCATTGGCCTACTGTGTTCCCTAGGGTCCTTTTATTATATGAGTATTATCATATACCAGAGCAATATTCTAATTAAGGCAATAACCAAAGTCATCTTTATTAATGTTAATACAGAAAATCCACGCTAAGGACACACGAGCTACAACACGTTGTTACACACTCTTTTCAGGTACTGTAGATTCCTCTCAGATGCTTCCTAGAGGAGCTTAATTAGCTATCGAGAGAGGATACTAGAGCTGTTAGTTAGTTTTTATTATTTCCAGTTGGTTATATAATAACTGTGGAGCTATTTTTTAGATGCTCTGAATAATGCCAGAAGCAGTAATATTTCTCCTGGTAAGCTTTTTCTCAAAGCTTCATGCCCGGTAGGCCTTTCCTCAAGGCCAAGCTATTGGTAGGCTTCTCCTCAAAGTCATCCCTTATCAGCTAGTAACTAGTTCATGATAAATTAGTAATAAATAATTAAATAATAAAACCAACCTCGCGACCTTATAACCTGACTTCCCTTAAAACCCCATCAGCCCCGGGTTTGCCTGGTTTACTCTTGTAGTCAGATCCGGGGTGTGACAATCAGCCCTTCATGAGTCACTCAATGAGACACCCAGTCCCCTTTAGGGCATATGGAATTCCAAGGACTGCTTTCGTTCCCTAGTGCCTAATGCTAACCACCCAATCTACCCATGTTTAGGTCTGTCAAAGACCACACTGATTGGTAGTCAAAGTAGAGAACAATAGACCTAAGGTTTGCAATACATCCTATGATTGTGGCTCTAGTCAACTAGAAGTAGAGGTCCTGTGGTCTTGGATGACAATAATTAAGACTGGTTTTTCTCTCTTGATTCTGTTCGTTGCATTCCGGTTACATCAACACATTTTGATTTAGTATCTCATACCAATGGCTGAGATAGGCCATCTCTCACTAGGAGAAAGCCAGTGTGTTACAATCTCTCATGCTAAGTGTCCAGTCTAGTAATGACTGCGAACCTACATTAGTGTATATGGTGATTCACATCTTTTGTATGCAGATCTCATCTACATATCCGAGTCACCTCAACTACACTAATGTAGACTAGTGGATTTATGCATCATATGCACAGTGGTGTGTGAGTTTATGTGAAGCAATCCTAATCAAGTATCATCATTGCTGGAATTGGCATGTAGGACACAACAATCTCCCACTTGTCCAAAGGCCAATCCTATATCTTGCTTCTACTAGTATGCCCTCTACTTCATCTCTTGACTTTTGTCATAAGACTACAGAGTATCTGCACACTTGAATTAACCAAGCACCTAACTCACACATCCCACTGGTTTCCCAGCATGTGTGATCCATTTGGGGTCCGTGACCTAATTAGTTTAGACCAGTACTCCCACTATCGTTCTCTCTATCTAAAAGGTTAAGTCTGACTTTTGTCGACCAAGCTTGTTGTCAGTTGGATACTTGGTCTAGTGCTTGTGCCATAGCCAACACGAACCCCCTCCTACGAGGAACCACTAATGTTAGCTTAGCAACCTTACTAGTTCCAAATCCAACTATCACAATTGTTATGCCATTACCTCTAATCTGGGATCTAACTTAAAGTTTCGATCTCTAGGGTATGGCTAGTTAGTCCTTTATAATCAAACTATTCTAAACAACTAGTTCTATTTGATTAAATTATCCACCATACCTTTCATATCCTTCTCGTGTGCTTAAATGATTCAAATTGATATGGGATTCTCTGTTTCGTTTATTGAACCTACACAATTTCATATGTATTTAAGCTATTTGCCTTATAGTCCTAGTAGGAGCATTTTCGTATTCGATCATGCTTCTACTACTAAGAGGTTCCCACACTAGGTTACAACCTTATGACTTAAGTTCGTATCAAATTCTTCTAGTGTTTCTGTAACTACAATATTCTGAGATTAGCTAATCGCAGTTATATCTAATTGGAGATAAATGCATAGCAGACAGTCATAACTATGAAATCCTATCAACCATTTTATTAAGAAATAAACCAATGTCTGACATAACATAGTACTAACTGATAGGAAACTAAAAAGAAGTTGCTGATGCATCTGATCTACCTCTACTATAACTGCTGCTCCCTGACTTTATTCTCATCTATACGTCCCGATCCTTATTCCTCCATCTGGTCCCCTGGAACCCTTGCAATCCAATTGCAGCACATAATTAGTGTATCCTCAATCTGCAACCAGGTGTAAAACAGTTTGAATCAACAACTATGTTTAGGAATATGAGATCATACCTGGTGTTTTCTTGTTCAAATAAACCTTGCAGTTCTGCTTCCAATAATCGGTCTTGCCGCAGTGGAAGCACTTGCCTTTAGGCTTGCCAGCCTTCTCTGCACCCTTGGGCTTCAATACCCCAGATATGGATTCTGTCTCAAAAGTACTCAGTTTGGGCTACTTCTTCTAGTAACCGCCTTTCGGCTTATCTTTGAGAGTGCCCCTTTTATCCATCCGAACACTAGGTTGGGACTTTACTATCTCCTCGGCCGCTGGCATACCGTTCATCAATTCAGACAAGCTCATGTTATATTTATTCATGTTATAGTTGAGCTTGAACTGATTGAAGTTGTCTGGCAAGGTATGAAGGACCATGTCAACCTAGGTTTCCCTGTCCACCTCGGCTCCTAAAACCTCCAACTCGTTCAGATAGTCGATAATCTTCAGCATATGTTCACGAATTGGGGTTCCCTCAACCATCCTAGAGTTCATCAGGTTGCGCATAGCCACCTGCCTTGCGGCACGACTTTGCTTCCCGAACATTTCCTGGAGGTTACTCATCATAACTTTAGTAGTGGGCATGAGCTGATGCTGCTGCTGAACATTTGACATAGATGCCAGAATATAACATTTTACCATCTTATCAGCTTTTGCCCACTTATTATAGGCATCCATATCTGCTGGGACAGATTCACTTATGGGTTTAGAGGGCTGGTCAGTGGTGAGGACATATATACGCATATTCATGCGCTGTCAACACGTTATAGAGGTTCCGCTTCCAGTCCATCCTGTCATATGATGCAATATGCAAGCAACCACAATATCACATAGATCTCATCTTTGATGATTATGCAAAAAATTAGATACAACATTGTAACCAATCTAATCTCATTAGAATATGCGACATATATTACTAAGCATATGTTACTCGCAATATTAATTCACTTGGACAACCCCTTAGCAAATCCATATAAATCATAATTAAAAAAAAATTGTCAAGCATGAACCGAGCTCTGATACCAATTGTTGGTCTCCCCTAGTGCCCGAGGAGGCGCGGCGGAAGCGTGGTCGGTGGTGGGTCCGAGTTCGGTGGATAAAAAGCCCTATAGAAGTTGGGTTGAAATTACCCATTGAAAAATCGGGATGCAAATTTTTTTGCATTCGATTGATCCCAAATTTCTACCATTGCTAGATAATGACTAATAATGATTTATCATGGCATTAGAATAAATAAATCTAATTATTAACACCATCTATGGATTATTAAGAATATTACCTCATAGGACTTATAGATGCCTGAGGTTGTAGATCTGTTGATGAAGATGAAGCCGAAAGATTTGATCTAGCTACCTTCTGGATGCAACGCCTATCCCATACGCGTAGCCGGCGATGGTAGACTTGTGGGAGTTTTCTCTTTCCTCACAATCCCCGTGGTGGTGCTTGATGAAAACGGCCCGGATCCGCAGTGTGCAAGCCCAAAGGGAGGAAGACCTTCTTCCTTCTCTTCTTTCTCTTCTTTCTTTTTCTCTCTCTTTCTTTCCTTCTCTTCTCTCTTGGCCAAAAACCTCAAGGAGAGAGGGGGCCACGATTTAGGCTTGAATGGATGGCCAAGGGGGGGCAGCTAGGGTTTGGTATAATGCCGAAATCCCATTATTAGGGTTTCCTATTTTGTGGGGATTGTGATCCCTTGGATCTCTATCCTCTCAACCACTTATGGTTGCTACCATATGAGAATTTCGGCTAGGGTTCATCTCTTGGCCAAAATTCTCATGTGTAGCACCCATAGGGGGCGGCCAACCACACCCAAGGTGCACCCACGGGTTCTAGCACCCACTTAAGTTGAGAAAGAAACGCACACTTGTTAGTCCGATTTGACTGCGGTCTAACCCTAACTTGCACCATCGCTTCTTCTTGTCCAACTAGACAACCAATAAGACAAAATAATTAATTAATTATCTCACAACATCCACCCGAAATAATTACGATAATACCCCTGTACTCAGGGGTCATCTCCTCTGTCCACCTGGATGTTGACCAGAGAGGGAAATGCATTTGCACTCCATCCTCGGATACTTATGTTACCTCCTATATTTTACGTAAGTCATCAATGTCCACTTGACTGGGCTCTGATGACTTCTCCTAGAATATCCGAGGGCTAACTTAGCCTTTAATGACACTTATGACTTTTTTAGGTAAAAGTCAACTTAGTCAACCTTAGTCAAGTCCTAGTGATCCTTGAATGATTTAGGGACCACACATGACTAATTTTCACATATTAATATCCATGTCTTCATTCTATGAGCTTGGAACCCACCAGGTGGGTCCCACTGAGGAACCTTAGTCAAACTAGGTTTTCCTTCAGTAGAGGATTTGAGGGAGGAACCGTTTAGGTAAACTTAAGTTATATCTCCTAATCCCTAAGCCTCTGGTTTTACTATTCTCCGTGGTGTTAACCACTATCAATAAACCATAATGATATTGGGTTAGGTCTGCCTGGCTATAGAAGGTGGCTAGGAGTTGGAATCTTTGGGACCTTGATAACCTTGGCTCCCACTGGAATCATGGCCAAGGCCACACTAGTGAACAGTATTTACAACCACTACTAAGATACCGCTGCACTCTGAGATTATTAGTAATTATGCAAGTACCCTTTACCCTATTATGTTACACTTGAACTCTTCCAAGCCGGTATCCATGCAACTAATTGAGATAAGTACCGATTGTCCTTTTCAGGTTAGTCCACCCAATTGAGTCTTGACTTCTCAATGCTTTGTGATCACCCCCTTGTGCATTAATGCGGCTGGCCATCCTTGGTGATCAGCCCTTCATGAGAGTCACTCAATGAGACACTCAGTGCCCTTTAGGGGATATGGAATTCCAAGGACTGTTTGTGTTCCTAGTGCCTAATGCTAACCACCCAATCTACCTAGGTTTAGGTCTGTAAAAGACCTCATTGATTGGTAGGTCAAAGTAGAGAACACCAGACCTAAGGTTCGCAACAGATCCTAGGATTGTGGTTCTAGTCAATTAGCAGTAAAGGTCATGTGGTCTTGGATGATAGTAATTAAGACCGATTTTCTCTCTTGATTCTGTTCGATACATTCTGGTTACATCAACACATTTTCACTTACTATCTCGTACCAATGGCTGAGATAGGTCATCTCTCATTAGGAGATAGCCAATGTGTTACAATCTCTCATGCTAAGGGTCCAGTCTAACAACGACTGCGAACCTACATCAGTGTGTATGGTGACTCACATCTTTTGTATACATATCTCATCTATATACCCGAGTTAGCTCAACTACACTAATGTGGACTAGTAGATTTATGCATCTTATGCACAGTGGTGTGTGAGTTTAAGTGAATCGATCACAATCAAGTGTCATCACTGCTGAAATTGGCATGTAGGACACACCAATCCCAACACGAAACCCCCTTCCACGCTGCTGCCAGACTTAACTGAACCCCCCGCTTCCCCCCTGCCGGATCTAACTAAATCACCCTCCCCCCCAGCCAGCCGGATCAAATCTACAGGCCATGGGATGAACCCTAGACCTACCTGTAGACCTAACTGAATCCCTGTCGTTGTCACCTTTGGCTCTGCCGCTCACGAGGTCGTCGGGGTTGAGGTCGTTGTTACCGGTGCCGCTCGTGCTCGCTGCAGCTGCTGCTGCCGCCGGAGCCGGCCGCGCCCGCTGCAACTACAGGAGCCGCTCGTGCCTGCAGCCCCTACCGCTGCCCCCGGAGCTGGTCGCGCCCACTGCCCACCGTAGCTACCGGAGCCGCTCGCGCCCGCCGCCCCTGCCGCTGCTCGGGAGTGAGGGGAGAAGAGGGGGGGGGGGGGGTTAGTTTCGAGGCAGGGACCTTAGGCTAAACTGATCTTTTGTATATCCTTAGGCTAAACAGATCTCTTTGTCAGGGACCTTACACACATTACCCCTAAATTATTTTATAGTTCTAAGTATGTTGGAGTAGCGGCATCAAAATTTGGAGTTCTATTGTTTTGAACCAATTGCTCATAAGTTATTTCTTTCCAACAATGTGGATCTTCCTTTCTTCCTCCTTTCCTCACCTTTACCATTTGCCACCCCGCATTTGGCGTCCTCCCCATCTCCCTTTTCATTCCTCCTTGCCGGAATCATAACCCCGTTGCGATGTATTGGTCGCAACCAACGGACTTAAGGTGGCTGAAAAAAGTCCACCCCATGTTCGCTGGTTGCGACCGAAACGTCCCAACGATGTTATGCGGGAGGACAATGGCGTGGTCCATTGCACAGGGCTGGTAGCAGTGGTGGAGTGCATGGCGACGACAGTGGAGGCAGCTGTTCCATTATCAGTAGTCCTAGGAGGCCTCTGAGAGATTGACCATTTCTCTTTTTGGTAAGTAGGGTGCTCTTAACGATTGGTGCGGTGCACAACGTCTGTGGTTAGGGGTGGCAATTGGTCGGGTTCAGATCGGATCCTACCCTTATCCATACCCCATACCCATTCGGGTATTGTAGGATCCATACTTGTTCAGTTAGAAGAGGGTCCATACCCGATCCATACCCATACCCGTTCGGTTAGAAGAGGGTACATAACCATGAGTTTGGAGTCGAGCCTTATTATCTAGAGGAACAATCGGGTTTCGGGTATGGATATTGAGGTAGCCATACCCATACCCATACCAGAAAGATATTGAGGTAGCCATACCCATACCCTAATCCTGTGAACTATAGGATTCCCAATCTCAATAGAATCCGATCGAGTGTCCTGTTACAATACGAATTGTAGACCCTAATCAGCCAACCTATATAAACAGATCGAGAGCCCCAAAACGCTCATCTGCTCCCTCTGTGTCGCCTCTCTGCTGCAATTCCCGATGGAGTGCAACAGGAGCCAAGCCGAGCAGATCAAAGGCCTCGCTGACGAGAAATTCATCTCCGGTAACCTCCAAGCTGCACTACTAGGGGCGGAGGCTCTGTTGAAGAAATTGCAGTTGGCATGAGCTCCCTTGAAGGAATAAACTCCTCATGCAGTGTTGAATGTCGGGTTCAGAATCTTCAGATCCCAATCCCAATCTGTACCCAAACCCAATGTTACGAGTATGGGTATTGAGGTACCCAAACCCATACCTAGGGCTGGCAATTTCGGACCTGGCATGGCAAACCCGACACGAAGTTAGCGGGTCTAGGTCAAGGTTAAACGGGTTCGGGTCGTAAACGGGTCGACACGATAGACCCTTTTAATAGAAGGGTCAGGTTTGAGTTTAGGGTCTGGACACGGTAGACCAGGGAAGACCAGTTTAATATTCAACGGGTCGGGTCTACCCGCAATCCGATACTGTTATACATAGTACCAACGGATCTATTGGTTCGAGTCGGATTGGGTTGGATCGGGTCAACTGAATAAACCCGTGTGGTAAACGTGTCTTACCGGGTCTACCCATTTATTAGTGGGCCAGGTACGGGTTTAGGATCTAGACACGATTAGTTAAATGGGTCGCGTCCGGGTCCGGGTCCGGGTCTAGAGGTTTTGGACACGACCCGAAACTAGAATTGACCCGATCCGACCCGTTGACACCCCTATCCATACCCAAAAGATAATCGGGTAAACCCTAATCCTGTGAACAATAGGATTCCCACAATCCCAATATGAATCGGATCGAGAGTCCTATTACAATACGAATCCACCTACCTATATAATCCGATCGAGAGCCCCAAAACGCTCATTTGCTCCCTCTCTGCCGCCTCTCTGCTGCGATTCCCGATGGAGTGCAACAGGAGCGAAGCCGAGCGGATCAAAGACCTCGCCGACGAGAAATTCATCTCCGGTGACCTCCAAGCTGCGCTGAAGATGGCCCTCAAAGCGCAGTCCCTCTTCCCTTCTCTCCCTTACCTCGCTCAGATGCTCGCCGCCTTCAACGTCCATCTCGCCGCCGCCACTAGAAGACTCCCCACCGGCTCCACCGACTGGCACGCCGTCCTCGGCGTCGGCCCATCCGACGATCTCGCTGCCATCAAGAAGCAATTTCGGAGGATGTGCGTGCTCATCCACCCCGACAAGAACCCCTCGGAGGCTGCCGATGGGGCCTTCAAGCTCATCATGGAGGCATGGGCCGTCCTCTCCAATCCCCCTGCTGATGCACCGGCAGCGGATTCTCCGGCGCCACCGTGTCCCAACACTCCTCCTCAGCAGAAGAAGCCATACCGACCCGATTATCCTCCGCCGCCTCCTGCTCCGACCAGCCGCACTTTCTTGTGCCCCCATTGCTTCACGGCCTACGACGAGCACGATGCGGCCGGCTCCGACCAAAGGGTCGTCAGTTGCAACCACTGCGGTAAATCAGCCAACAGGAGTCGGTTCGCAAAGCGATCTGCTGGTTCGCAGCAACCGAACACCTGCTCGCGGGACGCCAAAATTCGCCGAACAGCTGAGACTCCCCCGTGCTCGCAAGCAGTGCGCGTGGCATGCCCACGATGCGGCGCAACAAGCAGAGAAGAGCTACCAGCCGGGCTGTGGTCCGACTTCAAGTGCATGCAATGTGGTTCATGGACCAAGATCAGGGTGGAGTCCCGCCCCCAGCGCGTCCACTATGCTGCTCCTCCCCATCCTCCTCCTTCGGCTCAGCCAAGTGTTCGACGGACCGTTGCGTGCCCCACTTGCGGTAGGACGGGCAAGTGTTTGATAATAAGTGGCCAGAGTTGTGTCTTTCGGTGCAGGGGAGATGGCGGCGAGGAACACTTGTTCACAGTGTCTGGCTGACATGGTTCTATGCTCATCCGTTCTTGCTTAGATTTTTCTTTTGCGGCAAGAGACAAACAGTTGGCACGCAATAAACAAATTTGTTTGTTATTGTTATTGTTCTTCTGCCTGCATGACATGCCATTTTTGTTATTGTTATTGTTCTTCTGCATGCATGACATGCAATGTGCAATCTTTGTTATTGTTATTTGTTTGTTATTGTTATTGTCCTTCGACCCAACCGACTTCCGCTCCTGCTCTACCTCCTTCGGCTCAGCCAAGTGTTCGACGCGAAGTGGCGTGCCTCACGTGCGGCCGGACGAGCAAGTGTACGATGAGCGACCGACGTGTCTAGAGATAGCTTAGCGAGTGGCACAAAAGTATCGGGATAGTGGATTCCTTCAGTTTGTGTGTAGCCTTTCACTACTAATCAAGTTTGTGTTATTTTTAACAAGAATCAATCTCTTGTGACATAACCTCTTTCCAAACGGAATGTTTAGTCGCTTGGGTGAATGATTTTGATTCGTTGTGTGTGATAAGAATAGTAGTCACCTACAATGTGGTCGAGCAATAGTACACGTAACCGAATTGGGGCTTGTTTAGAACAAACTGGCCGTGAGTTGGCCTGCACGATTGGTGTTGCAGGTCCAGTGCCGAGAGAAGGTGGTGGAGCAGGTGTAAGAGATGAAGGAACATCATCATCAGCGAGAGGTTGATTGTCAATCCAAGTGTGAATTAAGGATTGATTATTATCCTGAAGATTGCGTAGTTGTAATTTAACAGGATAATAAGGTTGAAGATTATGAAAAATATGATCATCATTTATGGGCTTCACATGAACCGGTGCACATGGATCCGGAGAATTCATGTTACGAAACAGAAAGACTGTGTCGTGGAATATGACATCGCGTGAAGTATAGATAGATTTATTTTGAAGATCATAAATACAATATCTTTTATGATCATACAGATAACCTATGAAAATTTCTCGATGTCGATTTTATTTTTAACTAGTACGAAACCCGGACAATGTCCGGATGAACTTGATGCACACCACTTGGCACAGACGACATCATAGCCATCCGAAGAATTGTGCAATCTTGAGTGACTGTGATTCACTTGTCACTTGTTAGAGAGAAATATATAGTACTAATGATTTTTCTAATTAAATAAAATGACCATTATACCATTGAATGGGTATTAATCATCTTTATAGTTGAGTTTTAATGGGATTTATGAGAAAGTGTCGTGTTCACACTTAGAAGAAGGATTTTGGCTCTTCAAAAAAGGTCCACGTGTCACAATTACGGGAGAGAGGGGTAAGCATGCATAATCTTCCAACAGGTAAGCATGCATATAGAATGATTAGCTATCTAATTTAGCTTGAAGTAGTTGAAGATTAATGTCTTCTACAGTTGATTCCTTCAGTAAACTAAATTTAGTAGTAGTGGGTGTGTATGTATGGGTGTGATGGAATTGATGATCGTTGATGAGGAAGAGAATAAAGTGGTGGTGGTGGGTGTGTATGTCTGTAGGTATGCAGGTGTTAGTGTGTCTACTTGTGCGAACCAAAATGTGTACGTCGATGTGTGTAACACCCACCACGATGTAGGATGATAGATGATGGGTCATGGCGATGATGATGAGCGGCTAAGCCATCAACTCATCACCCTCACCTCCAAGTCAATTCTGATCATAGCAATGCCAAGCGGAGATCGACCTCCTGCAATCATGGCACACAACGCCCAATGGAGGAATGCATGTTGAACCATATTTAGAGAGCTTTACTGGTGGGATTCATTGATTGTAAAAACAGATTGTAAACATTTTTTTTTAAATATGTTCGGAGAGAGATTTATTGGTGGGGTTCATTGATTGTAAAAACTTATTGTAAACATTTTAAAAAAAAACGTCGAGAGAGAGAGATTTAATGGTGTGATTCATTGATTGTAAAAACATATTGAAAACATTTTTTAAAAAATGTCGGACGAGAGGGAGAGAGAGAGAGGTTCATTGATTGTAAAAATATATTGTAAACATTTTTTTTAAATATGTCAGGGGAGAGAGATTTACCAGTGGGGCATTGATTGTAAATATTTTTTTAGATATGAGAGAGTGTGTATGTTTACTTCTCTCGAAATACTGTTTGTCATACTTAAAATAATATCTCCTTCTTCGAAATATTGTCATCATCTTGAAATTTCGTCACCATCTTTGAAATCTTTTGCATGCCCTTGGGCACGGGATTTTCACTAGTATATATATATATATATATATATATATATATATATATATATATATATATATATATATATATATATATATATATATATATATATATATATATATATATATATATATATATATATATATATATATATATATATATATATATATATATATATATATATATATATATATATATATATATATAGTAAACGGGAAATGAGCTGCCAACCTATTTTGAAAAAATAGGCAGCCACCCATTTGATGCCCTTAGGAGTCTTAGAATGTTCTGATTTTTTGTGAGCATAAGTATTTTATCTTTGATAGAACACCCACAAAAAATCAGCACATTCTAAAACTACTAGGAGCATCAAATGTTAGAAATTTTATCAAGCGTTCGTTGTCACCGTTAATATGAAATATTACATTTGATGCCCCTAAAAGTTTTAGAATTTGCTGATTTTTTGTGTGTGTTCTATCTAAGATAAGATGCTTATGCTCACAAAAAATCAGCATATTATAAGACTCCTAGGGGCATCAAATGGGTGGCTGCCCATTTCGTTGAAATAGACCGCCAGCCTATACCCCGTATCCTATATATATACTAGTAATGCCCGTGCCTGTCGGCACGCAAAAGATTTCGAGAGCGAGAATAATATTTCAAGGAATGGTACAATATTTTAAAGGTGGCAATAAAGCATTTCGAGAGCGGCGACGATATTTCGAGGGAGGTAACAATATTTCGAGGATGAGAACAATATTTCGTAAGCGGTGATAATATTTTGAGGAATGTGACAATATTTTGTGGCCGTCTTCGGTAGCTTTGGAAATGCAATGGCCGCCTTCAGTGACAACACACCCCAGGGCGATGCCCGAAATTCTCGCATCCTCTATCGACTGTCACCAATACCGCTGCTAAAAAACACATCCCGCGCGTGCCTAAGGAGCAGCACAAACCCAGGACAATACTTGAACCTCTTGCCACCTCCATTGACTGCCACCACCACCATTGTCGATCGTTTCCATCACTACACTCGTTCATGTCGGCACTGCATTGGCCATCTTCGATGGGGGCGCTCTTGGGCGATGACGGGCATTGTTGCTAAACATTACTATAATATTACTACTGTGTTTTAGATGTTTGATTGGATGAGAGTTGGGTAATTGGTCGGATACAGTCATGCTTGCCTTTT